>CM033330.1:37982227-38375351 GCA_019359835.1 Pharus latifolius | reverse complement strand
TGAGGTTACCAGAAGCTTCCCTATATCTCCTAGATGCTCTCCAAGCAAAGAATTTAGTTCTCTCAGCCTGTAGCAGAAACCCCCAACTGGCAGTGTCTCTTCTCCGGCGCCGATGATCGGAAAAGTGTTCCCGGCCATTTCAGCCCTCGAAACCTTGTCATTTAGATGTGCCCTAGTCTCCTGAGTATTTTTGTCTTCTAGCCCGACACCTAGATCGGCCTAGATTGGAAGTTACAGCCATGCCAGGATCTTGTCCAGAACTGCTCCAGTGCAACCAGTTCATCTCTATTCATCATCAAATTTCTTGCTTTCCAGCCATTTCTTGCCCTAGATCCTGTTGACTTAATTGTTCCTGTTACTCAAGCCTACCTCCCAAACAAAGTGGTGCATCATTTGGAGCTCCAGATCAAAAGTTATGCTAAGCCCTAGTTTTTGGCATTGTCAGCTCTATGCCAGAGCTTGCCAGCCAGTGGCATTGACCTTGTTTACCCACTTCTGGTTGTGTAATTCCAAAACCACTTTGTCCACTGAATTTGTAGAGTTGTGATCTACATTTTATTCTACTACCACAAGTTGAGTTAACCCTTCTATCATTCATTGACCCTATGTCGATGCTTTGAACCGAATGTCGACCTAAAGACGTTCGCTGTTTTTGAGCGAACCAGTCGCAACCTTGATATCATTCTGATATTTTGAGACATTTGGAACCTTGTAAACCTTTGACAGCTAATCTTAACATTGGTTTCCTTAACTTAACCCTAATCAGCCTCTAAACCCAATCATTGCAGAATCATCAAGACTTCATCTTTGCATCATTGCATATAGTATAATAATGTATGGAAAAGATTATGATTATTGGTTGGTTGTTTGATTGGAGAGCAGATCAAGAGCCCGAGTTCGAGGACTTCATTGCGGATCCGACGTCAACTGCTGTATTTTACGACGCGGAAGGCAAGTCATATCTTTGGTCATCTTGAACCTATATTTTAAATGTTGCTAAAACATAACCTTGAATATAGGCAATATTGCATGTGAAAGATTGAGAATGGTTGATTTATCAATTGGCAGTACTAGACTGATTATCTGTGAAATGTGAAATAAACAAGTTTTAAGCCATGAACTATTATATGTATTTATATACTTATATTCATGAAATAAAACCCCTAGCCGTGACTAGAAAAATGGTGTGGATGGCTGTAGCACTGGAGGTGCTAGACTGCAAAGGAATGCAGGCACTAAAGGTGCAGGGTTGTGGATGGTCTGGTCACTGGCATATAAGGATTAGAACCTTGTGTTGTGCGTCTAGTGGCATGAATAACGTGCTAACCGCAAGCCTGGTATGGGACAGGCCTGAACAAGTAATTATGTGGATCGCACATGAAACCCCTGCATGAGATGTGTAGTGATGCACGATAAACACGGAGCGCGGCTCCCACACATATCACTGAAGGTGATCAAGCACGCTGACCCAGTAATGGGAATAAGCAAAGGGGTGGAGGTTTGGATACAACCTGCCACAACTGTGCCTCGCTGAGAGCCACAGGGTCGGGGGTGAATTGTGAGTAAAACATAACAAAAGTTCTTGTTATTTCCACCTTGCCGCTCACAGTATGAAGTGAGTCAGGGGTCCAATCATTTTGTTATGATAGGAAAGGTTTGAAAGTGGAATATCTTGCGGGTAAATTGGTACCTCTCTGCAGAGTTAAAAACGTATTCGAATACTCCGAGCTCCCGGGTTTTATAGGAGTCTGCTGCGGTGGATTAAATCCACGGGGTGTGACACAAGTACTATTTTCTAAATAAAATATGTTTAAATCAAGATTACCCAAATGACATGTGTTGTCATGATAAGGAGTGCTGCCGTGGGCTGTCGTGTGTCGACGTGTCGCGGTAGTGCTATAATCTAGTGAACATGATTGATGATGTTATATTATGAAAAGTGCTGCCATAAGATGAGATGAGAAAGGAAAAGACTATTTTACAAATATCCATAATTCTTGACTAGTCTAGGTTCATATCATTACTACTATATGTATCTACTCTTACCTATGACTTGCTGAGTACGTAAGTGCTCACCCTTGCAACATTCAACTCAATAGATGGAGCCTACTTTGATCAAGATGATGGCACAGAGTATTACGTGGATCCAGAAGGAGAATCAATTCCGCCAGAGCCCTGAAGTGTGTTGTTCTGCCGTCAACTTCTTTTGTGGGAGGGTCACCTATCTTCTGCTGCGTAGTTAAATATTTTGTTAAACCCTGAATGCCTTGTAGGCATTGTAATCCTCTTTATGTAATATTAAGGCCAGCAGGCCACACGGCTTAATATTTTGTGAGTACTCTGTTGCAATGTAATATACTCCTGTGTTTGACTCATCCTGGGAAGTCAGAGGTTTGTGGTATGGGACTAGCTGCAGCGAGCTAGGTCTCTACAGGAGTAGTCGTTGTCCCAGTCTCGGGTTTCAAGGAATTTGGCTAAGGATGGTGATTAGATAATCTTAGGGTTTCAAGATTACAATAGGGATAACAATTTTGTGGCTGGTTTAATCAAAACAGCCAATGTCAACAGATCGACATTCGGATCAAAGCTTGGACATAGCTTTAAGAAAAGCTATGATGCTTATCTCAAGTTGTGGTAGTAGAAGAAAATGTAGATCACAACTCTACAAATTCAGTGGACAAAGTGGATTTCAAATTGCACAACCAGAAGTGGGTAAATAAGGTCAATGCCACTGGCTGACAAGCTCTGGCATAGAGCTGACAATGCCAAAAACTAGGGCTTAGCATAACTTTTGATCTAGAGCTCCAAATGATGCACCACTTTGTCTGGGAGGTAGGCTTAAGTAACAGGAACAATTAAGTCAACAGGATCTAGGGCAAGAAATGGCTGGAAAGCAAGAAATTTGATGATGAACAGAGATGAACTGGCTGCACTGAAGCAGTTCTGGACACAAACTTGGCATGGCTATAACTTCCAATCTAGGCCGATCTAGGTGTCGGGCTAGAAGACAAAAGTGTTCAGGAGATCAAAGCACACACACTAGACAAAGTTTCGAGGGCTGAAATGGCTGGAACAAGCTTTCCGGTCATCGGCGCCGGAGAAGAAGCACTGCTGATTGGGGGTTCCTGCTACAGGCAACAAGAACTTAATTCATTGCTTGGAGAGCATCTAGGAGGTATAGGGAAGCTTCTGGTACAATTAGATGGGCCGGAGGATCACTGGAGAAGCCTGGCGACGATCGCCGGTTTTCTGGTGAAGCTCGGTTTAGGGAAAAGGTTCGATTCTTGCTTAATTTCGAAATCCAACTTCACAGGCTTGCTTGATTTGGCTTACTGATAAATTTTGATTACAGATACGAAAGCTAATTTGGAGTAATTCGAGCTACATTGCCGGAACAGGGCATTTAGCAATCCCGGTGATCACCGGCGATAAGGTGCAATGTAAACCAATTAGATGGTACAGCACGATGAGGGAGACGAGGGGAACTCACAGATGCTGTCAATTTGGCAAGAGATGATGTGGAATGAGCTGTCACCGTGAGCCTCCTCGATGGCTCGCCGGAGAAGACGACTGCAGCGGTGAAATTTGGAAATTGGTTAAGTCCTGGTGATGTGTGGAGGAAACTGCTGAGCACAGGAGTGCTTATATAGGCTCGGCGAAGATGGCAAAGGGGAACAATGAAGAGATTGGTTGCTGTGACTTGACTGGTTGCGTGCAGGAGCAGCAGCGGCGAAGACACAGCAAGAGCGGTGATGCGACGGCGACAAGCTTTCAACTGATCACAATGTCGCCTCATCGGGACCTGGCAAAGCTTGTAGCAAGCGGTGGCGACAAGTACTGGCGCGGCGAGGCTACGTGGCGATGGATTGCTGACAAATTCGTTGCTGGTCGCGCGCGGGAGCAAGCACAGGTCGTCGACGTAGCAGCGGCCTTGCCACGGCACCAGCTGGAGCGAGGACACGTGCGCACTGGCATGCACGGTCACAAGTGCGGCGAAGCTTGGCCGGCGGCGAGCGTGCACGGCGCAAGGAAGCAAAACACGGCGAGGCTTCTGGTCGTGTACAGCAGTATACGGCCTGGTCGAAAATGGACTGAATTGCAGTTTTAATTCTTTGAGTTTTGGACTGAAATGCAAATCTGGAGATTTGGTAGGTTTAAACTGAAATTGATTTCACTAATCTGGTAGATTATATTCAACAAGGTATTTGGCAAGGATAATTGATAAAATTTGACACATTTGAATAGTTTTTGATACAAACTGAAAATAGGGTACTTTAGGGTAAAATAAGGTTTAAGTTTTGTCGATTTCGAATTCTGGCATTTAGGGTTCGATTTTGATATCTGCACAGAAGAGAAACTTGTGGCAAATAGCATTTTGAGAAGATTTACCGAAGAGATTTTGAGTTTGGAGTTAATCTGGAGATTTTAGCCTTTTTGGGTTTTCAGATCTCAGATAAGGACTAATTTGCGATAACTCTTGGACTGATTTGTGAAAAGAGTCTAGATGGTAGAATCTGGCTGTCAACTTTTTAGATTAAGGTATTGACATACCCATGATTATATTCCAGGAATAATCTAGTCTGAACTTGGTCAGGATTCAGATTAAATCTGTATTTCTGAAACTTAGAGTATTTGGGTAATATAAGGTATTTCTGTTTTCGAAAACAGAAGAAGTTGATAATTCTGGGAGTTAGAGATAGAATTGGATCTAGGTTCTGAAGACTTTTAAGTTCAAAGTAACTGATAGATCATATCTGAATAATCTGATCTTGATTTGAGGTCACTGGATAGATTTTGGAGATTTTAGGGTTTGAGATAGATACTGATCTGGCTATTACTACAGATACATGCATGCATGCTATTGATGAAAAAGGAAATTTTCACCCCTAACTCAGGGTGTTACATTTTTTCTATCGGTACAATCAAAATTAACCGTTAGAAGAGTGTGAGTTTTCCTGCCGGTGAACTCATACATATCCGATAGAGTACTAAGCTTTTTTCTGTCGGTAATATTGTAATTAACCGTTAGAATAGTGGTACTTTTCCAACCGCTGACGACGAGTTTTCTATCGGTAAACTTGTAAGATGCCGATAGAATAGTATGATTTTTTCTGTCAGTAATCTTGTAATTAACCGTTAGAATAGTGGTACTTTCCCTGCCGCTGGACGTAAGACTACGACGGGTTTTCTATCGGTAGATTCATAATATGCCGATAGAATAGTGAACTTCTTCTGTCGGTTATTTACCGATAGAAAATGTCCAGTCTTGTTCTATCGTGTCTATCTCTATCGGTACAAAAACCGATAGTAGAAGGGTGTTTTTTACCGATAGAAGACTGCATTTCTGTACTAGTGACAGGGTAATTAGGGTTTGAAACTTTGGCGAGGCTGAAACTAGGGATTCGGTTGATCTTTTGGAATTCTTCCAGAAGGGAAAAATATTCAGAATAGTGAATGGGAGATATTCATTGAATCAGATCAAAGTTTGGAGATGGTCTGAGACTTTTGGTCTTTTTGAGCTTCTGACCAATCTGAAAAGAACTAATCTGCGATACTTTTGGACTAAAAAGCGAAAATGGTCTGAAAGGCGGAGTTTATCTGCCAACTTTTTAAATTAAGGTGGTGGCACACCTGAGATCATAATTCTGAGATAAGGATCAAAAATGGGGTTGAGACATCTGAGAATCTAATGAAGATATGCTGACTGGCAAGCTAAAAAGATGGCAAAATTTGGGATGTTACAGGGGTACCCCCCTGGTGCTACTAAGGGCCAAGGTAGGAAGTAGCCCCCCGGCACTGGGACGGGCCCGGGTGCCAAGAAGGGTCCGGAGGTATAGCCCGCAAGGGGAGGGAATCCCCTGGCGGGGTCATACGGGGCGGCCAAACCTCCGGAGACCGGAGGGGCCGCCGGGTGACCCATAAATGGGGGCATAGTCCCCGGGTATGGGTGCGGCGCAAATGTGGAGGCTGGAGGCCGCGCCAACACGCTGAGCAACTCATCCATAGAGTGCTGGGTGCGGAGTTGGCCCTCCACTAAAGCCTCAAGCAGGGCGTCCTGGGGAGCCGGGGGAGCCGTCGGGGGGAGACTGGCCCCGGCCGAGGTCCCCGCGGTCACCGGGAGCGACCTGAAGGTGGAAGCACCTAAGTTAAGAGAAAAGGCGGGAGGCGGTACCTGGGCCTGACCGCCTCCGGGCGGAAGCGCTGAGACAGCCTTGTCCCGGATTGGCGGCGCCGGGTCTCCGAGACCGGCGTCACCGGGAAGGGTGCGAGCCCATGTTCTTGGGGGAGCCATGGCGTCTTGTCACGAGTCCCCACGGTTGGCACCAACTGTCGTGGTATTGCGAATACCCCGGTAGGTTTTGTGAACGATCCTAGCAAAGATTATGCGGCGCGGGCTGACCGGGTGACCAGTCCTCCCCCACCTGACAAACACAAGAATTGACACGAGGATTTATACAGGTTCGGGTCTCGGTGGGGGCCCTAGTCCTGTCGGCGTGCTCCCGACCAGAGTCGACAGGGGAGGCTCTCTCTGGGGGAGAGGCTTCCGAAGCACACTTGTGAGTTTTGGCTATTCCAATAAATGAATCGCTTGCTTACAACTGAGGGGTACAAGGGCTATTTATAGCCCCAAAAAGAAGCAAAAAGACCTATCTACCCCGGAAGCCACCGTCGGATGGAGGGGTAGTGTCGTGACTGCCACGACTGTGACATCACCTGTGAGGAGCCCAGCTCGGTGCAGCTGGTCCCATAAACCACTTGACTTCCCAGGATGAGTCAACACAGGAATATATTGAAGCAGCAAAATATTACAGTAGTCATAATTGTATGGCCATCAGGCCTTAGTACAATACGGGGGTACAGTGCCTTACAAGGCACAAGGGTACAACAAAATAACGCATCTAGTCGACGGAAGCTAGGCCCAAAAGCAATCCACAGGAAACAGAGGTTGACAGCAAGACAGCACCACATCAGGGCTCCGGAGGAAACTGCTCATCATCTCCTGGGTCTGCAGCATCTTCAGGATATCCTCCAAGGTCGTAGGACGCTCCATCTATTGATGAGTTGTTGCAAGGGTGAGTACTTACGTACTCAGCAAGTCATAGGGAAGGTAGAGATACATATAGTATAAATGACATGAACCTATGCTATTGGGGAAAGAGTGAAGGGTTTCTCCAAATACATTTCTTTCTCATTTCTTATTCAACTTCCAATCATACTCATGGCAGTAAATAAATTATATTGATGGTGATACATATATCCCATATCCAAGGCGATATATCCTCATATCACATTACTTTTATTCAAGCCTTTCAATCTTATACTCATATCAGTATCTCATATACTTTAGGGCAAAAACCACATGCCTCTTAGTTATCATATGCTTAAGGTAAAATCCACATGCCTCTTAGTTATCATATGCTTAAGGCAAAATCCACATGCCTCTTAGTTATCATATGCTTAAGGCAAAATCCACATGCCTCTTAGTTATCATATGATCTCTATATTATGGTATTACCGCGACACGTCAACACATGACAGTCCACGGTAACGCCCCTTATCGTGACAACACATGCCACTTGGGTAATCTTGAGCTAACAAATTTTAGTTTATAAAACAATACTTGTGTCACACCCCGTGGATTTAATCCACCGCGGCATACTCCTAAAACTCGGGAGTACGAAGTATTCAAATACATTTTTAACTCTGCAGAGGTGTACCTCTTTTTAAATCCACTTTTTCACTCGACTTTCAAGTCGGGCCAACTCCATGCGACTTATACGCATGTGATAAGGCCGAGATCACACAACATTTTGCAGTCTAGTATTAACAATATCCCTGCCCGGTAAATGGACAATCCAGTCCCAAGTACCATTGTGGGTCCTCCCCACTGCCTTACTTCCTAGCCTGGGTCTATGTTCTCGCAGGACACATAGCCTCTTTTGATTACAGTTGCGCACGACTTAATCTGGCGTAGGGCGTCTTCCTTCTTTACACCTTATCCTCTCATAATTTTTCTGATCTCACATCACTCATGGACGAACTGCGTCCCACCAGTTTCCACGCGAGAAACCGGATCGACAAGCCATGCAGGGAACTGCTAATACCAAGAAAGCTACTAGATTGCGCCTGTCCCATACCAGGTAAGTGGTTGGTACGTTTTTCATGCCACTAGACGCACAACACAAGGTTCTAGTCCTTATATGCCAGTGACCAGATCATACCACAAACCATGCACCTTCAGTGCCTGCACATCCAGTGCAGCCAAGCACCTCCAGTGCTACCACCATTCCATACCAAAACAATGGTCACGGCTAGGGGTTCTATTTCATGAATATAAATGTATATGTATATACTTTTATTAGTTCATGGCTTGCTATCTTATCAAGTTCACATTCCTCAAGTATTCAATCTATCACTGCCATAATATCATTGATCTCAACACATGCAATATTAATGAGATATCTACTCATGGAATAGCATAGCAATTCATAAAATATAGGTTCAATATGATCAAAGTATGACTTGCCTTCCGCGTCGTAAGTATCAGCAGTTGATGATGATTCAGTGACAAGGTCTTCAACCTCGGGCTCTTGCTCTGAACAAGATCAACAAGCAAACAGGCATCACAATCAATCCTACTCTTACTAATCCACTACATGCAATGATGCAAGGAGAAAACACTCTGGTGATACAAGATTTGGAAGCGATTTGAGTTTAACTATGGTAATCAGGGTTAAGATTAGTTGCTAAGATTTACAAGGTTCCAAAATATCAGGGTAATATCAAGGTGGTGACTGGTTCGCCCAAAAACAGCGAATGTCTTTAGGTTGGCATTTGGTTCAAGGCATCGACATAAGGTCGATGGGTGATAGAGGGCTCAACTCAAGTTGTGACAGTAGGGAAAAGTGTAGATCACAACGTCAGGAGTCTAAGGGACAAAGTTATTTCCAAAGTTCATGGCTGGAAGTGGGTGGAAGGGCTCAATGCCACTGGCTGACATAGGCTGACAGTGCCCACGAATGGCATTGACATGGTTTAAACAGTTTCCAGTGGCCAAAGTAGGTTTTGATTCAAGCATATGGTGCACAAGGTAGTGAGGCAGCTATTTGACAAAGTAATTTCTGTTTTACACGACCAGAGGTGGGTGGACAGGGCTAATGCCACTGGCTGACATAGCCTGGCATAGGGTTGACATGGCCAGAAACTAGGGTTAGCCACAAAAATTGGGCATTTCTGTTCTAGGGCAAATGAATTCAAATCCTTTCTTGAGGATGGTCTCTGGGGCATAAGAAAGCTAGGTGTGAAGTTAGATTAACTGGGGAAGCACCAGAGAAGCTTAACAGCAAGCCCCAGTTCACATGCAAGGTGCAAAGTTGGGGTTTTTCATATTTTAGTAAATTCTTCGATTCTGGTTGCTTAGAGGTGTTAAGCAAGGTGTAGTGAGCATCTTTGATAACTGGCTCGAGAGCTGAATCGGTTTAATTAGGGGTTAATTGCTCGCTGGAGTTATCAGGGAAAATCAGCAATTCCCGGCGATGTGGTGCGATAGAGTTCAATTGGCTACTACTACACAGGTAAGTGGATGAGAGTTACTTACTGGTAGCTTCAATTTGGAGTTCAGTGCAGTAGGTTGGCCTGGCACCGTGAGCCTCTCTTCGAGTTCGCCGAAGAAGACGAAGAAGAGAGCGAGGTTAGGAACTTGAGTGGTTCTGCCGTGTGTGAGTAAAGGAGATGGCCAGAGCAAGCTTAAATAGGCGAAGTGAGCAGCAACGGTTGAAAGTGCCTGGAGACTTGGAGCTGTGAATCGACGGCGAATTGACTGGTCGGGCGGGACAGCAGCGAGGTGACGCGCTCCAGCGGCCGTGCCGGCTTTTACAGTCTGGCGTGCAGTCCTGGTTGATGCAACGGCGAATTGATGCATCCCTCAGGCATGCTTGCAATGTGGCGCAACTGCGCTGCCGTTGTCGGGCACGCGCGCGGGAGAGAGAAGGCGCTGCTGGCGAGTGAAGCGGTTCCACGGTGGCAAACACGATGCACACACGCGGCAAAGAAGCAGTGGCGGAGGTGGCAGCGCTGGAGATCGCTGGCGACGAAGCTGCAGCGGTGGCAACGGCAACGACCAAAACTCTTGTGCTCGTGGTCGATTGAACGGCCTGATCGTGCACAGTAGCCCGTGGTCGCACCAGGAACTGATTTGCGATGATTTTTGGTTTGGCTTTGGACTAGATTGCAAATCTGGTCTTTGAGAGGTTTAATTTGAGATTTGATTCCATGGCTGAGTATAATATTTCCATTAATACTCATTTAGCTCGAATTTGGAGAAAGTTTGATAAGATATGAGGGATTTCACCTATTTTCGAAAATAGGGTAAAATTAGGGTACAATAGATCTGGATTTTGTCGATCTCGAATTCTGGTGATTGGAGAGAGATTTTGAAGTATGATCAAAAGGGAAATCTGTATCAAATAGCATTTGGGAGGTGTTCCCTAGAGCAATTCTGGAGTTGGAATTGATTCGCAGATTTTAGCCTTTTCAGGCTTCCAGGTAAATAGAAAAGGACTTTTGGACTAAACTGCGAAAAGTGTTTTGGTGAAACAATCTGGTTCCCAGCTTTTTGGAGTAAGTTGAGGATGTACCTAGGAACATATTCCAGGGGATACTTGAGTCTGGATAGGGTTAAATCAAGATAACTCAATTATCTGGAAATTGGGGTACTTAGGGTAAATCTGGATTTCCTGTTTTCGAAAACAGAAAGAGACTTAGATACTGGGAGTTAGGGTTAGAATTCAATCTGGCTCCTAAAGACTTTTATCTTCAGAATAACTGGTAGGTTAACTCTGGATGGTCAGATCTTGATCTGGATCTAGAGAATAGATTTGAAGATTTTTAGGGTTTCGGAGACATTAGAGTTCAGCTGATCTGGCTACTACTACAGAGATACATGCATGCAGGGTTTTTATGCAAAACTTTTCACTCCCAAAACTAGGGTGTTACAGGTAGCAACGTCCTTCTCCCGGTCAAACGCCTTGGATGCTTGACAGGTGGTCGCTGATTCCCGAGGCGCTCCTCGCGTGACCTGCACGTGATCAACAACTCGAGACTTTACCTTTAGAAGGGCGATGAGGCCCGGGACATGCGCCGGAGGCCAGGTCCCTTGGGCCAAAGGCGGCTCCCAGGACCGGCGCCGGAGGCCTGGTCCCGGGAGCCAAAAGGCGGCCCCCGGGGCAGGCCCCGGAGGCCACGTCCCCGGGCAAATGGCGGCGCCCGGGACCGGCACCGGAGGCTGGGTCCCGGGCGCCAAAAGGCGGCGCCCAGGGCAGGCACCGGAGGCCACGTCCCCGGGCAAATGTGACGCAACTTACCTGGACTTAGTCTCGCAGAGATTTCCCCCAACAGGAAGTGCATGTTTAAACACTCGGATGATGAACCTATCAAATCAGCTCGACAACAACGATACAAGAGAAGACGGGCCAAATTGGAGGAAAATTCACAAAAGAATCTTGTAGCAAACAATGAACCATCGAAGATGGTGGAACAGAAGAAGTTGACAGACTACACAACCCTACTCACTTGAGGGTTCCAGTCAGATATTTTTGAGGTCAAAAATTGATACTAATAACTTTGAAATCAAACATGCACTTTGAACTTGGTACAAAAAAATCAATTAAGTGGTCTAGCTAGTGAAGATTCTTCTTTACATCTCCATATATTTTTTGAGCATTGTGATACTTTTAAAATTCATGGAGTGATGCAGGATGGACATTGTTTGAGAGACTTTTTGTTCTAGCTACAAGAAAAGGCGAGATCATGGTTTTATACAATACCACCCATGTCGATCACAACATGGGATGAAATTTTGCGTGCCTTTGTCAGTAAGTTTTTCCCTCACCTAAAACTACTCATATTTGCAATCAAATTGCATCTTTTCCTCAGCAAGGAGGAGAATCTTTGTATGAAGCATTGGAACGATATAAAGACTTGTTAATAAAGTGTTCGCACCATGGTTTGGAAAAGTGGCTTGTGGTTCAAACGTTTTATAACGACTTGAACTATAATGCACGGATGGCTATTGATGTCATAGCTAGTGGCGCGCTGATGAACAAAAATGTAGACGAAGCATATGACTTAATCGAGGGTATGATACAAAACTACATTTAATGGGGAACCGAACAAGTTGCAACTAGTACGTGCAATAACCTTGAGGTATATGTGATGTCTCAATTGGCCAAGCATATATCATTTTTTTCAAATAAATTGAAACATCTAGAGTTACCTACTAAATCTTCTATAAATGCTATTACATCTAAATTGTGCAGCATACAAGGCCACCTTAGCTATGAATGTCAATTTAATCAATCTTTGGAGCAGGTAAACGTTTTTCAGGGCACACAACAACAAGGTAGCCCTTTTCACAATCATATAATCTTAGATGGTAGAACCATCCAAATTTCTTGTGGGTAGGACAAAATCAGCAACCGCAACACTTTCCACAACAACAACAATTTCCCCAACAACAGCAAACATTCCAACAAAATCAAAATTTCCACGCACAAAAGCCACCATACCAACAACAACAACTGTGCAGATCACTGCAACAAAGGCAACCTGAACCATCAAATGTCGAGCGCATGCTAGAAAATTTCCTAGCAAATCAAGAGAAGAAATATATTGTCATAAATCAGAAGATTGACTCAGTCTCTGCACATGTTTGCATGTTTGAGACTTGGATAATGAAAATGATGAATCCCACACCGAAAAATCCTAATCCTCTTCTTTCTCAACCTTTCAATCCTTGTTATTCTGAAAAAATTATTGTTATTTCTTGTTCTAACCATCTTTAATCAACTGATGTATTGATTTTATGAAGTGAAACAAAGCAGGGATTTTGTACCTTCCTTCTGTCACCATCACAGCCTGCTCAACCGCTTCCATAGTAGGGAGAGGGGATTAAACCAATTGTGAGGGCACTAACTCCTTTGGATCCTAAGAATGGTTAGTTATAGCCTCAGTGGCTTCCTCAGTAACAGAAGTCTTCTCTGCATCTTTGCAAGTAAGACATTTTGATCGAATTAGTCACGCCCAAGGGTACAACACTAAGTAAAGTTTTTAAACTTACTTGGTGATACAAGGTGCCCAATCTTCATGATGTAGGATCGTTGATAACTCATTGATTTGTGTAACCTGATGAACTGATGGCGCCAACCACTGTCAATACATCAACCTGTGACAAAAAAATTTGCCCAACCACACACTTTGATCGTTGTCTACTTAACCACGCAAAAGTAGACGCATAGTTCCAGCAATCAACAAAGAAATTAAAAGAACTATGGTAAAGAGAAAAACTCTCAATTTTAGGTGGTGGCTTATGAGCATAAACCCTAGAACAAGAGCAAAAGCAAAAATTTCTCTGAAAATATTTGTGTATTCAATTCGTGGTTGTTTCAAAATTATGATCATGCCTCTCTTTTATAGAGGATGGTGTTTACAAAAGATAGAAGAGTTAAAAATAGAAATCAAATCTTAATCTAATTCAAAACAAAATAAATTCCTAACAAACTATAAAATATGAAAGAAATCCGAAATCAATCTTCTCGGATTCGAACTGGACTCTTTCCTTCCGTGCAGTTGTTACTTTTTTGGGTCTCCTGGTTGCATACGACATCGGAATTCAATGATTCTTGATTTGTTGGAAATCTCCTTTGAATTAATTTCCAACAAGTACTCACATGACCAACTTGGATATATGTGCTGACAATGGTGCTTGGTCGAAGTTTTTGGTCAAACGACGAACTGTCACTTGATCGGCAGACTGCATGTCGAGCAGAGTTCTTTTGGTTGTAGCGGGTGCAATCCTTGACAGAATTGAGTGATCTTGGGCTCACTGGAAAGCTTAGGAAATCCTCTTTCCACTCAGTAGGTGTACTACTATATTCAATGAATTTCTTTAGCTCATATGTGGCTATGTCCTTCATGTTATGCTCTCCCTCTTCATTTCTAATCAATATTAAACAAAAGCTATTAGGTAGCAGTATATTCTTATCATAATTTAATTCTTTGAGGAACAAAGTCACTGGTTGATTTAATTGTCTAGCTTTCACTCGAGTGATTGGTCCTATATGTTCCTTTGGTCGAGCACTAGTGCTACTAGTGCTAGGGATGTCCTCATCATCCTCCCCCTCTTAAAAAGGAGTCGACCTTGACTCTATTTCTTTTGGTCCAAAGAAAGGTAACATATCAGCTATATTGAATGTAGTGCTTACCGTATATTCATCACCTGGAAGTGCTATCTTGTATGTATTATCATTGATCTTTTGAAGCACTCTGAATGGACCATCACCACGAGGCATCAACTTAGACTTTCTTTTCTTCGGAAAGCGATCTTTTCGTAGATGCACTCAAACCAAGTCACCTGGTTCAAAGAGCATCTTCTTTCTTGTCTTGTTTGCCTTCTCAGCATAATAGCAAGCCTTCTTCTCAATCTCTTCTTTAGTTTTGACATGAATTTTCTTCACATATTCAGCACACTTGGACGCTTCCATATTGGCACGCTCTTGTAATGGAAGTGGCAACAAATCAAGTGGTGTGATGGGTTTGAAACCATACATCACCTCGAACGGGCACATTTGAATAGTAGAGTGTACCACCCTGTTATAAGCAAGCTCCACATGGGTAGACAATCTTCCCACTCCTTCAAGTTCTTCTTGATCATTGCTCATGGTAGCATTGAAAGTGTAGGATTCACCACCTTCATTTGTCCATCAGTTTGTGGGTGACAAGTTGTCGAGAATAACAACTTCATCCCAAACTTGGCCCACAAGTCTTCCAAAAGTAGCTCATGAACTTGACGTTGTGATATGAAACAATGCTTCTTGGCATTCCACACAATCTCACAATCCCCCCGAAAAATAGGTTAGCGACAAGCGATGCATCGTCGCTTTTGTAACAAGGTATAAAATGTGCCATTTTAGAGAACCTATCCACAACTACAAAAATTGAATCCCTTCCATTCTTCGTTGTCGATAATCCTAACACAAAGTCCATGCTAATATCCTCCCAAGGTGCATTAGGAATAGGAAGTGGAGTGTATAATCCCTGAGGGTTCATGATCTGTTTGAGACCTAGTCTTGATTTTTGCACTAGGCTCGCCCAGATTCTAATATGCGGAATAACAAGATGTTACTCAGAAATACCGAAATCCAAAGGTGGATTAAAAACATAGCTCAAAGTAATTGCACAACTCTTTATTTCAAAGAGGGCTTTACACGTCGAACGTTAGGTCGCACTCGCCTACGTCGAGGGAACTATATGCCTAAGACTTCAATCTAGACTCGATTGTATTGGATGATCTAAAAAGTCCTATTACAATGTATTTATAGTCCAATCGTATGAGTACATATCAGACTCAGTAACCTAAACGTATTAGACTCATATAGCTAACTAACTAACTAATCTTAAACGGATAAACTTAGTTATATATATTCGGATCGGATTACAATTCCGAACAGGGAACGAATCCTTTTCATGGTCGTGAACCAATCCATGGTCATAGACCCATCCATGGTCGTGAAACCTTTCTGAACATGGTTAAGGTCGCGAAGCCGTATGCGATCATGACTTGAAGATCCTCCCGGATCATGACTCCCTTGTTGAGAAGGAGCCAACCCCTGTTGCGACCTCTCGATCAAACTGGAGATGCGGAAATTGATCTTATCCATCTTCTCTGGTGTAGCACTTTGCTGCACGTACTCGTTGACCTTTCCGACCGATTCGAAACATCTCCTTTGTGCCACTGTGGGTGGTAGTCACCTTCTTCTCCAGAATCACATCTTCACGTAGAGGTTCGTCTCATTGATAGATCAAGTCTTCAACAGATGGTACTATAGTATCTGGCTCATCATCCAGCATTGAAGGCTCAAAGAGTTTGAGGTGCTCAACATTGACAACCGAGTAAATATCCATGTATGGAGGTAACTCGAGCTGACAAGCATTATTACCCACTTTCCGCAAAATCCGAAAAGGACCATAACGAATGGGTTTGAGTTTCTTACCTTCACCTTTAAGTCTCTCCTTACTCAGATGTAACCATACCATATCACCTTCTTGAAATTGCGCATCAACTCGGTGCCGATCATGTCGCGCCTTGTACTTGAGTTGAGCTTTCAGCAAGTTCTGTTCAACCTCACGATGGAGTCGTTGAATACCTTCCAGAAACTTTTGTGCTCGATCCTGATCAGATGTTTCCTTGCTGTTCTGTGCTGAGGTAGGAATCACAAACTCCATGTCAAATGGACTCTGTGGTAGAAATCCTAAATAGACCTCAAACGGCGACTTTCCAGTCAAACCATGCACTGCTCGATTAAAAGCAAACTGCAAGTACGGTATGTTTTCATCCCAGGTCTTCGGGTGCTTCGAGTTATATCCCCTCAAGAGATGAACGACTGTGCGATTTACCACCTCGGTTTGACCATCAGTTTGAGGGTGAAAAGCAATACTCCTCTTTAGCTTGGTGTCCATCATCATCCAGAGTGATCGCCAAAAATTACTAAGGAACTGGGTATCGCGATCAGACACAATAGAAGTCGACAGTCCGAAGTGTCCAAACGTGTTGAAAGAATACCCGAGCTGCTTCTTCTCCCATGATAGTCTTTTGACAAGGTATAAGAATAATCATTTTGGAGAGCCGATCAACGACCACGAATAGATAGTCGTTGCCACATCGGGTCTTAGGAAATCCTCCCAAGAAATCCATGGATATGCTCTCCCATGGTCGCGATGGAACTGGCAACGGAGTGTACAAACCTAATTTTTGGTTTACCGGTTTTGAGATGCTGCAGAGACCACAGCCTCGAACAAAACTAGCCACATCTTGCTGCATACGCGGCCAGAACACATGTCGGTGAAGATTTTACAACGTATTTGTAACCCCAAAGTGACCAGCTACCCTCGATGTGTGCGTTTCTCGCAACCATTGAATTCGAGGTGCTACATGAGGTATGCAAAGTAAATTGCCTTTGTACAAGAGTCCTTCTCGACGAGCGAACTCCGTAGGTTTCCCTGTTTCGAGCTCAGTCAGTGCTATTTGAAAATCAGGATCTTCACTGTACATAGTGGCATAGTCATCATGACATGAAGGCTCGATCTGCATGAATGCTGATAAATAGAGGGTTGTAACTGGTGGTCATGACAACATGTCCGCCAATTTGTTGTGTACGCCCTTATTGTACTTAATCACTAGATTAAACTACTGCAGATATGACATCCACTTCATGTGCTGAGCTTGCTGTAGCTTAGATTGCGTTTGCAAATATCGCAACGGTTGATGGTTGCTGTGGACAACAGTCTCTTTACCCAAGAGATAACACCACCAATGTTTCATGGCCTGATGCAATGCATACAACTCCTTGTCATAAGTCGGGTAGTTCTTTTGAGCTCGCTGGAATAACTCGGAGTAATATGCCACTGGTTGACTTTCTTGCATGAGCACTCTGCCCATCGCATAACCTGAGGCATCGGTTTCTAGCTCGAATGGTTTCTGGAGATTCAGCAAAGCTAACACAGGCGCCTCGCTGACCTTCCTCTTCAATAAGAGAAACGTGTCCTCATGTTTCCCTGACCACTCGAACTTCTGATCGATCCTGGTTAATGCATGCAATGGAGAAGCCACAATCGAGAAGTGTCGGATGAAATTCCGAAGATATTGGCATGCTCCCACAAAACTACGCACGTCCGTAACTGTTCACGGTCGCAGCCATTTGCGAATCACTTTTACCTTATCGGGGTCGATTTGCAACGTACCGTTGCCGACCATGAATCCTAGGTAAAGTAGAGTTTGCTGGCCGAACTCGCACTTCTTACGGTTGAGGCGAAGTCGATGTTGTCGAAGCTGTTCAAACACTTGTTCGACATGAATGAGGTGCTCATCCCACGAGCGACTATAAACTAGTATGTCGTCGAGGTAAACAATCACAAAGTCATCGATGAACTGTCTCAATACATCATTCATAAGACGCATGAAAGTTACCGGGGCATTGCAGAGACCAAACGGCATGACCAGCCATTCGAACAGACCTTGTCGTGTTTTGAACACGGTCTTCCACGTATCCTCCTCTCGGATACTGACTTGATGATATTCTGACTTAAGATTCAATTTGGAGAAGAAAACGGCATGCTTCAATTGGTCTAGCTGGTCATCAATACGAGGAAGGGGGTACCGATTCTTGATGGTGATCTTGTTTAGTGCTCTGTAGTTGATGCACATATGCCAAGTCACATCTTTCTTTGGCACTAACACCATAGGAGATCCACAAGGTGAACTATTCGGTTGAATGACACCATCGTTCAGCAACTCACCAAGTTTTCTCTTGATCTCTTCATTCTCCAATACTGAGTTGCGATACATACATAGATTGGGCAGTGTCGCATCGGACACAAGCTGAATTTCATGCTTGACTGGACGTTTCGGCGGACGACCTTGGGTAGTCTCGAATAGATCACTGTATTCCTCCAGCAGTTCCAACAAACGACCATAATCCTTTCGGCACACCAACAACAATGCTGGTCGAGTACCCTCACCTGGACCAATAGGTCGAATCATGACAAGCACATACTTGTGACATGCATTAACAATTCGTTTGGCTTGATTTGCGGTAATCAAGTTCAAAGTGTTGACGTGGATGTACTCTTGCGCTCGCCGATGGAAGTGAGTGTCTCGATCATACAGATATGGACTCCCAAGATCACTTAACAGATATCGATAGGGACAACATCGCATTGCACCTCATAGATATATCGTGCAGAGATCGCAAACTTCAACACACACTGACTCGTAATCTGTTGGTTCACGTCGGATGTAAACCAACCCAGCGGATATGGTTGCATGTGTGTGGTTGTCTTCAAACCAAGTCACCGAACCAGTCCAGCGAAGACCAGATTCTTCTGACTTTTGGGAGCGAATATAGCTGCGACCACTTCGTGCTTCACCTGGATGTTGATGGTGAACAAGTTCTTCGTTGGGTGATGGTCGTTCGGTGGATCCGAACCCTTCTCTTTCGGCATTGCCATCAGAGACAAGGTCGTATCCGCCTCATTAACCGAATTCACTTGGACAACTTCTTCGTTAGGTGAAGTCGCAGTAGCCGTGGCTGTTCTTTTCCCTGGTCCATTTTTCTTTGGTCGAAGTTCTGGATGAAGCTTGTAGCATTTGTCCTTGGTATGTCCCGCGACTTAACAATGTTCACAAAAAGTACCCATGCCCGGCTTCGAAGCGTTTTTCTTCGGACTCGGTTTTATTTTTGTCGAGGTAGCACTGTCCTTCGTGCCTTTGTCTCTGCGGGATTTGTTCTTCTTCTCGATCGCCATAGCGGTTGTGCTTGCGGTCACGATGTCTTGGACGCCGAACAGACTTAGCTCAGTATTGATCGATTTCTAAAGTCCAGATGTGTATTTTTGAAATACCTGAGGACCGGATAGTGAGATGCCGATGACCATTACTTGTCTCCGAAATTCCGTAGTATAGTCTTGGACGGTCTGGTCGCGCCGTTGGTACAATCTGTACCAACACTCCCATCTCTCCTCAAGGTAACCCATCGGATAGAATTCTTGTCGCAGAAGTCGTTTGAATTGACCCCACGCAAGGTCGTCAGCTTCACCACTAGCGACAAGGGCCTTCCACCAAGTCTTGGCGTGGTACTTCATCTTCAAAGGTGCGAACTTCACCTTTTTGAGCACTACTGAACCCTTTCAGGTCAAAGTAGGTCTGAAGCAAGTCGATCCAAGAATCCAGTTTCTTGGCATCGATCACCCCATCATATATGGGTATATCAATCTTAGCGTCGACCTTAAAAGATCCGACAGCTAAGGAGGTGTTGGCGAGGTCGTCGGTCTTGTGGTCGCCTTTGTCTTCATCTTCGTCTGCCCTGCACAAGTCTTCACCAGTCTTCACACCCTTAACCTTCCCTACTTCAAGAGGTACAATCATGGCCTGCTGCTTAATCCAAGCAACCACGGTTTCCATGTCAGTGGAGAGTTTAGCCACTTGTTCGGCTAAGTTAACTTTAACGGAGGTATCATCAGACATTGTCGGAGACACGGCTGTGGAACTGTCAATTGATCGCCTTGAGTTTCGCCGGAAGTTTTGTAACCCTGGCGAGTCTTGTAACCCTGGCGAGTCTTCACCATCCACAAGATAGGAAAGTTGCTCTGATACCAACTTGATCCGTTTGAGACCTAGCCTTGGTTTTTGCACTAGGCTCACCCAGATTCTAATATGCGGAATAACGGGATCTTACTTGGAAATACCAAAACCCAAAGGTTGATCGAAAACACAGCTCAAAGTAATTGCACAACTCTTTATTTCAAAGAGGGCTTTACACGTCAAACGTTAGGTCGCACTCGCGTACGTCGAGGGAACTATGTGCCTAAGACTTCAATCTAGACTTGATTGTATTGATGATCTAAACTAGTCCTATTACAAGGTATTTATAGTCCAATCGTATGAGTACGTATCAGACTCAGTAACCTAAACGTATTAGACTCATATAACTAACTAACTAACTAATCCTAAATGGATAAGCTTAGTTATATATATTTGGATCGGATTACAATTCTGAACAGGGAACAAATCCTTTTCATGGTCGCGAACCAATCCATGGTCGCGGACCCATCCATGGTCGCGAAACCTTTCCAAACGTGATTAAGGTCGCGAAGCCGTATGCGATCAGGACTTGAAGATCCTCCCAGATCAGTTCAATTTAGATTTAGCTTTGTGACATGTCACACATCGCTGAACAAACCTTTCGACGTCACGTCTCATCTTAGGCCAATAAAAGTGATCGTTCAACATCATGAAAGTCTTTTCTCTCCCAAAATGTCCCATCAATCCACCTGCATGAGATTCCTACAGCAATAACAAATGCACGGACGAATATGGAAAACAGTGTTTGTTAGCATGAAATAAGAACCCATCATGCACATGGAACTTGTCCCATCCTTTTCCATCGTAGAATTTAGAATATTATGCTGAAAAGTCAAGATCAGAAGTGTACCATTCTTTTAAACTCTCTAAACTAGGTATTTTCACTTCTAACTGAGTCAACAAAATGCTTTTTCGAGATAAAGCATTAGCAACCACATTCTCCTTGCCCTTTTTGTACTTCACAACATATGGGGAAGTTTCAATGAATTCAACTCACTTGGCATGTCTACGGTTCAGTTTAGCTTGACCTTCAAATACTTTAATGCTTCATCATCAGGATGAATGCCAAATTATTTAGGCCAAAGATAATGCTGTCAAGTTTCAAGCACTCGTACTAAAGCATACAATTCTTTGTCATAAACATGATAGTTCTTGTTCTTGTTCTTGGGAACATTTCCAACAAAGTGAGGAGCATTGTTTGGTACTCCAATATAAAACCAGCGTTTGTTCACTTTAGTTGAGAGTCCTTGAGAGGAACTTTGACAAACTGCATGTTGTTCCTAAGACAAAGATATACTCCTCCAAGAACAATCTTTGAAACAAGATACAAGACATAGTAATGAGTGAAAAGAGGGATCGATGGCTCAATGCCAAGATAAGCCTCACATAAGTGTACACATTGTGGAATATAGGCCCTGTTTAGTGTTTCAGTTATTAATGACAAAAAATAGAACTAATGCATTTATTCCGAATGGCTTACGTGTCAGATCGAAGTATGATAACGTTGTGACAAAAGAGAGAGATAGAGTAAATCCAATGACCGATGGCCGAGATAAAGATGAAGATTAAGGTTCATTTCTTAGTCTTTTATCGGTCGTTGGTGGTGAAGTCGACCGGCTTCATTCTTTAAGTTTTAGATTTATCGGTCGTACTATTAAGAGGGGTGTAGCCCTAGTAGCTTGACTTATCTAATATCTTGAAGCTCAAAATGCATATCATATAGTATAGATGCAAGCTAAAGTCTTTATGCAAAGCTCTGAGTTAAGTCTTCGCAAATTAGTTATATGGGCACAACTTGTCTGACAAAGACCAATGTGATCGGACAATGTACGACCTATACAAAACCTGGTCACAACAATAATAAACCTAGTCGAATCGCTAAAACAAAAACTTGGTCGTGACAGTAAAAATACTAGTCGTAAGATAGTAAAAATACTGGTTATACCAGTAATAAATCTGGTCGAATCAGTAAAAAAAACTTGGTCGTGATAGTAAAAATATTGGTCATAACAGTAATAAATCTGGTCGTGATAGTAAAAATACTAGTCATAACAGTAATAAACTTGGTCGTGACAGTAAAAATACTGGTCATACCAGTAATAAACCTGTTGGGGGAAATCTCCGCGAGACTAAGCCCAGGTAAGTTGCGTCACATGCGCCCGGGGACCTGGCCTCCGCTGCCTCCCCGGGCGCCGCCATTTGCCCGGGGACCTGGCCTCCGGGGCTTCCCCGGGCGCAGCCTTTTGTCCCCCGGGACCTGGCCTCCGGCTCCGTCCCGGGCGCCGCCATTTACCCGGGGACCTGGCCTGAGGTGCCTCCCCGGGAGCCGCCTTTTGGCCCCCGGGACCTGGCCTCTGGAGCCGTCCCAGGCGCCGCCATTTGCCCGGGGACCTGGCCTCCGGTGCCTCCCCGGGCGCCGCCTTTTGCCCTAGGGACCTGGCCTCCTGCGCCGTCCCAGGCGCCGCCTTTTGGCCTCCGGGACTTGGCCTCCGACTCTGTCTCGGGAGTCGCCTTTGGCCCGGGGACCTGGCCTCCGGTCCGTGTCCCGGACCTCGTCACCCTTCTAAAGGTAAAGTCTCTGGTTGTTGATCACGTGCAGGTCACGCAAGGAGCACCTCGGGAATCAGCGACCACCTGTCAAGCATCCAAGATGTTTGACCGGGAGAAGGACTTTCCTACCCCTCAATCCGACGGTGGCTTCCGGGGTAGTTTAGGCTTTTTGCTTCTTTTTGGGGATATAAATAGCCCTTGTACCCCTCAGTTGTAAGGAGGTGATTCATATTAATTGGAATAGCTAAACTCACAGGCGTGCTCCGGAAGCCTCTCCCCCGGAGAGAGCCTCCCCAGCCGACTCCGGTCCGGAGCGCGCCAACAGGACTAGGGCCCCCACCGGGACCCGAACCTATATAAATCCTTGTGCCTTTTCTTGTGTTTGTCCGGTGGGGGAGGACCGGTCATCCGGTCAACCCGCGCCGTGTAATCTTCGCTAGGATGGTTCACAAAACCTGCCGGGGTATTCCCAATACCACAACAGTTGGCGCCGTACGTGGGGACCCGTGACAAGACGCCATGGCTCCCCCAAGAAGAAGGGCTCGCACCCTTCCCGGTGACGCCGGTCTCGGAGACCCGGCGCCGCCCGTCCGGGACACGGCTGTCCCGGCGCTTCCGCCCGGAGGCGGTCAGGCCCAAGTACCGCCTCCTGCCTTCAACCTCCAGGTCGCTCCCGGTGACCGCGGGGACCTTGGTCGGGACCAGTCTCCCCCCGACGGCTCCCCCGGCTCCCCGGGACGCCCTGGTTGAGGCTCTAGTGGAGGGCCAGCTCCGTGCCCAGCGCTCAATGGATGAGCTGCTCAGCGTGTTGGCGCGGCCCCCGGCCCCCACATTTGCGTCGCACCCATACCCGGGGACCATGCCCCCGTTTATGGGTTACCAGGTGGCCCCTTCAACCTCAGGAGGTCTGGCCGCCCCGTATGATCCCGCCGGGGGATTCCCTCCCCCCGCGGGGTATATGTCCGGACCCTTCCCGGCACCCGGTCCTGTCCCGGTGCCGGGGGGCTTCTTCATGCCAGGGCCCTTTGTGGCACCAGGGGGGTACCCCGTCCCAGGCCCATTCCTGGGGCCGGGAGCCCATTTCATGCCGGGGGTTTTCCCTACGCCGGGAGCCAGTCCCGCCCCTCGCGTCGCGTTTATTGCACTGGGGGCTGTCGACAGAGCAGCTCCCGTGCCTCAGCAAATTTCCCCCCGCATTGGCTCCTCGGTCCCGGACGTCGCTGAGGGGCTCCCCCCTCGCCGGTTCCGGATGTTACAGGGGCTTCCCCCTTTCCGGTTCCGGTCGTTGCCACTGGGGCCCCCTCCACTTTGGTTCCAAACGTCGCCGTGGGCGCCCCCTCGCCGGTTTCGGATGTTACAGGGGCTTCCCCCTTTCCGATTCCGGTCGTTGCCACTGGGGCCCCCTCCACTTCGGTTCCAAATGTCGCCGTGGGCGCCCCCTCCCCGGTTCCGGATAATACAAGGGCTTCCCCCTTTCCGGTCCCGGGGGTCTTCGCGGGGGGCTCCCCCCAGCCGGCCCCGAAAACCTCCGGGCCGGTAGCTACAGTGCATAAGCTCCCTCCCTCGGCAGAACAGGTCCGTTTCGCCCGGGGGGAGGTCGAGCGAATGAATTCACCCGAGCGTGGGGAAGAAGTTCCCTCTGGCCGTGGGCATCGGGGGAAGAGACCCGCGGAAGACCCAGCCTCTCCGAAGAATAGCCCGGACGTCCGGGAACTCAGCCCCGGTCCAGAGGAGAAGCGTCGCCACCGCCACTCCGGCGGACCTCTCGGACCGCTTCCAGACTCAGACAATGAGGGCGTGTCCCCCGTCAAAGAAGACAGCAACCGGGACTCTCCCCGGGAAGTGCAGGGGGCTAACCAGCCCCTGTGCCGAAGACTTCGCAGCATCCGGTGGCCGCGGCCCTACCGCCCTCTGCACATTGAGCACTATAACGGTGAGGCAGACCCTTACGAATTTGTGCAGGTCTACTCCACAGCCATCTCCGCGGCCGGGGGGGACGAGACGGTACAATGCAACGTCTTCCCCCTCTACCTCACTGGCATCGCCGGCTCCTGGTTCTACAACCTGAAGGCCGGCTCCATCAAGTCTTTTCCGCAGCTCAAGCGGGAGTTCTGCGTGAACTTCCAGGGGAACTATGTGCGTCCCCTGGACTCCTCGCAGTTGTACACTGTCCGACAAAGGACTGGGGAAACCATCAGAAGCTTCTTCAAGCGCTTTGCTCAGGTGAAGAGCAAAGTGGCCCACGTCCCCGACTCTACGGTCATCGAAGCCTGCAAAACCGGCATCCTCCCGGGGGAGCTCCACCGAAGGCTCTTCCAGAGTTGCGCCTCTTCCGCCGACGAGCTCTTCAACGTACTCGAAAAGTATGCTCGGGCGGAGGAAGACGACATCTGGAAGAAGACCCAGGGGACTCTCGCCCCCGCCGATCGGGGGGCCAGGGATTCCCTCAAGCGCCCCAGACAGGGGGGCGTAACGAGCCACGGCCTCAGGACACCTTTGTCCTCGAGGGCGGAGGCGGCTCCCGCGACCCCCCGAGGGGCTACCGCCCCTTCTCCAAGCCGAAAGGCCATGGGGGAGGACAGTCTTCGTGCGGCCGGGAAGGCCCCGCGGGGAGAAGGTGGGAAGGACCGTGATGCAGCTTCCACGGGTCCAGTACCCAAGCTACCCGGGATTGCGGCCAACTACTGCAGCACTTCGCGGCGTTCCTCGACCAGCGCGGGCAGGGGGGAGACTCCGGCCTCCTTGCTCCCTCGGCCAGCTGTTCCGGCCCTTCCAGCTCCCACGGGGGGTCAGCAGACGCAGACGCAGGAAGGGGAGCCTTCAGAAGCTCTCCCCTTTCAAACTTCTCAGCGCCGCATCAACGTCATCGTGGGAGGGTCCGCCTCCGGGCGGGACTCTAAGCGCCAGCGTAAGTACGCGCGCGAGGTCAAAGTTGTGGGGGTGCTACATGCGTCCCCGCCACCCAAGTGGTCGGACGTCCCCCTCACCTTCACGGCGGAAGACGCGCGGGGGGTTCGCTTCCCCCACGACGACGCGCTTATTGTCTCCGCGACCATCTACAACTGCCACCTGGCCCGCATCCTCGTGGACGGTGGGAGCTCCGCCGACGTCCTATTCCTAAAGGCCTTCGAAGAGATGCGGGTGGATGAGAAGCTCCTGCAGCCTGCGGCCGGGCCCCTGCAAGGTTTTGTCCCAGGGAAGGCGATCCACCCCGTGGGCAAGGTAGATCTTCCCATGACATTCGGCACCCCGGAGAACTACCGGACCGAGCTGGTCCGCTTCGACGTAGTGGACCTCCCCTCCTCCTACAACGCGATTATGGGGAGGACCACAATCAACCGGCTGGGGCCTGCCACCCATCAAAACTACCTCTGCATGAAGATCCCCGGGCCGCATGGTGTGATCAACGTCCGGGGAGACCAAGACATGGCCCGTCCTCTGTACGAGCGCGCTGCGGCCACAATCGGAAGCATCAACCTCATAAAGACGCCCGGGGGGGGAGGCTTCTTCCCCGGAACTAGACGTCGCTACGCCACCACCCGGGAGGCCCCTCCTCAAGCCGCATCCGGAAGGGGGCCTCCGGAAGGTTCTGCTGTCCCCGGGCGACGAAGACAAAACCGTCCGAATCGGGGCGGAGCTCCCCGAGGAGCATGCAGCGCAACTTGCAGCTTTTCTGCGTGAAAACTCTGATGTTTTTGCGTGGAAGCCTTCGGATATGCGGGGCGTTGCCCGGGAGGTCATGGAGCACACGCTCGCAGTGGCCCCCGGTCACCCCCTGATCAAACAGAAGCTACGGAATCTCTCCCTCGAGCGCCAAGAGGCAATCAAGGTAGAGATCACCCGGCTCCGAGAGGCGGGGTTCATTCGGGAGGTCCTGCATCCCGAGTGGCTCGCGAACCCCGTCCTCGTGAAGAAGTCAATTGGCAGGTGGCAGATGTGTGTGGACTTCACCGACCTTAACCGCGCCTGCCCCAAAGATAACTTCCCGCTCCCGCAGATTGACCAGCTCGTCGACTCCACTGCGGGGTGCGAGCTCATGAGCTTCCTAGACGCCTACTCGGGCTACCATCATGTCCGGATGGCGGAAGGGGATGAGGAAAAGACGAGTTTCATAACTCCCCTCGGAACCTTCTGCTACCTTCATATGCCCTTCGAGCTCAAGAACGCGGGTGCGACCTTCCAGCGCCTCATGACGCTGGTCTTCAAAGATCAAGTCGGCCGCAACGTCGAAGTCTACGTAGACGACGCGGTCGTCAAAAGTCCCCGCGCAGCCTCCCACATCGACGACCTGGCTGAAACCTTCCGCAACCTCCGCGCTTTTGGGCTCAAGCTCAACCCGGAGAAGTGCGCCTTCGGGGTGCGCGGGGGGAAGCTCCTAGGTTTCCTCGTGTCCCAGCGGGGCATTGAGGCAAACCCTGAGAAGATCCGGGCATTCCTAGACATGCCCCCGCCGCGCTCCGTCAAGGATGTGTAGCGGCTCTCCGGCCGCCTAGCCGCGCTCAGCCGCTTCGTCTCCCGGTCGGGGGAGCGAGACCCCCAGTTCTTCAAGATCCTCCGAGGGCTCGAGGGGTTCCGCTGGACCCCCGAGGCCCAGGAAGCCTTCAACAACCTCAAGAAGTACCTCACGAGCCCTCCAATGCTCGTGAGCCCGTCTCCAGAAGAGCCCTTGCTCCTTTACCTCGCCGTGACCCCTGTCGCCGTCAGCGCAGTCTTGGTGAGGGAGCAAGGGGGGCAGCAGCGTCCCGTATACTACGTGAGTGAGGCCCTCCAAGGGGCCAAAACTCGGTACACGGAGATGGAGAAGATCTGCTATGCCCTCCTGATGGCGTCCCGGAAGCTTCACCATTACTTCCTGGGTCACCCCATCACCGTCCCGTCATCCCTCCCCCTGGGGGAGGTACTGCGGAACAAAGAAGCCGCCAGCCGGATCGGGAAGTGGGGGGCCGAGCTCGCCCCTTTCTCCCTGTCCCTTACCGGCCACTCCGCCATCAAGTCGCAAGTCTTAGGGCCCTTCCCCCCAGCGCCCGGAGGATACAAGTATGCGGTAGTCGCGGTCGACTATTTTACAAAGTGGGTTGAGGCGGAGCCTTTGGCCAGCATCACGTCCCGGGCCGTCCAGCGGTTTTTCTGGGAAAACGTCGTATGTCATTTTGGTGTCCCCTGGGAAGTCACCGTGGACAACGGGACCCAATTCGACTCGGCTTATTTCCGGGAATTCTACGAAGGCCTGGGGCTCGTCATCCACTTCGCCTCAGTGGCACATCCCCGGAGCAATGGGGCCATCGAGAGAGTCAACGGCGTGAGCCTACAGGGATTGCGCCGAAGACTTGAGCAAACCGCTTCTAAGCAGGGTGCATGGGCAAAGGAGCTCCCTAGCATCCTCTGCTCCATGCGCACGACCCCGTCCTGGGCGATGGGGCGTACTCCCTTCTCCCTGGTCTACGGGGTGGAGGCAGTCCTCCCCCCGGAGATCGGCTTCCGGTCACTGCGGGTCGAGCTCCTGGAGGGAGCCACACCCGCAGCGTACCAGGCCAACAAGGCCAACCAGCGCCTGGAGATCGACCTCGTGGAAGAGGAATGCGACAGAGCGCTCCTCCGCCATGCCATCTACGAGCAAGAGATGGCGCGCGCGTACAATCGGCGCCTGCGCGAGAGAGCTTTCCGCCTTGGGGACCTTGTCCTCAAGCGCGTCACAGACCCCCAAGCCCAGGGGAAGCTCTCCCCCAAGTGGGAGGGCCCCTACAGGATCTCCGAGGTCCTGGGCTCAGGGGCTTACAAGCTTTCCAACCTTCAAGAGCAGGAGCAGAAGCACACGCGGAACTTGCGTTTACTTCGCAAGTTCTATGTTTAGCCTTACGGGCCTGTCCCCTCCCCCGGAGTGATCACGCCGGAGGGGGAGGAGGGACACTGTACTTACCTTTTCCTCCCCTTTCGCGACTTCGCAGGGGGAGGCACTGTACTTCATTTCGTTAGCAATACATAGGTCTTGCTCTTCAACTGTCTCATTGCAGGTTCTTCTCATTACCACCCCTAGCGGCGATGCCCTCCCCGTGAGGATGCCCTCCCCGCGAGGAAGCCCTCCCCGCGAGGAAGTGGGCCCAGACCCAACAAGTCCCTCTTGTAGGGCGGCTTACGATCATCCCTCGTGGACTGAGGGTGTAAGCGGCAACCCAGTCCCCAGTGGCCGCGGTAACGAGTCACTTTGGGAGACTAGTCCCCTGCCCAAACACTCAAGACCCGTCATCAGGTACTTCCTCCTCTGGGAGTAGACGCTCTCCCCAGTGGGACGTGTAATGGCTTTCTTGGATATCACTTCCTCCTCCGGGAGTAGATGCTCTACCCAGTGGGACGTCTAATGGTTTCTTGGGTATCTAGTCTCCGGAGACTTTATTCCCGGCTCCCCGTTCTCACGGCGACCGGATGATTGCCTCCCGGCGACTTTACTCCCGGCTCCCCGTTCTCACGGCGACCGGATGATTGCCCCCCGACGACTTTATTCCCGGCTCCCCGTTCTCACGGCGACCGGATGATTGCCCCCCGACGATTTATTCCCGGCTCCCCGTTCTCACGGCGACCGGATGATTGCCTCCCGGCGACTTTACTCCCGGCTCCCCGTTCTCACGGTGACCGGATGATTGCCCCTCGACGACTTTATTCCCGGCTCCCCGTTCTCACGGCGACCGGATGATTGCCTCCCGACGACTTTACTCCCGGCTCCCCGTTCTCACGGCGACCGGATGATTGCCCCCCGACGACTTTATTCCCGGCTCCCCGTTCTCACGGCGACCGGATGATTGCCTCCCGGAGACCCTATTCCCGGCTCCCCGTCCTCACGGCGTCCAGATGACTGTCTCCCGGAGAAGTTACGGATTTCTCGGACATTTCTTCCCCGAAGACCTTATTCCTGGGTCCCCGTTCTCACGGCGACCGGACAATCATCTCCCAGGAAGCACGCCTCCGGAAATCTCATCGGGTTTTTCTTGGGTTTCCTCCACACGAGGCCTTATTCCCGGCTCCCCGTTCTCACGGCGACCGGACGATTGTCTCCCGGAAGGTCTTTCCCTTGGAAACCTCGTTTTAAAAATTTACTTAGAAAAATTCCTGTGCTACAGGTTGTCTTCACCCCGGGGGCCTCGCTACCCCCACAGCGCACGGAGCTACCCCCCGGCCCGCTGTGGGCGGGGGGGAATAAGGAACCCCCGGGTGTCGACCGCACCGCCTGACGAGGATTGACACCCGGGTCACTTCTAATAAACTTTTGGTTCAAGACAAGTTCGAACCAGACATGTATCTGATGATGCGGACTCAAGTTATTCTGAGGGACATCACCATGAGGTCGCAAGCTTTACGCGATCAGGTCGCGGATTTCGTGCAATCAGACCGTAAGCCTTGCGCGGTCAGAAGTTCGTAGGCTATACGCGAACTACACATTCGGGATATTGCGCGGTCAGCCAAATCCCGCGGTCAGAACATCTGCCGATCAGGATACTTGGGATCTATCTATTCGGTTGCCCATACAACAGGATATTCTAAGTATCCCGAAGATTCCTACACGTGGAGAAACAACCGTCAGGAGGTTAACACGTACAGTTATCCATGAATAACACGTGTTTAACCTACGTGGAGGTTAAGAGCAGTTCCAAAAACCGCATCCAACCGTCCGTGCAACCGATTGATGCAGTTTCCTTCACATGGCACCCTTTCAAACAGTATAAAAGGATGGCATGAAGCATCAATCAAGAGAGATCGAAGTTAGCCAAGTCTTCGGCACACCTTATATAGCATTTTTATAAGCTTTCTTTGGCTTATCTTTGTACACTTTTACAGGAAAAATCCTCGCCTGTGAGGACTTTTCCTTCCATTTGTAAACCTTTTTACCACACTTAGTGAAATATCAACAGGACGTAGGGCTTTTACTCCCACCATCGAGGGCCCGAACCTGTCTAAATTCTCTGTGCTCCTGTTCACCATTGTTCAGCATACCTTCCCGAAGGGTCATCTTGAAAGGTCTCACAATTACAAATTCTGCATAAGTTCGGCTGAGGACTCCGAGTCCGAATCGTCGACAGCTGGCGCCCACCGTGGGGCCTTTCTCAAGGCGTCTTAATTGAAATTCGGAGGTTCGCCGAAACATGGCTGGAGCATATGATTCCGAGAACGATTTTGATCTCGAGGATTATGCCCATATACCCATGCCTTCTCCAAGCGATCCTGTTCCGATGGAAGAGGTCGAAGGCCAGAATCTTCCCCAGGCTGAATCATCTCCCCAAGTCATGTTAATCGACCAGGAGGTAACTGGCACAAGGTCAGAACCCACAGAGGTTCTTAATGTGCTAGGTGATGAGTCCGGCCCGTCATACAATCCCGCTGAGGGAAAATATGATGGTGACCCTAAAATTAGCCCAGGAAGGTTTGACCCTGATAACCTCCACCGTCTCTTTGATTTCGAGTCCGACTCGGAACAAACCGAGATGTTCTCCCCATCGGCGACCTCACTGCCTAGGCAGTTTGCTGCGTTGTCGGAAGAAACTCCCGATCAACAGGCTGCCAGGGAAGAGCAAGATCGCAAACAGAAGGAGGAGCAAGATCTCGAGCAACAAAACAACGAACTACGCAGAACTGCCCTAGAGGCTCTTCAAGATGCGCAGGCTCGTTACGATGCTGCCCCGAGTTCTTCTCGACGGTCGCGTGGTCGTAGACGTGACCAGACTCCTTCTTTACCACCAGAGCATTTCCCAGTGGACGAAGAAACAATAACACTTGGTGCCCCTAGGAGAAGTACCCATGGTCGACTGCGATCTATCGCGGAAGTCATGCGCAATTTTCCTCCTACGGTCACGGATGCGCAGAGACCGGCCTTTTTCAGGATCCTGGCGGAAAGACTGGATGAGGTCGCATCCGAGGCGACCCCGACAGCCTCTTCCCGCTCAGTGACACATTCCCGTGAGCGAGATGGTCCTCATCCTGGCTCTGGCCGACGGAATTACCCGCCGCCTATACCGTCCCGACAGGACAAATATCGACGAATGCAGGACTCTCGTAGTAGGGATCGAGTTCCCGTTCACTCTCGTTTGGGACCCCGAGTAACCTCGCCATTAAGTGAGTTTGCCCGAAACCCGACCGAAAGTCGCAGAACGGTTCACGGTCCTTACGTTGGTTGCAAAGCTTTCTCGCCTGGCCTACGAGCAGTCGTTTGGCCCGATAAGTTTCAACCAGGGGCCATTGAGAGGTTTGATGGAACTCAAAACCCATTTGAGTTCCTTCAGATCTATATCACTGCCATCCAAGCAGCAGGAGGCGATGACAAGGTCATGGCTAACTACCTGCCAACAGTCCTCATAGGACCGGCTAGAACCTGGTTGTTCAATCAGCCTGAGGGTTCTATCTACAATTGGGAAATGCTATGCGATGCCATCCTCAGCAATTTCCAAAACTGTTACCAAAAGCCGGGTAGGGAGGATGACTTGCATAGATTGCGGCAAACTTCGACCGAAACGCTTCGGCAGTTTGTCAAGAGGTTTGTCGGGGTAAGAAATACCATCCCGAACATATCTGATGGCTCCGTAATCAGGGCATTTAAACATGCCGTTCGATACCGAAGATTCACTGAAGACTTGCTCATCCACCCTCCTCGATCGGTGGCCGATCTGTTCGATATGGCTGATCGATACTCCGATGCAGCCGAGGCAGTCGAATGGAACCGAATGGTTGACAAGGGGGACCTACCGCCCCAACCAGGCTTCAAGGACGCCAAGAAAGAAGATTCAAGCAAAAAGCCGGAGTCTTCATCGGGTGGGAAGTCAAAAAAGTCGAAGAGGAACCGCTCTGGACAGTACCGTGAGGCCGCGGTCGCGGAGAAACCACCTTCGACCAAAGGTAATAAGTCCTCTTTTAAAAATAAAACTGCTTCTAGTGGCCGGGATTCCGACCAGCCAGAAAAATCAACTAATCCGCAGGAGGGCAAAAGGTGGTGTCCACTCCACAATTCCGCAGGCCACGATCTCAAAAACTGCAGGAGTTGGTTGAAACAGCTGGATGATTTCTACCAAGGAGCTGGGCCAATGCCGACCTTACCGCCTAAAGAGCAGGCGTGCGGGGTTAGAGACGTCGATGGAGACGAAGAGATGGCTTACCAGGTACCGCAAAATCATGTTAATGTCATTTTCGGAGGTTCCTCCTCTTTCGTTTCCAAAAGGCAGTTTAAAACCTTTTGCCGAGAGGTTAACCAAACGGAGACATGCCTTGGTGAACCTCAATATCCCCGTTGGTCAGATATGCCTTTGACGTTCGATCGCGCTGACTGTCCTGTGGGGCTAACTCGACCATTGAGGTTACCTCTGGTTATTACCCCAATCATCAGTAACGCGAGAGTCGAAAGGGTCCTGATCGATGGGGGAAGTTCCCTTGATCTTTTATTGGTCAAGACACTCGACGAGATGCAAATTCCTCGTTCGAAGATCAAGCCCATAATTCATCCGTTTTATGGGATAATCCCAGGCCCCTCCATGATGCCATTGGGACAAGTGGTCCTCCCGGTCACTCTGGGAGAACCGGATAACTTTCGAACAGAATTGGTTACTTTCGATGTAATCGATTGTGATTCAGCTTATAATGCAATCTTTGGCAGGCCGACTCTTGCTAAGTTCATGATGGCAACGCACTATGCTTATCAGTGCGGGAAATTGCCTGGCCCCAAAGGTGTCATTTTGGTCCGAGGTAGTCGCAACGTGGCGCTCACGTGCGACCGGCTATCTTTGGAGATGGTCGATCAACTTCCCCTCCGGGACGCTCAGGTCGCCACTGTCGCCACCGATGCGATCAGGGCTGCTCCTCGACCAGATGAGAAACTCAAACAAGTTCCTTTGTACCCAGATGACCCATCCAAGACAATTCTGGTTGGGTCAGCCCTGGATGACAAATAGGAACTCGACCTCGTTGCTTTCCTCTGGGCTAACGCAGATGTGTTTGCGTGGAAACCGTCCGGCATGCCCGATGTCCCAAGGGAAGTAATTGAGCACAGGTCAGCAATTCGACCTGGACAACGACCAATAAAGCAAAAGCTCAGGTGTTTTGCCACCGACCGACAAGAAGCCATCCGAGAAGAGTTAGACAAACTCTTACAAGCCGGGTTTATCCGCGAAGTGAATCACCCGGACTGGCTCGCCAATCCGGTCATGGTCCGCAAGTCAAATGGCAAGTGGCGCATGTGCGTCGACTATACTAGCCTCAACAGTGCCTGTCCGAAGGACGACTTTCCCCTTCCCCGCATCGACCAGCTGGTTGACTCCACTGCGGGTTGCGAATTGATGAGTTTTCTGGATGCCTACTCAGGATATCATCAAATTAGCATGGCAGAAGACGATGAAGAGAAAACTGCCTTCATCACCCCGTTCGGCACATACTGCTACGTCAGAATGCCGTTCGGTCTCAAGAACGCTGGTTCCACGTACCAGCGCTTGATGCAAAAGACCTTTCTTTCCCAGATAGGGCGTAATCTCGAAGCATATGTAGACGACTTGGTTGTAAAGAGCACCAAAAGATTGTCTCATTTGGACGATCTTGCTGAAACCTTCTGTAACTTGAATCGCTTTGGAATAAAATTGAACCCGGAGAAATGTTCTTTCGGGTTTTCTTCAGGAAAGCTTCTTGGTTTTCTTGTGTGTTCCAGGGGCATTGAAGTTAATCCTGAGAAAATCAGAGCTATTGAACAAATGAGGTCGCCCTCGACCATGAAGGATGTTCAACGCCTGGCTGGTCGCATGGCGGCTTTAAGTCGCTTCATATCGCGATTAGGCGAAAGGGGACTACCTTTCTTTAAAGCCTTGCGTAAACATCATAACTTCACGTGGTCCGACGAGGCCGAAAAAGCGTTTCAGGAGGTAAAAACATACCTTTCCAGTCCGCCGGTATTGGTGTCTCCTGAAAAGGAAGAACCATTGCTTCTGTATTTGGCGGCCACCCCACACGCGGTCAGCGCAGTTCTGATCGCAGAAAGGGAAGGAGTGCACAGACCCGTCTACTATGTGAGCGAAGTACTTCATGGTCCTAAGGAGCGCTACCCTGAGGTCCAGAAGATACTTTACGCGCTACTGATGGCTTCCCGTAAGCTACGACATTACTTTCAAGCACACAAGATCACAGTACCCTCCTCTTTTCCTTTAGGGGATATTGTCCGAAATCCAGAAAAATCTGGTCGAATCGCCTAATGGGCGGTCGAATTCGGTGCCTTCGAGATCCATTTCACCCCTCGCACGGCGGTTAAGTCTCAGGTTTTGGCCGACTTTGTGGTCGAATGGACCAACCCTGAGCCACCCGCGCAGTTGGCGAAGGAACTGGAGTGCCCCGATTATTGGACAATGTACTTTGACGGCTCCCGTAGTTTTCAACACTCGGGGGCTGGAGTGGTCTTAGTTACGCCTCAGGGCGAACAGCTTAAGTATGTTATTCAACTACACTTTGTTGCAACCAACAATGCAGCAGAGTCTGAAGGTCTTCTTGCAGGGCTCCGGGCAGCAAAATTCCTCGGAGTCCGTCGATTAGTGGTGAGGGGGGACTCACAGCTGGTCGTAAACCAGGTAAACAAGGAGTACAGCACCTCCGATGAGACAATGGCTCATTACCTGAGGGAAGTGAGGAGATTGGAAAAACACTTCAGTCACTTCGAAGTCCAATACATCCCGCGAAAGGACAACATTCTCGCAGACCAATTATCCAAAATTGGATCCTCACGCTCATCCGCTCCGGCAGGAGTGTTCATTGAACACTTGGACCATCCTTCGATCATGACTTCGGTCGAGGATGATCCGGCAATAGCCTTCGTTGCCAACCTCGGTCAGGAACAAGATTGGACTCATCCATTGAGGGTCTATCTTGAACATGGGACCCTACCCAAGGACGAAACCAAAAGCGATCGGTTAATTCGAAAGGCGCGTCTGTACAAACTCATAGGTGGGGTTATGTACAGAAAGGGTACTCAAGGAGTATTCATGCGCTGCATATCTCAGGAGGAAGGAAAATCCCTCTTGAAAGAAATACATGACGGTGTATGCGGTGCACACGCATCATACCGAACACTGGTCGGAAAAGTTTTTCGACAGGGATTCTACTGGCCTTCGGCACTCGATGATGCCAAGCTTATGGTCAATATGTGTCCACAGTGTCAGTTTCATGCAAGACAGGTTCATCAACCTGCTTATGCATTGCAAACTATTCCTCTCGCATGGCCTTTCGCGATCTGGGGAATGGACATCGTCGGTCCTATGCCACAAGCGGTCAATGGATACAAGTTTTTGTTCGTAGCCATTGACACGTTCACAAAGTGGATTGAGGCCGAACCAGTACGAAATATTACTGCATCAGCCGCACAAAAGTTCTTTCACAAGAACATTGTGGCACGATTTGGTGTTCCAAACCGTCTCATCACAGACAACGGTTCTCAGTTCGCTAGCGGTCTTTTCCTAGACTACTGCGATCAGATTGGGACCAAGGTGTGCTTTGCTTCCGTGGCACATCCACAAAGCAATGGTGCCGTAGAACGGGCCAATGGGCAAGTATTGCAAGGCATCAAAAAACGTGTTTTTGATCGCCTCAAGACCCGCTCGGGGGCTTGGGAGACGAGCTTTATACTGTTCTATGGGCACTACGGACTACCTCTAGTCGAGCCACCGGTGAGACACCCTTCCATTTGGTCTATGGGGCCGAGGCTGTGTTGCCTATGGAAGTAAGTATTGGATCTGTTCGCACGAATCAATTCGAACAGGTCAACCAATCCGAACAGCGATCGCAAGATCTCATCCTCCTGGAAGAACGGCGTGATCGCGCCCTGATTAAGTCCGCGATATACTTGCAGGCTCTACGCAAGTATCACAGTAAAAAGGTGCGACCACGTGATCTCAACGTGGGCGACTTGGTTTTACGAAAAATTCAAGACCAGTCTAACCGCAATAAATTCTCCCCAAAGTGGGAAGGACCATACACTGTCGTCTCAGTGCCGCGGCCAGGATCTGCGCGGTTAGCCATGGAGGATGGTCGGATTTTGTCCAATACTTGGAACATCGATCAACTTCGCAAGTTTTACGTGTAAGTATTCCAATCGCTTTTTTCCTGTTCAATTAGCATCTTTTCATAAAAAACATGTCTTGTTTTCATACAATGAGTGTTTTTCTTTAAGCCCAAATTATACAAATTCGACCTGGAGCTGATCACCGGCGGTTAGGTTACTACAGCATTTTTTAACCGGATTCGCTGGTCGATCCCATGATCACTTCCAGATAAGTCACTCCTAAATAAGCCGTTTCTCAACGCACACGGGACTATCTGGCTAGTCCTCGGTCATCTGGGTGGCTACCAGTTTGCAATAAGGTTAAAATGTTACTTTAATCTTGATCATCGGCTTGAAGCACATATCCCTGGTCATCATACTTATGTTTTCCCCTCTGCTTAAAATACTAAGGCTTCAGTATTCGTAAAACAGAGGCGGGGGCTAGAGGAATATACTTATAGTATGAAACTTATGATGTGAATATGCACTTTCTTTTGAAAAAATAGTTTTACATACATAGCATTGTAATTACAATTGTTTGGTTACAAAATATAAGGATCATTCGATCCTCAGCTCAGCCAAGAGTTTGTCAACGAAGGGCTTGACTTCTTCTATAACGGCGTCAAGCAGTTCTTCACTCTCGACCTCAACCGGTCCCACCAGCGTGCTCAGATTCGCATCTGGGCCATGGTGAAGTCGAACCCGGCTGAGTACGGCAGAAGCGGCTGATCGGACTCTCGTCCTGATTGTCTCTTCACGTCGCCGTAAATCTCCAGGGAGATATTCGAGCAATGATTCTGCTTGAGTTGTGAGCAGTGATGCCCAATCGCTGACACTTGGGTCGTCCTTCCTCAACTCTACCACATTGGTATTCAAAAGGCTGGCCACGGTTTTCAGTTTTTCGAAGACCAGTAGGCTCAACTCTTTGACCGCTTGGTCGGTATGGTTGAGCGAGGACTCGAGAAGCATCTTGTCCTGGCCGAGCTGTGTAATGCGACCTGCTTGCGCTGTACAGAGAAAAGAGGTTATTAACAAGAAACGGTTTTAAGTCTTCTCAAGTTGAGAATCGACTTACCAGCCTTCTCAGACTGAAGTTTATTGATTTCAGTCCGTAGTTTCTTGAACTCTGTAACTGAGTTCAGCCTTATCTTGGCTAACTCTTTCTTCAAGAATGTAACCTCTCTGCAGCAAAATCAGGTCAGTCACAATTAAAGCCTACTTATATTAACAGAAGAATGACGATCCTCACTTGCGCAAGCCGTCACGATCTTTTTGAACAGCCGCCATGCTAGCCATTGCGGCATGCGACTGGCTCGTCACCCATGACAAGCCCTGTGACACAAAGCAAGAGAGTTAAATATACTCTAAAGGCGGTTCAAACGCCGAAACAGGGGTCATCATCCCTTCATAAACTTATTTAAAGCGGCATCATCCATGCTAGCAGGGATCCTTGCTAACGCGCCGGAAGTGCCTGCGACAGGGACAGTTGATGGGAGTGTCGGCTGGACGCCACCCCCAGAGGCCACTGGTTGCGACCCGGTCCCTGTACTTGTTTCACCTCCCGCGGTCCGGACGACTTCCTGAACCACGGGAGTAGAGCGCTCTTCATTAGAGGCTCCCTCATCAGCCCTAGCTTCAACCTCCCCAGTGGCGGTTGAAGGTGTAGGCGCTGTCTTCTTTTGCCTAACAGGAAGAATGGGTCAGGCAGCTTTTATCTAAGATTACTGTCAAGTAAGAGTTCTTACCTTATTTGAAATCCCATTCGTTCCTGGGACTTCTGGGAAAATTCCCCTTGCGAAGGAGAGCCGTTTCCGGTTCTTGCCTTCCTTATGGTAAATAAGACAGCACCCCCCTGAAAATGTCGCGTTACAGGCATATTCTTAGGGAACAGGTAAAAACACATAGGTCTTTACCTGGGCCACCGGACTAACTGGTGGGACTGCATCCGAAGGCCTTGGCGATTCCTGAGTTGCTGGAACCGTCACAGCCGGCCTTTGTTTGTCTACCTCCTCCTCTGTCCGCGGAGGAGGAGGATTTTCCTCCCTGGAACCCCCATTGGTCCCAGGGGGAAGCTCTCCTTCCTATATATACATCAACTTATCAAATGTGCAGAAAGAGCCATGGAGGAAATGATCGAAAAGATCCTTTACCTTAGTCGTCCCTTCGACCAGGGAAGCAGAGATGATTGACCCTGAAACCTCGGGGGCTTCAGGAATTGGAAGGTCACCCGTGACCACAAGATTTTCGGTGGTCGCAGGGTCAGCCATGGCCACCTCTTCGGCAGCTGTGGTTTCTGCGGGGCAGCTTGGGGCATCGCTGGATGGAAGATCCGCGATCTTCCTCCTTCGAAGGATCAGAGGAACGTCATCCTCTTCCTCCTCGCTCCCCTCTCCCTGTACGACGAAGAAGTGATTCCATGTCGCGCCTGAAAAAGTAGCAGGGATGCGATATCTTACCGCAGTCTTTCTTGCGAGACGAGGAACGCTTCGTGAAGACCCCTCCCCAGGGTTCAGCTTGGTCTTCTTAGAGGCAGGACTCTTTGTCCTGGGTCTCTGAGAGACCTTCTTCACGTTCCTCGCCGTCGGCTTCTTCAGTGAGCTGACATTTTCACTTGGGAATGTCGCATCCGCAAACCTCCCTAAGAGCTATTCTCATTCCAATGGGATTGATTAGTGCTGGACATACATGAGACCTGCAAAACAGAGGCCAAGTGGAAAGTTTACCTTTCGGCGCTCCTGTTTAAGGTCGTCGCCGGCATGAATCAAGCTTTGGGGGCGAGGCGATCCCTTGGGGCCCTCTACCTCGGCGTTGTACGCCCTGAGGAGGTAGTTAGTCCGCCTCTCAATCTCAGCTGAGGGCAGGACTGTTCCCAGATACGAGTTAAATTTATACATTTCAAAAATGACATAAAAGGATTTCAATGTCAGAAATGAATACCTTCGTTATAGTCCAGGGTAGTGTCCGCCATGGACTTGATCTCCCAAGCCGGATGAGCCCTTTCACGCAGGGGGCTCACCCGATTCTTCACAAAGTCTCGGATGACGTCACGTGCCGTCAGCCCTTGTTCGACTAAGTGAAGGATCACCTCGGCATGCTTCATGAACTCCGCGTTCATTGCCGGGAGAGTATCCAACTCGCTCGGCTTCTCCGGCCGCGAGTTCTCAAACCACAACCCGCTCTCGGTCGGCGGGGTGCAGTAAAACCATTTCTGGTGCCACCCGTGCACTGAGTCTCGCAGGGGTGGGGAGGGATACTCCTTTTTATCCCTCAGCCGGAAGTAGATGCATCCGGCGGCGTTGGTGCTCTTCGACCACACCAAAAAATAGAATCGTCGGAAAAGATCCACGCTGGGATATATTCCGACGAAGGCTTCACAGAGATGCTGGAATACTGCAAGGATCAGCATCGCGTTGGGGTGGAGGTTGATCAGTTCCCACCCGTAATGTTCAAGGACGTCCTTAAGGAATCGACTCTCAGGGAATCGGAACCCGCAACGCAGATACTCCTCGAAAACCACCAGCTCGCCTTCTTGGACAGTTGGGGTCTCTTGGTCCTTCTCCGCAGGTCGCCAGTTAATGAGCAGCCGCGGAGAAAGGATCTCCTCCTTCTCTAGCGCCATCAGGCTCTCCTCAGAATGGTGAATGGATCTGCTCCAGGACGCCATCTTTGGTATAGAATCAAAGGGGAAGCTGGCGATTTGGGGAAGATGAAGGCTGAAGAAAATGAGGGTTTTGAGCGGCGGGAACTCTAAGGGTTTTTCGCGGCTGAGTGGCTTCCTCAAGAAGCTACCTACTGCTTTTTATAAACCCAAGGCGACGCATTAATGAGTAAACGGATCATTTCAAACGTTCCATTGAATGCTTTATTCATTTCCCATAATGGATACTGTCTCTGATAGACCCGATAAAGTACTCAGGCGTCGGATCTGAAACAAAAAGACTTCTTTGTTTTGGAAACTGAAAGTGTAAAAGGACTGAAAAATTTTCAGTACTTTTCAGAGGACGTTTTTCCTTTTTTATACTTTATACATTTTTTTCGAAAAAATCATGTAACTCAATTTTTGACGTACTGGAATGTTTCTAATTGGGTTATGGTTTTATCGAAATCATGTTTTAGGCTGAAACTTCGATTCTAATCGGAGTGACCAAGTCCCAACTCTGGTCGAACCTTAGTTCTGACCGCGGCTTTAAAACTGATCGCGGAATCAGGACAGGTCGCGGTGCTTTTTTCTTAAAAGTGATTTTGATCGCAGAACTAAAATTTCCTGTGTATGAATGGTCGCGAACGTAAAGTTCATGGCTATGTTTTCGCACAGAAGATGTGGAGAATATTTTATGAGAAATAAAGAACTTTTATTTCTTACATTCTTTACATACAAAAGGGATGCAGTCGATCAAAACATCGACTTGCTCCGAAAGAAGTTTACAAAGTTCCCCAAGGGACATGTTGTTGTCAGTAGGATCTACACTGACAACCCCCAGGGAACTAGCAACTACCCTAAGTCTATCTATATCGTCCCTAACAACAGACGCACTATTGTCCCTAATCAAGTCAGAGAGTTCTCGCTGTTGCTGAGCGAAGTCCCTCCTCGGCGGAAATGGTGCGCCTCTTCTCGGGATCGATCAAAACATTCTGCTAAACGCAGAATCTTCGAGGCCATCTCCTCGGTCTTCTTCTCCAGGGCATTCTTCTCTTCCAGAAGGGTCTGTCCGGAAGGAAGAGATGGAACAGCAGAAGGCTGATCGTTGGGGCCTCCTACCTCCTACATTTTTGCAAAAAGTTAGTTATACTAACTAAAATTATCAGCAAAAAAGGGAGAAAAATTGTTACCTGTTCCGGTGCATAATCCGTTGATACACCTATCTTGGGAGGAAGATCATCATATGGTGGAAGAGCAACCTCCCCAGAAGAAGATTGCTTCGCCAACCCAATATGGCAATCATCTGGTCGAGGGATAGTCACCGCTTGCCGACCAGGATGTTGATCACCCAAAAGGATGGGAGAATTGAATGTGATGGGATCTTTCTCTAAGGATAAAGACCTAACTTGCCGAGAGGCATGAACGGGGAGGGTCAAAGGAACTGAAGGAAGAAAGAAACTCGCTGCGTTCTTCACCTTTGTTCCACTGGAAGATCCTTCGTCAACCTTGGGTTTCTTCCTTAAGGGAGACAGGACTTCATTCGTTTGAGACCCTTGTTCGACAATTTCCCCTTCATCGCTCTCAATCTCGATGATTTCGTGATCTGCCATTGGGAGGAGTATGTGAAAAGGAAGGAGGCAGGATAACAAGAAAAAGACTTAGGCGTGAGAGGGAAATTGTAAATCTTTACATGTCCAGGGGTCTGGTATTTATAGCCGCCAGGGCGACGGTTCGCCTCCCAGACACCTCGGGTTTCGTTAAGAAATTTACAATTTTGCCTCGAGATAAAAATCTCTACGGCGCCATCATTGCCCGTCACGTAATGTCAGAACCCGTCTTGAAAAACCAACCGTTTTCACTTAGTGCGCCACTAAGTGGAGAAGTTAAAGGGCCGGGTTAAAAATCCAATGCACGGTTTTTAAATTCGAAATAAACACGTCTCTTCGTTTTCTTCGAATTTGGGGGCTAGCTGACGAGGATTGACACCCGGGTCACTTCTAATAAACTTTTGGTTCAAGACAAGTTCGAACCAGACATGTATCTGATGATGCGGACTCAAGTTATTCTGAGGGACATCACCATGAGGTCGCAAGCTTTACGCGATCAGGTCGCGGATTTCGTGCGATCAGACCGTAAGCCTTGCGCGGTCAGAAGTTCGTAGGCTATACGCGAACTACACATTCGGGATATTGCGCTGTCAGCCAAATCCCGCGGTCAGACTCGGAGTAGCATTGGAGATGGTCGATCAACTTACTTAGAAAAATTCCTATGCTACAGGTTGTCTTCACCCCGGGGGCCTCGCTACCCCCACAGCGCACGGAGCTACCCCCCCGGCCCGCTGTGGGCGGGGGGGAATAAGGAACCCCCGGGTGTCGACCGCACCGCCCACGAGCAAACTCAGCTCATTCTTGTGAAAAGGAGTCGTCCAGACCATCCAAGAAGAAAAAATAAAAAAAAAAGACTACGAAAAAAGAAGCAAGCAAACAGCTTTATTGATTGTCATACCCGGAGGACATCTTCCCCCTCCGGTGGTCTTCGGAAATGGTACAACCCGGGCTCTAACCCGGGGGATCCCCTACATCCTAAGGGTCCTACGCCTAATACTCCCGGAGGCTCTCCGCTAGCTCCCGGGCCAAGTTCCGGTACAATGCGCACACGCAGCGCCAAGCGTCCCGGAGCACATCTTCGGGCCAGAACTCGTATCCCGCCGGGGGAAGTATCCGGAGAGGAGGTATCATCCGGAACCCGGACGCGGAGGGGACAATTCGGCTCGATGATTGTCAAAATTGTCCAAGTGCCACTCCGAATGCCACCTTAACCGGACGGGCTCCCGGACGGCGTCCCCGCTGCGCTCCCTAGAGATGAGGCTTAGCAATATTAAAGCCGCTTGGGCGTCCCCCGGAGAGCCCCTCCCGGACCTTCGCCCGGGAGCAACCTCCCGGGAACCCTGGTAACATTGCATTCAATTCAAAGATTTAGAAAAATTTCCAACTCTATTGCATTCAAAATATCTCTTTACAAGTGTCCGGGGCTTCTCCTAAGAAGCTACCGGGATGAAAAGTCCTAAGAAAGGAAAAGGGTCCTAACTAAGACCCGGGGGGAGGCTCATACTTTTTCGCTGCCGTCCTCCCCCCGGGGGGCTTCCACTGGTGCCGGGGCTGGGGCGTCTGCGGCCGGAGGTGCTGGTGCCGGGAACCTCACCCGGATGATCCGGTCGTAGAAGCCCCCGGCGAGCTGCTCCACCTCCCGGCGCGAGGGCTCGAAGAACTCGGGGAAGCTCCGCGGGATGCGACCCCCGATCGCTCGGGCGCCCACTCCCCGGTGCTCGACGAGCCCGGCCGCGGCTGTGACAACGGGGATCGCCCGGCCTCGCGCCCGGGCGTCCGCTACCTCCGGGATCAAAGAGACTTGTGCGTTAAGAAAACGCACAGCCTCCGCGAGCGTGGCCGGGGGCACCTCCGAGCCACCCCCGGAGCCTAGGCTTATGCCAAGGCTCTTGAGGGCCGAGCGGACGGAGTGGCCCGCGTCCACCACCGCCCGGACGCTCGACCCCTCGAGCTCCCGGAAGGCCTCCTCCTTCGCCTTCGCCTCCTCCCGGAGACGGCCGTTGACAGTCTCCGAGATGCAGACCTGGGCTCGAACCAGGGCCAGCTCCTGGAGAGCTTCATCCCGCTGACTCAAGAAGGAGGCGGCCCTCTCCTCCGCGTCCTTGAGCAGCCGGATGACGTGCTGCTCAACGCCCCAGGTAATTGCTGCTCCCTACAAATTCTAGGGTTAGAAAAACTTTGGATGCAGGGAGCCAAAAGAAAGCGACAACCGCTTCGGGTGGATACCTGGGCTTGAAGGGACCGAAGCTCCGCGAAGCGATCGTGGAGCGTCCCCCCTGCAATGAAGGCCTGGACCTTCGGGGTCTGCAGGCCTTCCGCGTAACGCTCGACCTCCCCTGCGGAAAGCAGGGGGGTCTCCCGCCCGGCGCTTGTCCCGCCGCGGCCGGGAACGGGCTCCCGGACCTGGGCGCTCGGCACGACCTCGGACGGGGTGGCGGTCGTCGTCGTCTTCGTCGCGGAGGTGCCCCCCGAGGAAGTGGCCGAGGAAGTCCCGAAAGGGGTCCCTCGCCGGGGGGGATCATCAACCCTTTCCCCTTCCCGGGAGGGAGGGCCCCCAGGGCCCCCACTTTCGGCGGGACCTCGTAGACCGAGGGGCTCCCCCCTTCGTCCACGCGCAACTCCATTTGCGGAGGCGAGGCCTCCGCGAACCTCACCTCCAGCTTCTCCGGCTCCAAGGGGGCCGGGGGTGCTGGCGGGGCCACTATCGAAGGCGGCAACGGGGCGTAGTTCGCCGAGTCGGAGGCCGCCCCGTCCGCGGCCGGTTCCTTCCCCCGAGCCTCAACGGGGCTCTTCGGGGGAGGGGGTGTTACTTCCTTCCGGGCCGGCGCCCGGGCGCGCTCGGTCCCGGGGGTCTCGTCCCGCGGCTTCGCCGGTGTTGCCGCCGGCGTCGTCGACGGGCCGGGGCTTTTTGGACTCTGGCCTTCTTAGGCTCAGAGCCCCCGGCCGCGTCCTTCCCCCGCTTGTGCGACCCGGGGGTGGGGAGGGGCTTCCTCTCCGGGAGCTTCAGCCCGTAGGCCTCAGCCACCAGGTTCCGGGGAGGGCCCTCCCCCACGAGGCGCACGACGCGCTCGTGCTCATCGGCGAAGTACCTCCCTAGGAGGTTCTCTGCCTTCTCCCGCGCCGCCGAGTACGGCCGGACTACAAGAGGTAAAGAGTCAGTCAAATTTTCAAAAATTTGTAAATGCAATGAAGCAGGTAGCGTACTTACGTTGGGTCACCGGCTTGACCGGGGGCCGCTGCTCCGGGCCCCTGCCGATCCCCCTTCTCCCGCGTGCGAAGGGGGAGATCCTCAGGAGCATCATCTCCTCGGCGGTGTCCCGCATAGAGCGGGTCTTCCGGGAGATGATCACCTTGCCGAGGAGCTCGAGCTCCTCGTCCGTCCACACCGGGGGCTTCGGCGCGGATGACCTGCTGTACGAGGCGGGCTTCGGGGCGTACGTCACCTCGTCGTCCCGGACCCGGAGGTAGAACCACCTTCGGATCCAGTCGCCCCAATGGTCCCGGGAGGCTGCCGCCGGGTAGTCGGCCACTCGGGACGGCAGCATCTGCACCATCACAGAGCCGAAGGGGGACTTGGGCGCCCCCTTCACCAGGTGGGAGCTCCGCGCCGCCAGTTCGTAGAAGTACCGGAAGACGCGTAGGGTGGGCTCCCTCCCGGTCGCCATCTCGAAGAGCCAGATGAAGAGGCCCATCCGGACGATCGCGTTCGTGCTGAGGTGGTTTAGGGCCACCCCATACTCCTTCAGAAACTCTCGGAGCAGGGGATGCACCGGGAGCCGGAGCCCCGCCTCCAGGAAGGCCTCGAAGGCCACGACCTCTCCGGGCCTGGGGCGGGGGGCTCCGTCTTTCTTCACGGGGACCCAGATGTCCCCGTCTTCAACTACCCCGCGTTCAACCATGGACTCAGCGTCCTCGGCCGTGAACTCAGACGCCCAGAGGAAGTCCGGAGCGACCTCCTCCAGGGGCACCTCGGTCGTCTTCGCTCGACCCTTCGGTGCCATCAGGTCAGTTTTTTTCGGAGACTAACTTTGCAGGGGGCTACGTCTAAAAGTTCCGGACGCTTGCTACCGGGAAAGAGCTACCGGAAGAGAGCTACCGGGAGAGCTAAACTTGCTAAGGATGAGAAGTTTGGAATGAAGTTCCCGGGCAACCCAAGGCCCTATTTCTAGGGGCGAGCCATGGTCCAGATGGTCGCCACGTGGGAGCCCGCGGAGCAATCTGGACGTTGAAGTTCAAACCACGCGGGGGAAACGAAGGGACTGGTGCGCGAATTGAGGGGCCGGTTCGAACCAAGAGCGCATTTATGGCAAAACGGCGCGGCCTTAACCGCGGGGCACGGGAGCCGAAGCGTCACGGCTCCCGTGGCTTGGTCCGGAGACTTTTCCGGTGACGTGTACCACACCCACCGGGGACTCGAGCATCATCCCCGGGGGGCGTGGGGGGCTGCTGTTGGGGGAAATCTCCGCGAGACTAAGCCCAGGTAAGTTGCGTCACATGCGCTCGGGGACCTGGCCTCCAGTGCCTCCCCGGGCGCCGCCATTTGCCTGGGGACCTGGCCTTCGCGGCCTCCCCGGGCGCCGCCATTTGCCCGGGGACCTGGCCTCCGGGGCCTCCCCGGGCGCCGCCTTTTGGCCCCCGGGACCTAGCCTCCGGCTCCGTCCCGGGCGCCGCCATTTGAACGGGGACCTGGCCTCTGGGGCCTCCCCGAGCGCCGCCTTTTGGCCCCCGGGACCTGGCCTCCGGCTCCGTCCCGGGCGCCGCCATTTGCCCGGTGACCTGGCCTCTGGTGCCTATCTGGGCGCCGCCTTTTGGCCCCCGGGACCTGGCCTCCGGTGCCTCCCCGGGCGCCGCCTTTTGGCCCCCGGGACTTGGCCACCGGTGCCTCCCCGGGCGCCGCCATTTGCCCGGGGACATGGCCTCCGGTGCCTCCCCGGGCGCCGCCTTTTGGCCCCCGGGACCTGGCCTCTGGCGCCGTCCCGGGCGTCGCCATTTGCCCGGGGACCTGGCCTCCGGTGCCACCCAGGGCGCCGCCTTTTGGCCCCGGGGACCTGGCCGCCGGTTCCTCCCCGGGCGCCGCCATTTGGCCGGGGACATGGCTTCCGGTGCCTCCCCGGGCGTCGCCTTTTGGCCCCCGGGACGTGGCCTCCGGCGCCGTCCCGGGCGCCGCCATTTGTCCGGGGACCTGGCCTCCGGTGCCTCCCCGGGCGCCGCCTTTTAGCCCCCTGTGGGGAACCCCGCCCCGTACCGAACACCACGGTACGGAATAGAACTCCCCTGTCGCAACTTCCCAGGAGTCAGTTGCGAACCAGAAATGAATATCATAACAACCAGCACAATACATAAATAATCCACAAAAAATTACAGGGTTCACAGATGACGGCACTAGGGCCTTACAATAGTAACACAACGAGGTACAAAATAACGGTTCAGTTTTTTCAACAAAACGCGGAAGGAGCGGAACACTAATCTTCGCCCACAGTCGCTCGACCGGGGTACGCGACGCCTAGAAGCTCAGATCATACTCGAAGAAGTCTTCACAAGGCTCAGGCTCACACTCATGTGAACCCAAGTCGCTTGGCTCTTCAACTTCTGATGGAGAAAGTCAGTCACGGGTGAGTACAGAGTACTCACCAAATCACCACTTAACAAATGCAATATATATAACATGATAAGGAATTCAAGGAAATGATTGAGGTTCTTTTCCAAACCTTTTTCGTCACCTAACAGTTGATAGTCATGAAAAGCATTCAAAACATTCTTTGAAAATTTACCTTATATATATATAACAGTTCAAGAGTGCAGAATTTAAAGCAGTTGATAAAACAGTTCATAAAAACTACTTGTGCCTCACAACATGGATAAAACCCATTGACCACAACACACTCCAAAATCCGGGAGCACGGAGTATTCAAATACATTTTAAACTCTGCAGAGGGGTACCGCTTTACCCACAAGACTTCTCAACTACCACTGTTGACCACGAGCATAGGCCTTTTTCCCAATCACGCTACTTTAAGCATATGAGTCTCCTATGCCAGGTTCGATCACGCTGCTTTAAGCGCGCCACTGAGTTGAGAATAACACGCTTTTCACCCTACCTTGCCATTATACTAGCTCTGCCCCGTAAAAGGTTCACCACCGGTCAGTGGCCCAGGAATTCCACCTCCTGGTGGGGTTCCTAATACAGTTGTGAAGCATTGTAGGGATCTTCCCTCTCATACCTTCACCCTACCCCTCACTCAGTATTGGGCCGCGGTGGGAGACCCTCTCCACCAATAGTGAGCGGACACACGAGGGGTTTGTGCTGGGAAACCACATCCAGCACTCGTGCCCTGGAACCACATCAGTTGCACGATCTTTCACTCAGACGAATCGGTTGGGCTCGTCCCAGCCGTCAGTGTAAGTGGGCCAAGAGGGATCTTCCCTCCCTGACCAGTGAACAGTATTAGTGCACATTATTATTTAGGTTATAGACTCTATGCAGAGCTAGGGCAATAGTTCGGCAAGGATACTTGGTCGCGCCCGTCCCATAGCAGGCTTGTGGAGGTACGTTAACATGTTATTGGATGTTTAGCACAAATTGGTGGGTCCTTAAGCTATTCTAGAGAGGAGTTTCCCTATTCACATTTTTCACAATTCACAACATTTCATATTTACAACATTACCATGTTATCACATCATCATCATAAGCATCACAGTATTTTCCATGTCTCGACTGACACACCTCTCCTCTCTAGGATAGACATTTTAAAAGGCATTTTTAGTTTTGAAAACCATTTTTGCTCATTTATGTGAATAACCCATATTACCAATGTTATGCTTTAGCATTAACCTAGGGCATCAAGAATATTATACACATGGCTTGAGAATCAAGAATGGCTATTCAATGTAGGACAATAGCTAAACAGGTATATTTGAACATACACAGTTTACTTAATTAGCATGCATAATACTCAAATAACAAAATACTTAGCTAACTGGAAAACATAGGGTCAACATGATCAAGGTGGTGGTGACTTGCCTTGAAGTCCCGCGATAAGATCTTCAGCGACGTCCTCGATCGGCTGCTCCTCGGCTTCCGGACGGGCGATTTCTAAACACGAAAAGAGCACCGATCAAACAAAATGCACAAATATGAGACTAACAAATGCAAAATCTAAAACCTAATAAGTCTAGGCAAAACAGCCTCGGAGTTGGATCTGAAAAAGACTGAAAAACGGGAGTTTTTGAAAACGGCGGATCAGGGTTTTAGGATTAGAATCTGAGGTGGTTCCTGAAGGAGAATATGTGGCCGGAGCAATTTGTGGTAGGATGGTTCAGACGGATCTGGATTTGGAGGTTGGACGGAGAAAAACCACTTTTGGCAGAATTTTAGGATAAACCGGGTAAAATCGGATCTAGAAAAAGGTGAAAACAAGATCCGAGACTCGGATCTGAAGAAAAATTTCAGATCTGGAAGATTTGAGTTGAGGCGAATCTGATGGCGAAGACGGATCTTCGATCGGAGACCTCTAGAGCATTGAACAGTTAAAAGAATCACTAATAAGAAAGGCTGAAATTACTGTAGCATACGAGTACTGTAGCAATCCGAGTACTGTAGCAGCGGGATTTCAGCATGGGTGGTTTGAGCTCCGGTGGGTCTCGCCGGAGAGGAGAGAAGGCCGGGGAGTTTGGGAGGTGATGGAGGCTACAAGGGGGAATGCTGGGGGCCAACAATGGCAGCAAGAGGCGGCCGGAAATGGAGAAGGTGGCGCACGGCCGGCCGCGAGGAAGACGAGCTCGCCGGCGGCGGTTCTCGGGCGGCGGTGCACGATTTGAGCTAGGATTTGGTGGGTGAGCTGCTGGAAACGAGGGGAGGATGATGGTATGGCCTGATTGGAGAGAAAATGGCCCGAACGACGAGAAACCCAAGATGGCCGGCGGCAGGAAAAACAAGAAGCGCCGGTGGAGGGAGCTCCGGCGACCATTTCGCCGAGATCCAGAAGATAAAAAGGAAGAGAGTGAGGAGGTACACCTGATGGACAAGCTCGGACAAGCAAAAGACGTCTGCAGCGAGGGAACGATGACGAGGTGATGGCGGCCGGCGCTGGAGCGCGGCCAAACCAGCGGCTGAAGAGCAGAAATCACCCCCTTTGATATTTTATGTGAAATGTTTCAACCAAATGCAAAAATCTTGAATGCTCTGCGTGTCTAAGTGTTTCCTCTACGACTCTACAGAAGAACTTGTGAAAATATTCTGGTTTGAGCTGTTTTATAGCCATGCCAAAGCTTATAAAGAATGACATTCAGGTGGAAACGAGGTGTAACAGTGGCATGCTGACATGTAATGCATCTAACAGGGTCATGCAGGTCTTTACACTGTGTTAGCTGTGGAATGGGTGAGGGTAGAAGGGTAATTGTGCATAAAATATTGTTTTTGTCAATTCTAGGGGTTTGTTTGGAAATTTTTGAAAATAGGAGGGCTGAAATGCAAAATGTCAGTGCATGGGAAGTTGTGGAACCTGGTTATTTGTGCAAATAAAATATATTAAATATTTTCACAGAATTTTTAATGCATTACTTTAAATTAAATATATTCCTTTATGCAATTTCCAAATAGGAAAATCATTATTTCATGTGGAAAAATGATTTGTTTGATGCGTAAAATCATGATGCCATGAACTTAAAAATATGCATGCATGAGAAAAATGTTGGGGGGATGATTTAGGATTGAACAGGTGAAAGAATTTCGCTGATCGGAATAAAAAGATAATTAAACGGAATTTCGGAAGATTTAGACCGGAAAGAAAATCTGAGAAGTAGAGAGTTTAAGAATGGAATTTTGCGGCTGTTACACCCCCGGGACCTGGCCTCCGGCGCCGTCCCGGGCGCCGCCATTTGCCCGGGGACCTGGCCTCCGGTGCCTCCCCGGGCGCCGCCTTTTGGCCCCGGGACCTGGCCTCCTGCGCCGTCCCGGGCATCGCCTTTTGGCCCCCGGGACCTGGCCTCCGACTCCGTCCCGGGAGTCGCCTTTGGCCCGGGGACTTGGCCTCCGGTCCGTGTTCCGGGCCTCGTCGCCCTTCTAAAGGTAAAGTCTCTCGTTGTTGATCACGTGCAAGTTACACGAGGAGCGCCTCGGGAATTAGCGACCACCTGTCAAGCATCCAAGATGTTTGACCGGGAGAAGGACGTTCCTACCCCTCAATCCGACGGTGGCTTCCGGGGTAGTTTAGGCTTTTTGCTTCTTTTTGGGGCTATAAATAGCCCTTGTACCCCTCAGTTGTAAGGAGGTGATTCATATTGATTGGAATAGCTAAACTCACAGGCATGCTCCGGAAGCCTCTCCCCCGGAGAGAGCCTCCCCAGCAGACTCCGGTCGGGAGCGTGCCGACAGGACTAGGGCCCCCACCGGGACCCGAACCTGTATAAATCCTTGTGCCTTTTCTTGTGTTTGTCCGGCGGGGGAGGACCGGTCATCCGGTCAACCCGCACCGTGTAATCTTTGCTAGGATTGTTCACAAAACCTGCCGGGGTATTCGCAATACCACGACAAAACCTAGTCGAATCAGTAAAATACAATTGGTCATACCTATAAAAATCTGATCATTTTAGGAAAGCCAAAACCTGGTCGTATCAATACAAGACCTGGTCATGGTCATATTAGTACAAAACTTGGTCATATCAGTACTAAACCTGGTGATACTAAGTTAAATACAAATGTAACCAGATACATACATTTGTTCGGCCTATTTGTTCGAAATGGGTAGACATTGTCTGACCAATACAAAAGCAATGTATGTGTTAAGTGGAGTGTAATCAGAGACAAATACATTTGTCCAGACCATTTGTCCGACCGAGTATGTATTCGTCTGGTCTTCACAAAATTGTGCTGAACGGTCACTGACAAGTGTATTAATTGCCCAACGGTCACTAGTCATTTGCACTAGCTGGACAATGTCTGATGTGACTGGACAATGTTTGGCCAGTACAAACTTTGTTTGAAATTTGCCTAACGGCTAGTTTTAGCTCATGGGCTATATGTACATTTCAATTGGTATTCACTCAGGAGAGCTTTTGGTACTCAGAATTCATTGCTAGTTGTTGCAAAGTTAAAAGCATTCAATTCTTCATTCAATGCACAAATTCTTGCATCTAGAGCTAGCAAATTGTATTCAATACATTAGTTGCATTGAAGAGCTAGCTTAGAGAGTAAATTGCATTGCATATTGAGCTTCTTGTATAGAAGTGGATCAAGTGAATGTGTTTCACTTGTTACTTGACGAGGATTATCACCCGAGCTAGTTCAAAGTGTTACATGACTGGTTTAAGATAGAATCAAATTAGACATGTGTCAATAAGTCCGTTGCTATGGTCTCAGATGACCTAAAGGGCGCGGACACAGAGATATTTCATGGCCACAGCCCCTGCGCGATGATGAGGTCGCAGACGGTGCGCTGTCAGAGGGTCGTTGATTATGTGCGACCAGGATAATTCGGGAAGGCCTAACTCTTTGAATGGGCATATCCTGAGAATCACGAAGATATTTCCACGTATGAAGACAACTGCCAGGAGGTTAACATGTGCGGTTAATGAAACTGCATTCTAACAACTATCCAAGGCCGTTTCGCATTGGCGCTCTTTTGTCCAGTATAAAAAGGTAGTCAATGCACGTTCTTAGGACAGTGAATAATTCAGTCAAGCATACAAGTACAACCAGGCATTCAACAAACCTGAAGACTTAGATATAGTTAGATAGACACTAACATTGAAGAGATCATCGCCTGTGATCATCTCTTCTTCCCTATTGTAAAACATCTTATTTGATATAGTGAAATCACAATAGGACGTAGGGCTATTACTCCCACCATCGAGGGCCAGAACCTATATAAAATCTTTTGTGCCTCTACATACTTGATTCATCCTACCTTCCCGGAGGAGCGCCCTGAAAGGTCCCGCAACTCACAAATTTGCATAAGCTTGACTAAAGACCCCGAGTCCAAATCGTCGACAGCTATCGCCCACCGTGGGGCCTTTCTCAAGGTGCTTTCCCTTCATCTAGAGGTTTGGTGAGCAGTGTCTGGAGCATATGATTCCGAGAACGACTTTGATCTCGATGATTATGCCCATATACAAATGCCTTCACCTAGTGATCCCGTTATAATGGAAGAGGTCAGTTTCAAAGACATTCCGAAAGAACGTCAAGAGGTCACATCTTCCCCTACCCGGGTCATGTCCATCGACCAGGGGATGGAAGAGACAGGTCCGGAACTTGATGTCAGCTGTACCATAGGCAAAATTGAGTCTCGGTCGCCATGTGTTCCCATCGAGGACCAGGCTGGCAGCGACCAGGAACTCAGTCTAGGGAGGTTTGATCCTGACAACCTCCACTCTCTCTTTGATTTCAAATCCAACTCGGAGCAAACAGAGATGTTCACTCCTTCTGTAGCTTCGCTCCCTAGAGAATTCGCTGCCTTGTTGGAGGAAAATCCCGATCAGCGGATTGCTAGGGAAGAACAGGAGCGCAGACAAAAGGAGGAACAAGAACGCAAGCAGAAGGAGGAGCAAGACCGCGAGCGACGAGATAATGAACTCCGCAGGACAGCCCTAGAGGCTCTGCAAAATGCGCAGGCTCGTTATGACGCCGCCCCTAGTTCCTCCAGTCGCCCACATGGTCGCAGGCGCGACCAAACGCCTTCTTTACCACTGGAGCATTTACCGGTGGATGAAGAAATGATTACACCTGGAGCACCAAAGAGGAGTACGCATGGCCAACTTCAATCTATCACGGAGGTCTTGCATAATTTTCCTCCTACCCTCACTGACATGGACAAACCAGCTTTTTCTAGGATCCTGGCGGAGAAACTGGATGAGGGTGCATCTGATGCAACCCCCACAGCTTCCTCCCGGTCTACGATACGTTCCCATGAAAGGAAGTATTCTTACTCTAGTCATGGTAGGCGTAATCGATTACCATCCGGATCACTTCGGCATGACAAATCCAGGCGCGTGGGGAGTTCTCATGATCAAGATCGAATTCCTGTGCATTCTCATCTGGGACCACGTGGTGCATCCCCATCGCGTGAAAGCGCTCGTGGATATGTTGGAAACCGCAAATTCTTCATAGTCCCTATGTAGGTTGCAAGGCTTTCTCACCAGGCCTCCGTGCAGTCATCTGGTAGGATAAGTTCAAGCCAGGGGCTATTGAGAGGTTTGATGGAACCCAGAATCCGTCAGAGTTCCTTCAAATTTACATCACCGCTATCCAAGCGGCTGGCGGGGATGATCGCGTCATGGCCAACTACTTGCCGACGATTCTTGAGGGATCGGCAAGGACTTTGCTATTTAGTCAAGCCGAGGGTTCGATATATAACTGAGAAATGTTGTGCGATGCTATTCTCAACAATTTCCAGAATTGTTCTCAAAAACCCGGGAAAGAAGACGATCTTCATTGTCTACGTCAAACCTCTACGGAGACTCTCCGACAGTTTTTCAAAAGGTTTGTTGGAGTGAGAAATACGATCCTAAACATATCCGATAACTCTATTATCAGGGCGTTTAAGCACGCTGTTCGATATCGGAGATTTACAGAAGATTTACTGATCAACCCTCCTCGATCAGTCATCGATCTCTTTGATATGGTTGATCGCTATTCAGACGCGGCTGAGGTCGTTGAATGGAATAGGATGGTCGATAAAGGGAATTTATCGCCCCAACCAGGCCTCAAGGATGTGAAAAAAGAGGATGCAGGCAAGAAGCCGGGGTCTTCGTCTAGCAGGAAGTCAAAGAAGACCAAAAAGAATCGAACCGGACAGTACCGGGAGGTCGTAGTCGCGGAAAAGCCGCCGCCGGCGAAAGGTAACAAGTTTTTGTTTAAAACTAAAACTGCCTCTGGTGGTCGCAATTCCGACCAGCCAGAAAAACCGACTAACTCGCAGGAAGGCAATAAGTGGTGTCCGATCCACAACTCTTCGGGACATGACCTCAAAAATTGCCGGAGCTGGTTGAAGCAACTAGATAACTTCTACCAGGGAATTGGGCCAATGCCAACTTTGCCATCGAAAGAGCAGACTTGTGGGCTTAGAGACTGTAACACCCCAGTTTTTGACTATCTTTTCTGCTTACGAATCAGCATACCTTCTTTGGAAACCCTGATATTTTAACCCTATCTTGATCTTAGGTATGCCACTACCTTAACCTAAAAAGTTGGCTGCTAAACTTCTTTCCCCAGATCATTTTCACATTTCAGTCCAAAAGCGTTTCAATTTAGTCCTTTTCAGAAATTTCAGAAAACCCAAAAAGGCTAAAAGTCCCAGATCACCTCAAAATCCAAATCTGATCAAGTGATAACCTTTCTTTCATTTTTCTGAACATTTTTCCCTTCTGGAAGAATCCCAGAATCTCGACCAAACCCTAGTTTCAGTCTCGACGAAAGTTTCAAACCCTAATTACCCTAATTACCCTGTTTTCGAATTTTGTCAAAACCACCAGATGTTATCGGATTTCATCATTTTTCCTGCTAGATGAGTCCAAGACATTTAGTAGCACTCAGCTGCAAAATCAGAATTCAAATCAGCCCTTCAGATCTTCAGAATTGCAATTAGGCCCAAACTCCCGAGCCAAAACCTTCACAGATCAGTCCAAATCATTGAAAATAGGTCCAAAGTTCACAACCAGGTCCCTGTGAAGTTTTCAACCAGCAACCGCCAAATTGCCGCGCCGTTAACTCGTCGCCGGCGAAGTTCGCCGCATTGCCACCTCACGGCCACGTAGCCACCAGCCGTGCGCAGCTGTACCGCCACCGTGGAGCGCTCAAACCCCACCGTGCCATCTTCTTCCTCGCGCTCGCGTGCTGCTGCTGCTGCTGCGAGGAGCTTCATGCCACTTGGCCGCCATCCCGAAGATCATCGCCACCACCCCCTGACCAAATCCTGTTTCCGTGATTCACCGTCTCTGGCAGAGCCCCGCCGCGTCCCGAAGTGCATCGATGACCGTCCCGGCGTCAGAAGAAGATCTCCCCGGCGATTGCTGCTGCTCCCGAGAGCCTCACCCGCGGCTATATAAGCCCCCTCCCTTGCCCAGCAGTACCTCGCACCACCCCACAGCTTATTTGCTTTAGCCTTAGCACCAGAGAGCAACCGAGCCCTCAGCGCCGCCGCGAAGCTCATCTTCTCCGGCGAGTCGTTTCTGGAGCTCACGGCGCCAGCTTCGCCCGAAGCTTCTTCCTCCAAACCAACGCCACCAGTAAGCTCCCTACACCTCTCTCTTCGTACCGTAGCCATTAATTGGTCCCCGGCGCACCTCAACGCCGGCAATCACCGGAAAACTGAAAAACCCCTGTTCCCGCAATGCCTAACGATTTAGCCCAATTAACCTTCGTGCCAGTGATAGGAATTGACCAGTGCACCCAATTGAGCAAGCCTGCAAGCTTAGATTTCAAATTTGAGCAATAATCATGGCCTTTCCGAGGTTTGCGCGCCACCAGTGAGCTGGTCCTCGTCGCCAAGCTTCTCCGGCCACTCTCCGGCCGATTTAACCCCGCAAATAGATCCCTCACCTCACCCTCTCACTCCCTGAGCAAGGAGTCGAGCTCAAACCTCTTAAATCAGAAACGCCCAATTTGGAGGTTGTCTTCTCCAACGCCGGTCGCCGGAATTTATCCCCGGCCGATCTAGCCTCGCTCACCTTGTCACTTAGATAGATCTCAACCCCCTGAGCAATTTTGTCTACTAGCCCGACCTCTGAATCGACCTGAATCAAAAGTTATAGCCATGCCAAGGTTGCTGTCCAGTGGCTCAGTTCATGTCCAGGCCACCGTGTTTGCTCACCGGATTTGGCCACCCTCCGGCCACTTTCAGCCCTTGAGCCTGTTGAGAGTTTTGTAGCTGTTATCAATGCCTAAACCCCAGATAAAGTTGTGCATCAATTGGAGCTCTGAGTCAAAACTTATGCAATGCCCTAGTTTCTGGCCATGTCTAACACTATGTCAGTGCATGTCCACCTGTGGCATTGGATGATTTAGACTTGTTTCTTTTGAGCAATTGAAATGCCACTTTGTCCACTAAGCCTTTTGAGCCATGTTCTACAACATTCCCTACTATCACATCTCCAGAAAACAAACCTAGAACCGATTTAGGGCAATGTCAAGCCATGAGTCGAATGTCAGCCCTTCGACATTCAAGCCCTTTGAACCCATCTCTTCAACCAATGTCAAGTGACCTTGTCTAAACCAATTCCCCTGCATGCATGATGTATTTACGTATTATTTTCTAGTGCTTGTGTGCTTATAGTATGTGTTGTTTGTACCCGTCGTGGAACCAGACGTTGAAGGAGCAGAGGAGATCCCTGAAGATTCATTTGAGCAGCTAGACCCGTCACTGCAAGGCAAGTCTCAAACCCTTGATCATGTCTCACCTACTATTTTGAAATGAAGTATGTTAACCGTTTTCCAGTATATGCATGCCTTAGATTCAAATAAGAATTATGTTTCAATAAAGATGACTAGATATGACCTAAATGATTGTAAAGCCCCTTTTGACATTGAATATCCCTGCACCCTTGTTACCCTAGATTATCATGCTTAGGCTATGCTATGCTCGATGATTATATGATAAATGTTGAATGGTCACATATGAGAAAAGCATGTTCAAAACCCCTTTTTTTGAAAGAAAATGTGATTGGAATCGATAGTGAGGATGGTTTGATTGGATGGTGCTGTGTGCGCACTGGGAATGTGAAAGACTCCTCACTAAAGATTCATAAGGACTAGAACCTTGTGTTGTGCTTCTATGCGGCATGAAAAACGTACCAACCACCTGCCTGTTTATGGGACGGGCGCAACTTAGTAGCTTTCTTTAGTGTTAGCTTTTCCCTGCAATGGTTGTCGGTCCAGTTTCTTGCGAGAACTGGTGGGCCGCAGAAGGCCATGAGTGATGTGAGTTCAGAAAAATCATGAGAGGAAAAGGTGGAAAGAAGGAAGACGCCCTATGCCAGATTAAGTCGTGCGCGACTGTAATCAAGAGAGGCTATGTGTCTTGCGAGAACATAGGCCCAGGCTAGGAAGTAAGGCAGTGGGGAGGACCCACCACGGTACTTGAGACTTAACTGTCTATTTACCGGGCAGGGAAATAGTTAATACTAGGACTGTAAATTGTTGTGTCATCTCGGCCTTGTCACATGCGTAAAAGTCGCATGAAGCTGATCCGACTTGAAAGCCGAATGATTGGTGGATTAAGGTGGTACACCTTTGCAAAGTTTAAAAAGTATCGGATACTCTGAGCTCCCAGGTCATGGAGTCTGCGCGCTGTGAATTCTATTCACGTTTGTTGGGGGAAATCTCCACGCGGTCAAGTCCAGGTAAGTTCATGATTGCCCGGGGACAGTGGCCTCCGGTGCCTGCCCCGGGCGCCGCCTTTTAGGCGCCCGGGACCGTGCCTCCGGGGCATGTCCCGGGCGCTGCCTTTTGGCTCCCGGGACCTGGCCCCCCGGGCGAGTCCCGGCCGCCGCCATTCGCCCGGGGACAGTGGCCCCCGGTGCCTGCCCTGGGCGCCGCCTTTTGGCCGGGGACAGTGGCCCCCGGGCATGTCCCGGGCGCCGCCTTTTGGCTCCCGGGACCTGGCCCCCCCGGCAAGTCCCGGGCGCCGCCATTCGCCCGGGGACAGTGGCCCCCGGTGCCTGTCCCGGGCGCCGCCATTTGCCCGGGGACAGTGGCCTCCGGTGCCTGCCCCGGGCGCCGCCATTTGGCCCCCGGGACCGTGCCCCCCGGGCGGGTCCCGGGCGCCGCCATTTGCCCGGGGACAGTGGCCTCCGGTGCCTGCCCCGGGCGCCGCCATTTGGCCCCTGAGACCGTGCCCCCCGGGCGGGTCCCGGGCGCCGCCATTTGCCCGGGGACAGTGGCCTCCGGTGCCTGCCCCGGGCGCCGCCTTTTTGGCCCCCGGGACCGTGCCCCCCGGGCGGGTCCCGGGCGCCGCCATTTGCCCGGGGACAGTGGCCTCCGGTGCCTACCCCGGGCGCCGCCTTTTAGGCTCTCGGGACCGTGCCTCCGGGATATGTCCCGGGCGCCGCCTTTGGGCTCCCGGGACCTTGCCCCCCGGGCGAGTCCCGGGCGCCGCCATTCGCCCGGGGACAGTGGCCTCCGGTGCCTGCCCCGGGCGCCGCCTTTTAGGCTCCCGGGACCGTGCCTCCGGGGTATGTCTCGGGCGCCGCCTTTTGGCTCCCGGGACCTTGCCCCCCGGGCGAGTCCCGAGCGCCGCCATTCACCCGGGGACAGTGGCCCCCGGTGCCTGCCCCGGGCGCCGCCTTTTAGGCTCCCGGGACCCTGCTCTCCGGAAGAGGTCCCGGACGTCATCGCCCTCCTAAAAGGTAAAATCCCTGTTTGTTTATCACGTGCAGGTCACGCGAGGGACGCCTCGGGAATCAGCGACCACCTGTCAAGCATCCAAGACGTTTGACCGGGAGAAGAACGGTCCTACCCTTCAATCCGACGGTGGCTTCCGGGGTAGTTTAGGCTTTTTGCTTCTTTTTGGGGCTATAAATAGCCCTTGTACCCCTCTGTTGTAGAGGAGGAGACCTCTGTTATTGGAATAGCTAATCTCACGGACGTGCTCTGGAAGCCTCTCCCCCGGAGAGAGCCTCCCCAGCCGACTCCAGTCGGGAGCGCGTCGACAGGACTAGGGCCCCCACCGGGACCCGAACCTGTATAAATCCTCGTGTCATTTCTTGTGTTTGTCCGGCGGGGGAGGACCGGTCGCTCGGTCAACCCGCGTCGCGTAAATCTCCGCTAGGATCTTTTTCAAAACCTGCCGGGGTATCTTAATACCACGACAGTTGGCGCCGTCCGTGGGGACCCGTGACAAATCGCCATGGCTCCTCCGAGAACAAGGGCCCGCGCCCTTCCCGGTGACGCCGGTCCCGGTGACCTGGCGCCGCCCGTCCGGGACACTGCTGTTCCGCCGCTTCCGTCCGGAGGCGACCATTCCCAGGTACCGCCTCCCACCTTTCCTCTCAATCTAGGTGCCTCCACCTCCGGGTCGCTCCCGGCGGCCTCGGGGACCTCGGCCGGGACGAGTTTCCCCCCGACGGCTCCCCCGGCTCCCCGGGATGCCCTGCTGGAGGCTCTCGTGGAGGGCCAGCTCCGCGCCCAGCGCTCTATGGACGAGCTCCTCAGTGTGTTGGCGCGGCCCCCGGCCCCCACATTTTCGTCGCACACATATCCGGGGATCACGCCCCCGTTTATGGGATACCCGGCGGCCCCTCCGGCCTCCGGGGGGCTGTCTACCCCGTATGATCCCGCCGGGGGGTTCCCTCCCCCGGCGGGATATACTCCCGGACACTTCTCGGCACCCCGGCCTGTCCCGGTGCCGGGAGGCTATTTCATGCCCGGGCCCTTCGTGGCACCAGGGGGGTACCCCGTCCCCAGCCCGCTTCCGGGGCTGGGGGGTCATTTCATGCCGGGGGTTATTCCTATGCCGGGAGCCAGTCCCGCCCATCGCGTTGCGTTTATCGCACCGGGGCCGGTCGACAGAGCAGCTCCCGTGCCTCAGCGAATTTCCCCCCGCATTGGCTCCCCAACCCCGGACGTCGCCTAGGGGGCTCACCCCCCACTGGTTCTGGATGTCGCAGGGGCCTCCCCCTTTCCGGTCCCGGTCGTTGCCGCAGGGGCCCCCTCTTCGGATCTAAACGCCGCCCCGGGTGCCCCCTCCCCGGTTCCGGATGGTGCAGGGGCTTCCCCCTTTCCGGTCCCGGGGGCCGTCGCAGGGGGCTCCCCCCAGCAGGCCCCGGTAGCTTCCGGGCCGGCTGCTACAGTGCAGGAGCTCCCTCCCCCGGCGAAGCAGGTCCGCTTCTCCCGGGGGGAGGTCGAGCGAATGCATTCTCCCAACCGCGGGGAAGAGCTTCCCCCCGGTCGTTGTCGCAGGGAGCCTCACTCTCGCACCGGTCGAGGGAAGAGACCCGCCGAAGAACCATCCTCCTCGGAGGGAAGCCCGGACGTCAGGGAAATCAGTCCCGGCCCGGAAGAGAAGCGTCGTCACCACCACTCTGGCGGCCCTCTTGGGCCGCTACCTGACTCAGATAACGAGGGGGCGTCCCCCGTTAAAGAAGACAGTGACTGGGGCTCCCCCCGGGAAGTGCAGGGGGTGAACCAGCCTCTGTGTCGAAGACTCCGCAGCATCCGATGGCCGCGGCCCTACCGTCCCCCGCACATCGAACATTATAATGGCGAGGCGGACCCTTACGAGTTCGTGCAGATCTACTCCACAGCCATCTCCGCGGCGCGGGGGGACGAGAGCGTCCAATGCAACGTCTTCCCCCTCTACCTCACCGGCATTGCCCGCTCCTGGTTTTACAATCTGAAGGCGGGCTCCATCAAGTCTTTCTTGCAGCTGAAGCGGGAGTTCTGCGCCAACTTTCAGGGAAATTACGTACGTCCCCTGGATTCTTCACAGCTATACACAGTGCGCCAGAGGACCGGGGAGACCATCAGAAGCTTCTTCAAGCGCTTTGCCCAAGTAAAAAGCAAAGTGGCCCACGTCCCGGACTCCACAGTGATCGAAGCCTGCAAAAGCGGGATCCTCCCGGGGGAACTCCACCGAAGACTCTCTCGAAGCTGCCCCTCCTCCGCCGACGAGCTCTTCAACGTACTCGAAAAGTACGCTCGCGCGGAGGAAGACGACATCTGGAAGAAGACCCAGGGGGCTCCTGCCCCCGCCGAGCGGGGGGCCCGGGATCCCCCCACGGCCTTGGGACACTTTTGTCCTCGAGGGCGGAGGCGGCTCGCGCGACCCCCAAAGGGCAACCGCCCCTTTCCCAAGCCGAGAGGCCATGGGGGAGGACAGTCTTCGCGCGGCCGCGAAGGCCCCGCGGGGAGAAGCCGGGAAGGACCGTGGTGCAGCTTCCACGGGTCCAGTACCCACGTCACCCGAGATTGCCACCAGCTGCTGCAGCACTTCGCGGCGTTCCTTGACCAGCGCGGGCAGGGGGGGGACTCCGGCCTCCTTGCCCCCCCGGCCAGCTGTTCCGGCCCTTCCCGCTCCCGCGGGGGGGCAGCAGGTGCAGGAGGGGGAGCCTTCAGACGCTCTCCCCTTTCAAACTTCTCAGCGTCGCATCAACGTCATCGTAGGGGGGTCTGCCTCCGGGCGGGATTCCAAGCGCCAGCGCAAGGAGTACGCGCGAGAAGTTAAAGTAGTGGGGATGCTACACGCGTCCGTGCCGCCCAAGTGGTCGGACGTCCCCCTCACCTTTACGGCGGAAGACGCGCGAGGGGTTCGCTTCCCCCACGACGACACGCTCATTGTCTCCACGACAATCTACAACTGCCACTTGGCCCGCATCCTCGTGGACGGCGGAAGCTCCGCCGACGTCCTGTTCCTCAAAACCTTCAAGGAAATGCAGGTGGATGAGAAGCTCCTGCAACCAGCAACAGGGCCTCTGCAAGGGTTTGTCCCGGGGAAGGCGATCCACCCCGTGGGCAAGGTAGATCTCCCGATCACCTTCGGCACCCCGGAGAACTACCGGACCGAGCTAGTCCGCTTCGACGTAGTGGACCTCCCCTCCTCCTACAATGTGATTATGGGGAGGACTACGATCAATCGGCTGGGGGCGGCCACCCACCAAAACTATCTGTGCATGAAGATCCTCAGGCCGCATGGCGTGATCAACGTCCGGGGGGATCAAGACATGGCCCGTGCTCTATACGAGCGAGCTGTTGCCACAATAGGAAGCGTCAACCTGATCAAGGCGCCCGGGGGGGGGGGCTCCCCCCCCGGACGTAGGCGTCGCTGCGCCATCCCCTGGGAGGCCCCTTCTCAAGCCGCGTCCGGAAGGGGGCCTCCGGAAGGTCCCGCTGTCCCCAGGCAGCGAGGACAAAACTGTCCAAATCGGGGCAAAGCTCCCCCAAGACCATGCAGCGCAACTCGCATCCTTTCTGCGCGAAAACTCCGATGTTTTTGCGTGGAAGCCTTCGGACATGCGGGGCGTCACCCGGGAGGTTATTGAACACAAGCTCGCGGTAACCCCCGGTCACCCCCCTATCAAGCAGAAGTTGAGAAAGCTCTCCCTCGAACGTCAAGAAGCCATCAAGACGGAGATAGCTCGGCTCCAAGAGGCGGGGTTCATCCGGGAGGTCTTGCACCCTGAGTGGCTCGCAAACCCCGTCCTCGTCAAGAAATCAAGTGGCAAGTGGCGCATGTGCGTGGACTTCACCGACCTTAACCGCGCCTGCCCCAAAGACAACTTCCCGCTCCCGCGGATCGACCAGCTCGTTGACTCCACCGCGGGGTGCGAGCTGATGAGCTTCCTAGACGCCTACTCGGGATACCATCAAGTCCGGATGGTGGAGGGGGACGAGGAAAAGACGAGTTTTATAACTCCTCTCGGAACCTTCTGCTACCGCCACATGCCCTTCGGGCTCAAGAATGCGGGAGCCACCTTCCAGCGCCTGATGACGCTGGTCTTCAAAGATCAAGTCGGCCGCAACGTCGAAGTCTACGTAGACGACGCGGTCGTCAAGAGTCCCCGTGCAGCCTCCCACATCGACGACCTCGCGGAGACCTTCCGAAACCTCCGCGCGTTCGGGCTCAAGCTCAACCCGGAGAAGTGCGCCTTCGGGGTGCGCGGGGGGAAGCTCCTGGGTTTCCTCGTGTCCCAGCGGGGCATTGAGGCAAACCCCGAGAAGATCCGGGCCTTCCTAGACATGCCCCCACCGCGCTCCGTCAAAGATGTCCAGCGGCTCTCCGGCCGCCTGGCGGCGCTCAGTCGCTTCGTCTCCCGTTCGGGGGAGCGGGGCCTCCAGTTCTTCAAGATCCTCCGAGGGCTCGAGGGGTTCCGCTGGACCCCCGAGGCCCAGGAAGCCTTCAACGACCTCAAGAAGTACCTCTCGAGCCCTCAAACGCTCGTGAGTCCATCTCCGGAAGAGCCCTTGCTCCTCTACCTCGCCGCGACCCCCGTCCCCGTCAGCGCGGTTTTGGTGAAGGAGCAAGGGGGCCAGCAACGTCCCATGTACTACGTCAGTGAAGCCCTCCAAGGGGCCAAGACTCGGTACACGGAGATGGAGAAGATTTGCTACGCCCTCCTCATGGCGTCCCGGAAGCTCAGGCACTACTTCCTGGGGCACCCCATCACCGTCCCATCGTCCCTCCCCGTGGGGGAGGTACTGCGGAATAAAAAAGCCACTGGCCGGATTGGGAAGTGGGGGGCCGAGCTCGCCCCCTTCTCCCTGTCCCTTACCGGCCGCTCCGCAATCAAGTCGCAGGTCCTCGCCGACTTCGTCGCAGAGTGGACTCCCGCCTCTGGGCCCGGGGACGAAGATCTCCCTGTGCCGCCCCGACGCAGTGACCACTGGACCCTGCTGTTCGACGGGTCGCTGTGTCTCGCCGGGGCTGGCGCGGGGGTAGTCCTCCGGAGCCCCGAGGGGAAGGAGCTCGAGTACGCCGCGCGGCTCGAGTTGCCCGCAACCAACAACGTCGCCGAATACGAGGCTCTGCTCCTCGGGATGCGCCTTGCGCGCTCCCTGGGGATCCGACTCCTCCTAGTGAAGGGAGACTCTCAGCTCGTTGTCTGCCAAATGGACAAGTCTTACCTGTGCCATGACGCAAATCTAAGTCTTTACTTGCAGGAAGTACGGAAGATGGAGAAGCACTTCGACGGCCTTGAGGCCCGGCATATCCCGCGAAGGGAGAATGACCGAGCTGATGCCTTGGCCCGGGCGGCAAGCGCCCGGGAAACGCTCCCCAAGGGGGCCTTCTTGGAAACAATCACGAAGCCCTCGGTGGCCTCCCCGGACGCAGGCCCCGAGCCTCCGGTCCTGGAGGTCGCCGGGATCGCCCGGCCGTCATCATGGATGGATCCCCTCCTCTCCTTCATCAAGGGGGAGGGGGACCCCTCCAACGAGACCGAGGCTAAGCGCCTCCGGGCCAAAGCCCGTGCATATCTCTTACTGGAGGGAAGGCTCTACAAGCGTGGGGCTTCAGCCCTCCTGCGCTGCCTCCCCCGGTCGGAGGGACTTCAACTCCTGGAAGACATTCACGCGGGGAGCTGTGGTTCTCACCTAGCCCCGCGTGCCATCGCCGCCAAGGCCCTTCGGCAGGGCTTCTATTGGCCTACAGTCATGTGCGACGCGCGAGACCTTGTCTCTGCGTGCGAAGCATGCCAGAAGATGGCCAAGGGCTCGAACCTCCCCCCTGTAGCGCTGCAGACTATCCCCATCACTTGGCCCTTCGTGCGCTGGGGGATGGACCTCTTAGGGCCCTTCCCCCCAGCGCCCGGAGGATACAAGTATGCGGTAGTCACGGTCGACTACTTTACAAAGTGGGTTGAGGCGGAGCCCTTGGCTAGCATCACCTCCCGGGCCGTTCAGCGGTTTTTCTGGAAAAACGTCGTTTGTCGTTTTGGTGTCCCCCGGGAAATCACCGTGGACAACGGGACCCAATTCGACTCGGCTTATTTCCGGGAATTCTGCGAAGGCCTGGGGATCGTCATCCACTTCGCCTCAGTGGCCCATCCTCAAAGCAACGGGGCCGTCGAGAGAGTCAACGGCGTAATCCTACAGGGGTTACGCCGGAGACTCGAGCAAACCGCTTCCAAGCGGGGCGCGTGGGCAGAGGAGCTCCCTAGCATCCTCTGCTCGATGTGCACGACCCCGTCCCGGGCCACAGGGCGTGCTCCCTTCTCCCTGGTCTACGGGGCGGAGGCAATCCTCCCCTCGGAGATCGGCTTCCGGTCGCTGCGGGTCGAGCTCCTGAATGGAGCCACGACCGCAGCCTACCGGGCCAACGAAGACAACCGGCGGCTGGAAATCGACCTCGTGGAGGAGGAACGCGACCGAGCGCTCCTCCGCCACGCCATCTACGAGCGCGAGATGTCACGCGCATACGACCAGCGCATGCGCGAAAGAGCTTTTCGCCTTGGGGACCTTGTCCTCAAGCGCGTCACGGACCCCCAAGCCCAGGGAAAGCTCTCCCCCAAGTGGGAGGGCCCCTACACGATCTCTGCTGTCCTAGGCTCGGGGGCCTACAAGCTCTCCAACCTTCAAGAGCAGGAGCTGAAGCACACCTGGAACTTGCGTTTACTTCGCAAGTTCTACGTCTAGCCTTACGGGCCTGTCCCCTCCCCCGGAGCGATCACGCCGGAGGGGGAGGAGGGACACTGTAGCTTCCTTTTCCCCCCCCTTCGCGGTTTCGCAGGGGGGGGCTTTGTATATTTTGTTAATAAATGCATAACCTTTGTTCAAACTGTCTCACTGCAGGTTGTTCTTGTTTACCGCCCCTAGTGGCGACACCCTCCCTGCGAGGATGCCTTCCCCGTGAAGATGCCCTCCCCGTGAGGAAGCCCTCCCCGCGAGGATGCCCTCTCCGTGAGGAAGTGGGCCCTGACCCAGCAAGTCCTTCCTGAAGGGTGGCTTACGAACAGCCCTCGTGGACTGAGGGTGTAAGCGGCAACCCGGTCCCCAGCGGCCGCGGTAACGAGTCACTTTGGGAGATTAGTCCCCTACCCAAACACTCAAGACCCGTCCTCGGGCACCTCCTCCTCCGGGAGTAGACGCTCTCCTCAGCGGGACGTCTAATGGCTTTCTGGAATTTCGTCCTCCTCCGGGAGTGGACGCTCTCCCCAGTGGGACGTTCAATGGATTTCTCAGAGACCTTATTCCCGGCTCCCCGTTCTCACGGCGACCGGATGATTATCTACCGGAGACCTTATTCCCGGCTACCCGCTCTCACGGCGACCGGATGATTACCTCCCGGAGACCTTATTCCCGGCTCCCCGCTCTCACGGCGACCGGATGATTATCTCCCGGAGACCTTATTCCCGGCTCCCCGCTCACGGCGACCGGATGATTACCTCCCGGAGACCTTATTCCCGGCTCCCCGTTCTCACGGCGACCGGATGATTATCTCCCGGAGACATTATTCCCAGTTCCCCGTCCTCACGGCGACCGGACGAAGTCTCCCGGGAAGCTCCCCTTCGGAGGTCTTATCGGCTTTTCACGAGCCCCTTCCGCGCCTTGTTCTCGGTTCCCCGTTCTCCCGGCGGCCGGATGAACCTCTCCCGGTGCCCCCGGGCACCCCGGAAGGTCCCTCCCTCGGAAACCCCGTTTTTACAATTTTTCTAACAGAAAATATTTCACTCCTACAGGTTATGTTCCCCCCGGGGACCCTGTTACCCCCACAGCGCGCGGAGGTCTCCTCTGGCCCGCTGTGGGCGGGGGGGGACAGGGGGCCCCCGGGTCACCACGAACAAACATAGCTCATTCTTTTGAAGATGAGCCCCACAGACCATACAATCAGAAAAAATAAGAAGACAACAAAAATGCAAAGCAATCAACAGAAGAAAAGCTTTATTCATTGGGAAACCCGGAGGACACCTTCCCCCTCCGGTGGGCTTCAGGAAAGACATAACCCGGGTCCTAACCCGGGGGATTTTTCACAAGCCTAAGGCTCCTACCCCTAAAGCTCCCGGAGGCGCTCCCTCAGCTCCCGGGCCAAGTCCTGGTACAGGGCCCGCACGCGATGCTGCGAGTCCCGGAGCACATCTTCGGGCCAAAACTCGTACCCCGCCGGTGGAAGTATCCGGAGGGGTGGTACCATCTGGGCCTCCGGACGCGGGGGGGATAGTTCGGCACGGCTATTGTCGAAATTGTCCAAGTGCCACTCCGGGCACCACCTCAACCGGACAGGCTCCCGGGCAGTACCCCCGTCGCGCTCCCCGGAGACAAGGCTCAGCAAAATCAAAGCCGCTTGGGCGTCCCCCGGAGAGCCTCTCCCGGACCGTTGCCCGGGAGTAACCCCCCGGGAACCCTGGTAACATTTCATCGCAAAGACTTAGAAAATTTGAAATATATTCCATTGCAAAATGATTTTTGTACAAGTGCCCGGGGCTTCTCCTAAGAAGCTACCGGAATCAAAATGTCTAACAAAATAAAAAGGGGTCCTAGCTAAAGACCCAGGGGGAGGCTCATACTTTAGCATTGGGGTCCTCCCCCCGGGGGGCCTCCTCCGAGGCCGGGGCAGGAGTATCCGCGGCCGGAGGCCCCGGTGTCGGGAACCTCGTCCGGATGATCCGGTCGTAGAACTCCCCCGCCAGTAGCTCCATCTCCCGGCGCGTTGGCTCGAAGGCCTCCGGGAAGCTCCGGGGGAGGCGGCCCCCGATCACCCGGGCGCCGACCCCCCGGTAGTCAACGAGCCCCGCGGCGGCCGCGATGAAGGGGATCGCCCGGCCCCGTGCCCGGACGTCCGCAGCCTCCGGGATGGCAGAGACTCGTGCATTAAGAAAACGCACAGCCTCCACGAGGGTCACCGGGGGCACCTCCGGGCCGCTCCCGGAGCCCAGGCTAACGCCAAGGCTTTCCAAGGCCGAGCGGACGGAGCGGCCCGCGTCCGACAGCGCCCGGACGCTAGAGCTCTCGAGCTCCCGGAGCGCCTTCTCCCTCACCTTGGCCTCCTCTCGGAGGCAGCTGTAGGCGCCCTCCGAAAGGTGCACCTGGGCCCGGGCCCGGGACAGCTCATCAAGAGCTTCATCCCGCTCCCGGAGGGCCGCCTCCCGCTGCTCCACGCAAGCCGTGGCCCGGTTCTCCGCCTCCTTGAGCAGCCAGGTGACCCGCTGCTCAAGGCCCCAGGTAACAGTCGCTACCTACAAAATACATAAAGAGTTAGAAAAATCTTAAGTGCAGGAAAAAAGCCGAAGTATTAAGAGCTCGGGTTACCTGGGATCCGAGGGACTCGAGCCCCTCAAAACGCTCGTGGAGCGTTCCTCCTGCTACGAAGGCCTGCACCTTCCAGTTGTGCAGGCCCTCCGCGTAGCGGGCCACCTCCCCCGCGGGAAGTAGGGAGGTATCTTGCCCGGCCCTCCCGTCGCGGCCGGGAGAGGGCCCCCGGACCTCGGAATCCGGGAGCACGGCTGGTGTCGCCGGCGTCTTCATCGACGAAGTTTCCTCCGAAGACGAAGACGAAGATTGGGCGGGGTTCTCCGCCCGGGGGGGGGGATCATCGGGCCTTTCCCCGCCCCAGGCCGAAGGGCCCTCGGGGCCTCCTGCTCCGGGGGGACCACGTAGACCGAGGGGCTCCCCCCCTCGTCGTCCACCGGCCAGAGGCACGGAGGCTCCGCCTCCGAGAACCTCACCTCCAGCCTCTCCGGCGCCAATGCCGCCGGGAGAGGCGAGAGGAGCGCCACTCGAACTGGCGACGGGGCGTAGTCCGCGGAATCGGACCCCGCCCCGCCGATAACAACCTCCTTCCCCTGGGCCTCGACGGGGGCCTCCGGGGGCGGAGGCGTCGTCTTTGCCCGGGGCGCCGCCAGGGCATGTTCGGCTCCAGGAGCCGCGTCCCGGGCCCTCACCGGCGTCGTCGCCAGCGTCGTCGTCGGGGCGGGGGTCTTTTGGACCCGGGGCCTTTTGGGCTCCGAGCCCCCGGCCGCATCCTTCCCCCGCTTATGAGACCCGGGGGTGCGAAGGGGCTTCCTCTCCGGAAGCCTGAGCCCGTAGGCCTCGGCCACCAGGTTCCGGGGAGGCCCCTCCCCCACGAGGCGCACGATGCGCTCGTGTTCATCGGCAAAGTACCTCCCCAGGAGGTGCTCCACCCTGTCCTTCGCCGCCGGATACGGGCGCACTGCAGGAGGTAAAGAGTTAGTCAATATTCATAAAAAATCATGTGCGAAAGTGCAGGGTACTTATGCCGTGTCACCGGCTTCACCGGAGGCCGCTGCTCCGGGCCCATGCCGATCCCCCTTCTCCCGCGTGAGAAGGGGGAAAGCCGCAGGAGCGCCAGCTCCTCCGCGGTGTCCCGCATCGAGCGGGCCATCTTCGTCAGCACCACCTTCCCGAGGAGCTCAAACTCCTCGTCCGTCCACACCGGCGGCTTCGGTGCGGATGACCGGCTGTAGGTGGGAGGCTCCGGGGCGTAGACCACCGCCTCGTCCCGGACCCGGAGGTAGAACCACCTCCGGAGCCAGTCCCCCCAGTGGTCCCGGGAGGCCGCTGCCGGGTAGTCCGCCACCCGGGAGGGCAGCATTTGGACCATCACCGAGCCGAAGGGGGACTTCGGTCCTCCCTTCACCAGGCGGGAGCTCCGCGCTGCCGGCTCGTAAAAGTAACGGAAGGCGCGGAGGGTGGGCTCCTGCCCAGTCGCCGTCTCGTACAGCCAGATGAAGAGACCCATCCGGACGAGGGCGTTGGGGGTGAGTTGGTTGAGCGCCACCCCGTACTCCTTCAGGAACTCCCGGAGCATCGGGTGCACCGGGAGCCGGAGCCCTGCCTCGAGGAAGGCCTCAAAGGCCACAACCTCTCCGGGCCTAGGGCGAGGGGCTCCGTCCCTCTTTAAGGGGACCCGGATGTCCCCTTCCGCGACAATGCCCTTCTCGACCAAGGACTCCGCGTCCGAGGCCGAGAATTCGGAGGCCCAGAGGAAATCCACGGGGATTTCCTCCGGAGGCACCTCCGTGGTCTTCGTTCGACCTTTGGGCGCCATAAGGCTAGTCTCTCTTGATGGGTGGCTAAGTTTTCAGGTGGCTACGTGTAACACCCTGAGTTAGGGGTGAAAATTTTGTTTTTCATCAATAGCATGCATGCATGTATCTGTAGTAATAGCCAGATCAGTTTCTATCTCAAGCCCTAAAATCTCCAAAATCTATCCTATGACCTGAAATCAAGATCAGATTGTTCAGATGTGATCTATCAGTTACTCTGAACTTAAAAGTCTTCAGAACCTAGATCCAATTCTATCTCTAAATTCCAGATTTATCAACTTCTTCTGTTTTCGAAAACAGAAATACCTTATATTACCCAAATACCTTAAGTTTCAGAAATACAGATTTAATCCGAATCTTGACCAAGTTCAGACTAGATTATTCCTGGAATATAATCATGGGTATGTCAATACCTTAATCTAAAAAGTTGACAGCCAGATTTCACCATCTAGACTCTTTTCACAAATCAGTCCAAGAGTTATCGCAAATTAGTCCTTATCTGATATCTGAAAACCCAAAAAGGCTAGAATCTCCAGATTAACTTCAAACTCAAAATCTCTTCGGCAAATCTTCTCAAAATGCTATTTGCCACAAGTTTCTCTTCTGTGCAGATATCAAAATCGAACCCTAAATGCCAGAATTCGAAATCGACAAAACTTAAACCTTATTTTACCCTAAATTACCCTATTTTCAGTTTGTATCGAAAACTATTCAAATGTGCTAAACCTTATCAATTATCTTTGCCAAATACCCTGTTGAATATTATCTACCAGATTAGTGAAATCAAATTCAACTCTAACCTTCCAAATCTCCAGAATTACAGATTGGTCCAAATGTGAAAATCAAATATTGCAAATCAGTCCATTTTCAACCAGGCCAACTGCTGTACACGACCAGAAGCCTTGCCGTGTTTCCTTGCGCCGTGCACGCTCGCCGCCGGCCAAGCTTCGCCGCACTTGTGACTGTGCATGCCAGTGCGCACGTGTCCTCACTCCAGCTGGTGCCGTGGCAAGGCCGCTGCTACGTCGACGACCAGTTCTTGCTCCCGCGCGCGACCAGCAGTGACTTTTGTCAGCAATCCATCGCCACGTAGCCTCACCGCGCCAGTACTTGTCGCCACTGCTTGCTACAAGCTTTGCCAGGTCCCGATGAGGCGACATTGTGATCAGTTGAAAGCTTGTCGCCGTCGCATCACCGCTCTTGCTGTTTCTTCGCCGCTACTGCTCCAGCACGCAACCGATCTCATCACAGCAGCCAATTACTTCATTGTTCCCCTTCGCCATCTTCGCCTGGCCTATATAAGCACTCCTGTGCTCAGTAGCTCCCTCCACACGTCACCAGGACTTAACCAATTTCCAAATTTCCTGTTTCAGTCATCTTCTCCGGCGAGTCCAGCAAGAGGCTTCGCGGTGCCAGCACTCTACAGATCATCTCCTGCCAAATTAAAGCCATCAGTGAGTTCATCTACTCAAACTCTCTGTGTAGTACTGTCTAATTACTCTCCGGTGGACTCTAACGCCGGTGATCGCCGGAAATGATTGAAATTCGAAGAATGCCCTGTTCCGGCAATGTAGCTCGAATTACTCCAAATTAGATTTCGTATCTGTAATCAAAATTGATCAGTAAGCTAAATCAAGCATGCCTGTGAATTTAGAACAATCATTTGAGCCCAATTTGAAGCTATCCCCAATTTTGCAATTTATCAGTTGCTGGCTCTCGTCGCCAAGCCACACCGGCGATCCTCCGGCCAAATTGACGTCGCCAGTAGCTTACTCATACCCTTCTATCACTCCTAGAGCAAGGAATCGAGTTCAAACGGCCTGTGTTGGAAATGCCCAAATCCAGTGATTCTTCTCCGGCGCCGATGACCGGAAAAGTGTTCCCGGCCGTTTCAGCCCAAATCACCTTGTCATTTAGATGTGCCTTAGCCTCCTGAGCATTTTTGTCTTCTAGCCCGACACCTAAAGCAGCCTAGATCAAAAGTTATAGCTTTGCCAAGTTTTTGTCCAGAACAGCTCCAGTGCAGCCAGTTCATCTCTGTTCATCATCAAATTTCTTGCTTTCCAGCCATTTCCTGCCCTAGATCCTGTTGACTTAATTGTTCCTGTTACTCAAGCCTACCTCCCAGACAAAGTGGTGCATCATTTGGAGCTCCAGATCAAAAGTTATGCTAAGCCCTAGTTTTTGGCATTGTCAGCTCTATGCCAGAGCTTGTCAGCCAGTGGCATTGACCTTGTTTACCCACTTCTGGTTGTGCAATTTGAAATCCAATTTGTCCACTGAATTTGTAGAGTTGTGATCTACATTTTCTTCTACTACCACAACTTGAGATAAGCACTCTAGCTTTTCTCAAAGCTATGTCCAAGCTTTGATCCGAATGTCGATCTGTTGACATTCGCTGTTTTGATTAAACCAGCCACAAAATTGTTATCCCTATTGCAATCCTGAAACCCTAAGATTATCTAATCACCATCCTTAGCCCAAATTCCTTGAAACCCTAGAATCTCGACTCAGTTCAGTTTGCAGTTCAAATTATCTCCAGTATAGTTCAATCATTCTTGTTAAGCATTTCTGCATATAAGTCTTAAAACATTTTAAATATTATAAGTAATCATTGTGTGTTTGTTTGTCGTCGAGCAGATTCAGAAGCTGACTTTGAAGATTTTGCTGTTGACCCGTCATCGACTGCTGTATTTTACGACGCGGAAGGCAAGTCATATCCTTGGTCATCTTGAACCTATATTTTAAATGTTGCTATAATATAACCTTGAATATAGGCAATATCGCATGTGAAAGATTAAGAATGATTGATTTATGAATTGGCAGTGCTAGACTGGTTATCTGTGAAATGTGAAATAAACAAGTTTTGAGCCATGAACTATTATATGTATCTATATACTTATATTCATGAAATAAAACCCCTAGCCGTGACCAGAAAAATGGTGTGGATGGCTGTAGCACTGGAGGTGCTAGACTGCAAAGGAATGCAGGCACTGAAGGTGCAGGGTTGTGGATGGTCTGGTCACTGGCATATAAGGACTAGAACCTTGTGTTGTGCGTCTAGTGGCATGAACAACGTGCTAACCGCAAGCCTGGTATGGGACAGGCCTGAACAAGTAATTATGTGGATCGCACATGAAACCCCTACATGAGATGTGTAGTGATGCACGATAAACACGGAGCGCGGCTCCCACACATATCACTGAAGGTGATCAAGCACGCTGACCCAGTAATGGGAATAAGCAAAGGGGTGGAGGTTTGGATACAACCTGCTACAACTGTGCCTCGCTGAGAGCCACAGGGTCGGGGGTGAATTGTAAGTGATACATAACAAAAGTTCTTGTTATTTCCACCTTGCCGCTCATAGTATGAAGTGAGTCAGGGGTCCAATCATTTTGTTATGATAGGAAAGGCTTGAAAGTGGAATATCTTGTGGGTAAATTGGTACCTCTCTGCAGAGTTAAAAACGTATTCGAATACTCCGAGCTCCCGGGTTTATAGGAGTCTACTGCGGTGGATTAAATCCACGGGGTGTGACACAAGTACTATTTTCTAAATAAAATATGTTTAATCAAGATTACCCAAATGACATGTGTTGTCATGATAAGGAGTGCTGCCGTGGGCTGTCGTGTGTCGATGTGTCGCGGTAGTGCTATAATCTAGTGAACATGAATGATGATGTTATATTATGAAAAGTGCTGCCATAAGATGAGATGAGAAAGAAAAAGATTATTTTACAAATATCCATAATTCTTGACTAGTCTAGGTTCATATCATCACTACTATATGTATCTACTCTTACCTATGACTTGCTGAGTACGTAAGTGCTCACCCTTGCAACATTCAACTCAATAGATGGAGCCTACTTTGATCAAGATGATGGCACGGAGTACTACGTGGATCCAGAAGGAGGAGAATCAGTTCCGCCAGAACCCTGAAGTGTGTTGTTCTGCCGTCAACTTCTTTTGTGGGAGGGTCACCTATCTTCTGCTGCGTAGTTAAATATTTTGTTAAACCCTGAATGCCTTGTAGGCATTGTAATCCTCTTTATGTAATATTAAGGCCAGCAGGCCACACTGCTTAATATTTTGTGAGTACTCTGTTGCAATGTAATATACTCCTGTGTTTGACTCATCCTGGGAAGTCAAAGGTTTGTGAGAATGGGACTAGCTGCAGCGAGCTAGGTCTCTACAGGAGTAGTCGTTGTCCCAGTCTCGGGGCGCGACACTACGTCTACAACTCCCGGACGCTCGCTACCGGAAAAGGCTACCGGAGAAGCTACCGGAAGAGCGCTACCGGGAGAGCTGGAGCTAGAGTTGAAGATTTGGAATGAGCTTCCGGGGCCCCTAAGGCCCTATTTATAGAGGTTGGCCGTGACCCAGATGCGCGCCACGTGGCCCCCTCGGAGCAATCTGGACCACTGAAATTCAAACCGTGCGCGGGAAACGAAGGGACGGGCGCGTAAATCGAGACGCGGTTCGAACCACGCGTGCATTTATTGCGAAAACGGCGCTGCCATAAAGCGCCCGGCAAAGAAACCGAAGTGTCGCCGGGGGTCCGGTGATTTTCGTCTGGAGGTTTCGCCCGGAGATTTTCCCGGTACCGTAACCATTCCCTCCGGGGGCCCAAGCTTCGTCCCCGGAGGGCATGGGGGGTTGCTGTTGGGGGAAATCTCCACGCGGTCAAGTCCAGGTAAGTTCATGATTGCCCGGGGATAGTGGCCTCCGGTGCCTGCCCCGGGCGCCGCCTTTTAGGCGCCCGGGACCGTGCCTCCGGGGCATGTCCTGGGCGCCGCCTTTTGGCTCCCGGGACCTGGCCCCCCGGGCGAGTCCCGGGCGCCGCCATTCACCAGGGGACAGTGGCCCCCGGTGCCTGCCCCGGGCGCCGCCTTTTGGCCGGGGACAGTGGCCCCCGGGCATGTCCCGGGCGCCGCCTTTTGGCTCCCGGGACCTGGCCCCCCGGGCGAGTCCCGGGCGCCGCCATTCGCCCGGGGACAGTGGCCCCCGGTGCCTGTCCCGGGCGCCGCCATTTGCCCGGGGACAGTGGCCTCCGGTGCCTGCCCCGGGCGCCGCCTTTTTGGCCCCCGAGACCGTGCCCCCCGGGCGGGTCCCGGGCGCCGCCATTTGCCCGGGGACAGTGGCCTCCGGTGCCTGTCCCGGGCGCCGCCTTTTAGGCTCCCGGGACCGTGCCTCCGGGGTATGTCCCGGGCGCCGCCTTTTGGCTCCCGGGACCTTGCCCCCCGGGCGAGTCCCAGGCGCCGCCATTCGCCCGGGGACAGTGGCCTCCGGTGCCTGCCCCGGGCGCCGCCTTTTAGGCTCCCGGGACCGTGCCTCCGGGGTATGTCCCGGGCGCCGCCTTTTGGCTCCCGGGACCTTGCCCCCCGGGCGAGTCCCGGGCGCCGCCATTCGCCCGGGGACAGTGGCCCCCGGTGCCTGCCCCGGGCGCCGCCTTTTAGGCTCCCGGGACCCTGCTCTCCGGAAGAGGTCCCGGACGTCATCGCCCTCCTAAAAGGTAAAATCCCTGTTTGTTTATCACGTGCAGGTCACGCGAGGGACGCCTCGGGAATCAGCGACCACCTGTCAAGCATCCAAGATGTTTGACCGGGAGAAGGACGGTCCTACCCTTCAATCCGACGGTGGCTTCCGGGGTAGTTTAGGCTTTTTGCTTCTTTTTGGGGCTATAAATAGCCCTTGTACCCCTCTGTTGTAGAGGAGGAGACCTCTGTTATTGGAATAGCTAATCTCACAGACGTGCTCCGGAAGCCTCTCCCCCGGAGAGAGCCTCCCCAGCCGACTCCGGTCGGGAGCGCGTTGACAGGACTAGGGCCCCCACCGGGACCCGAACCTGTATAAATCCTCGTGTCATTTCTTGTGTTTGTCCGGCGGGGGAGGACCGGTCGCTCGGTCAACCCGCGTCGCGTAAATCTCCGCTAGGATCTTTTTCAAAACCTGCTGGGGTATCTTAATACCACGACAACGTCGATGCAGCACAAGTAGCTTTTGGAAGTTCTTCACAAAACCTGAGTAAAGTGGTGACTCATGAAAGACCGCCACACACAACATTTTCTGAAAATCTAGTTAGGATCTCAAAAGCCTCGCTTTCGAAAATAAAGACCCTTCTTCAAAGCTGTTGTCGTGGTATTGCGAATACCCCGGCAGGTTTTGAGAGTGATCCTAGCGAAGATTACGCGGCGTGGGTTGACCGGTCCTCCCCCGCTGGACAAGCACAAAGAATGACACACGGGTTTATACAGGTTCGGGTCCCGGTGGGGGCCCTAGTCCTGTCGACGCGCTCCCGACAGGAGTCGGCTGGGGAGGCTCTCTCCGGGGGAGAGGCTTCCGGAGCACGTCTGTGAGTTTAGCTATTCCAATAAAATGAAATCGATCCTTTACAACAGAGGGGTACAAGGGCTATTTATAGCCCTCAAAAAGCAGCAAAAAACCTAAACTACCCCGGAAGCCACCGTCGGATTGAAGGGCAGGACCGTCCTTCTCCCGGCCAAACGCCTTGGATGCTTGACAGGTGGTCGCTAGTTCCCGAGGTGCTCCTCGCGTGACCTGCACGTGATAAACAGTTCAATACTTTACCTTTAGGAGGGCGATGAGGCCCGGGAGGGCACCGGAGGCCACGTCCCCGGAGCCAAAAGGCGGCGCCCGGGGAGGCCCCGGAGGCCACGTCCTCGGGTAATCGTGACACATCTTACCTGGACTTAGTCTCGCGGAGATTTCCCCCGACAGCAGCCCCCCATGCCCGCCGGGGACGATGCTCGATTCCCCGGTGGGTATGGTTCAGGTCACCGGGAAGATCTCCGAGCCAAGCTACCGGAGCCGCGACGCTTTGGTGTCCGTGCCCCACACTTAAAGCCGCGCCGTTTGGCCATAAATGCGCGAGCGGTTCGAACCGGCGCCTTGATTCACGCGCCCGTCCCTTCGTTTCCCTCGCACGGTTTGAACTTCTACGGTCCAGATTGATCCGCGGGTGCCACGTGGCGTGCATCTAGACCACGGCCCGCCCCTATAAATAGGGCCTTGGGGGCCCGGAAGCTCATTCCAAATTCTCAGCCCCAACGATTTTTGCTCTCCCGGTAGCCCTCTCCCTGTAGCTTTCTCCGGTAGCTTTTTCCGGTAGCAAGCGTCTGGGAGTTTCTAGTAGTAGCCTCCTGCAAAGTTAGCCACCAAAAAGAAAACTAACCTCATGGCACCCAAGGGTCGAGCGAAGACCACGGAGGTGCCCCCGGAGGAAATCCCCTCAGATTTCCTCTGGGCGTCCGAGTTCACGGCCGAGGACGCCGAGTCCTTGGCCGAGAGGGGCATTGTCGCTCCCCAAGACTGGGACAACGACTACTCCTGTAGAGACCTAGCTTGCTGCAGCTAGTCCCATTCTCACAAACCTTTGACTTCCCAGGATGAGTCAAACACAGGAGTATATTACATTGCAACAGAGTACTCACAAAATATTAAGCAGTGTGGCCTACTGGCCTTAATATTACATAAAGAGGATTACAATGCCTACAAGGCATTCAGGGTTTAACAAAAATATTTAACTTCGCAGCAGAAGATAGGTGACCCTCCCACAAAAGAAGTTGACGGCAGAACAACACGCTTCAGGGTTCTGGCGGAACTGATTCTCCTCCTTCTGGATCCACGTAGTACTCCGTCCCATCATCTTGATCAAAGTAGGCTCCATCTATTGAGTTGAATGTTGCAAGGGTGAGCACTTACGTACTCAACAAGTCATAGGTAAGAGTAGATACATATAGTAGTGATGATATGAACCTAGACTAGTCAAGAATTATGGATATTTGTAAAATAATCTTTTTCTTTCTCATCTCATCTTATGGCAGCACTTTTTATAATATAACATCATCAATCGTATTCACTAGATTATAGCACTACCGCGACACGTCGACACACGACAGCCCACGGCAGCACTCCTTATCATGACAACACATGTCATTTGGGTAATCTTGATTTAAACATATTTTATTTAGAAAATAGTACTTGTGTCACACCCCGTGGATTTAATCCACCGCAGCAGACTCCTATAAACCCGGGAGCTCGGAGTATTCGAATACGTTTTTAACTCTGCAGAGAGGTACCAATTTACCCGCAAGATATTCCACTTTCAAACCTTTCCTATCATAACAAAATGATTGGACCCCTGACTCACTTCATACTGTGAGCGGCAAGGTGGAAATAACAAGAACTTTTGTTATGTTTTACTCACAATTCACCCCCGACCCTGTGGCTCTCAGCGAGGCACAGTTGTGGCAGGTTGTATCCAAACCTCCACCCCTTTGCTTATTCCCATTACTGGGTCAGCGTGCTTGATCACCTTCAGTGATATGTGTGGGAGCCGCGCTCCGTGTTTATCGTGCATCACTACACATCTCATGCAGGGGTTTGATGTGCGACCACATAATTACTTGTTCAGGCCTGTCCCATACCAGGCTTGCGGTTAGCACGTTGTTCATGCCACTAGACGCACAACACAAGGTTCTAGTCCTTATATGCCAGTGACCAGACCATCCACAACCCTGCACCTTCAGTGCCTGCATTCCTTTGCAGTCTAGCACCTCCAGTGCTACAGCCATCCACACCATTTTTCTGGTCACGGCTAGGGGTTTTATTTCATGAATATAAGTATATAAATACATATAATAGTTCATGGCTCAAAACTTGTTTATTTCACTTTTCACAGATAACCAGTCTAGTACTGCCAATTCATAAATCAATCATTCTCAATCTTTCACATGCAATATTGCCTATATTCAAGGTTATGTTTTATCAACATTTAAAATATAGGTTCAAGATGACCAAGGATATGACTTGCCTTCCGTGTCGTAAAATACAGCAGTCGATGACGAGTCAACAGCAAAATCTTCAAAGTCAGCTTCTGAATCTGCTCGACGACAAACAAACATACAATAATTACTTATAATATTTAAAATGTTTTAAGAGTTATTTGCAGAAATGCTCAACAAGCATGATTGAACTAAACTGGTGATAAGTTGAACTGCAAACTAACTGAGTCGAGTTTCTAGGGTTTCAAGGAATTTGGCTAAGGATGGTGATTAGATAATCTTAGGGTTTCAAGATTACAATAGGGATAACAATTTTGTGGCTGGTTTAATCAAAACAGCGAATGTCAACAGATCGACATTCGGATCAAAGCTTGGACATAGCTTTAAGAAAAGCTAGGATGCTTATCTCAAGTTGTGGTAGTAGAAGAAAATGTAGATCACAACTCTACAAATTCAGTGGACAAAGTGGATTTCAAATTGCACAACCAGAAGTGGGTAAATAAGGTCAATGCCACTGGCTGACAAGCTCTGGCATAGAGCTGACAATGCCAAAAACTAGGGCTTAGGATAACTTTTGATCTGGAGCTCCAAATGATGCACCACTTTGTCTGGGAGGTAGGCTTAAGTAACAGGAACAATTAAGTCAACAGGATCTAGGGCAAGAAATGGCTGGAAAGCAAGAAATTTGATGATGAACAGAGATGAACTGGCTGCACTGGAGCAGTTCTGGACACAAACTTGGCATGGCTATAACTTCCGATCTAGGCCGATCTAGGTGTCGGGCTAGAAGACAAAAGTGTTCAGGAGATCAAAGCACACACACTAGACAAAGTTTCGAGGGCTGAAATGGCTGGAACAAGCTTTCCGGTCATCGGCGCCGGAGAAGAAGCACTGCTGATTGGGGGTTCCTGCTACAGGCAACAAGAACTTAATTCATTGCTTGGAGAGCATCTAGGAGGTATAGGGAAGCTTCTGGTACAATTAGATGGGCCGGAGGATCACTGGAGAAGCCTGGCGACGATCGCCGGTTTTCTGGTGAAGCTCGGTTTAGGGAAAAGGTTCGATTCTTGCTTAATTTCGAAATCCAACTTCACAGGCTTGCTTGATTTGGCTTACTGATAAATTTTGATTACAGATACAAAAGCTAATTTGGAGTAATTCGAGCTACATTGCCGGAACAGGGCATTTAGCAATCCCGGTGATCACCGGCGATAAGGTGCAATGTAAACCAATTAGATGGTATAGCACGATGAGGGAGACGAGGGGAACTCACAGATGCTGTCAATTTGGCAAGAGATGATGTGGAATGAGCTGTCACCGTGAGCCTCCTCGATGGCTCGCCGGAGAAGACGACTGCAGCGGTGAAATTTGGAAATTGGTTAAGTCCTGGTGATGTGTGGAGGAAACTGCTGAGCACAGGAGTGCTTATATAGGCTCGGCGAAGATGGCAAAGGGGAACAATGAAGAGATTGGTTGCTGTGACTTGACTGGTTGCGTGCAGGAGCAGCAGCGGCGAAGACACAGCAAGAGCGGTGATGCGACGGCGACAAGCTTTCAACTGATCACAATGTCGCCTCATCGGGACCTGGCAAAGCTTGTAGCAAGCGGTGGCGACAAGTATTGGCGCGGCGAGGCTACGTGGCGATGGATTGCTGACAAAGTCGCTGCTGGTCGCGCGCGGGAGCAAGCACAGGTCGTCGACGTAGCAGCGGCCTTGCCACGGCACCAGCTGGAGCGAGGACACGTGCGCACTGGCATGCACGGTCACAAGTGCGGCGAAGCTTGGCCGGCGGCGAGCGTGCACGGCGCAAGGAAGCAAAACACGGCGAGGCTTCTGGTCGTGTACAGCAGTATACGGCCTGGTCGAAAATGGACTGAATTGCAGTTTTAATTCTTTGAGTTTTGGACTGAAATGCAAATATGGAGATTTGGTAGGTTTAAACTGAAATTGATTTCACTAATCTGGTAGATTATATTCAACAAGGTATTTGGCAAGGATAATTGATAAAATTTGACACATTTGAATAGTTTTTGATACAAACTGAAAATAGGGTACTTTAGGGTAAAATAAGGTTTAAGTTTTGTCAATTTCGAATTCTGGCATTTAGGGTTCGATTTTGATATCTGCACAGAAGAGAAACTTGTGGCAAATAGCATTTTGAGAAGATTTGCCGAAGAGATTTTGAGTTTGGAGTTAATCTGGAGATTTTAGCCTTTTTGGGTTTTCAGATCTCAGATAAGGACTAATTTGCGATAACTCTTGGACTGATTTGTGAAAAGAGTCTAGATGGTAGAATCTGGCTGTCAACTTTTTAAATTAAGGTATTGACATACCCATGATTATATTCCAGGAATAATCTAGTCTGAACTTGGTCAGGATTCAGATTAAATCTGTATTTCTGAAACTTAGAGTATTTGGGTAATATAAGGTATTTCTGTTTTCGAAAACAGAAGAAGTTGATAATTCTGGGAGTTCGAGATAGAATTGGATCTAGGTTCTGAAGACTTTTAAGTTCAAAGTAACTGATAGATCATATCTGAATAATCTGATCTTGATTTGAGGTCACAGGATAGATTTTGGAGATTTTAGGGTTTGAGATAGATACTGATCTGGCTATTACTACAGATACATGCATGCATGCTATTGATGAAAAAGGAAATTTTCACCCCTAACTCAGGGTGTTACAGGCATCGTTGCGGCCGGGGACATCCGAGTCCCGGTGAAGAAGGACGGAGCCCCCCGCCCCAGGCCCGGGGAGATCGTGGCCTTCGAGGCCTTCATCGAGGAGGGGCTCCGGCTCCCGGTGCATCCCATGCTCCGGGAGTTTCTCAAGGAGTATGGGGTGGCTCTCAACCACCTCACCCCGAATGCGCTGGTCCGGATGGGCCTCTTCATTTGGCTCTTCGAGACAGCGACCGGGCGGGAGCCCGACCTTCACGCCTTCCGGTACTTCTACGAACCGGCGGCGCGGACCTCCCACCTAGTGAAGGGGGGCCCCAAGTCCCCCTTCAGTTCGGTCATGGTCCAGATGTTGCCGGCCCGGGTAATCGACTACCCGGCGGCGGCCTCCCGGGACCACTGGGGGGATTGGGTCCGGAGGTGGTTCTACCTCCGGGTCCGAGACGACGCGGTGGTGTACGCCCCGGAGGCCCCCACCTACAGCCGGTCGTCCGCACCGAAGCCGCCAGTGTGGACGGACGAGGAGTACGAGCTCCTCGGCAAGGTGATCCTCTCCAAGAAGACCCGCTCGATGCGGGACGCGGCTGAGGAGATGGCTCTCCTCCGGATCTCCCCCTTCACCGGCGGGAAGAGGGGGATCGGCATGGGCCCCGAGCAGCGGCCCCCGGTGAAGTCGATGACGCGACGTAAGCTCCGAGAACCCGCTGCATTGCTCTTACAAAATTTTAATGAAATTGACTAACTCTTTACCTCTTGCAGTCCGGCCGTACCCGGCGGCGCGGGAGAAGGCGGAGAACCTCTTGGGGAGGTACTTCGCGGATGAACACGAGCGCGTCGTGCGCGCCGTGGGCGAGGGCCCCCCCCAAGAATCTGGTAGCGGCGGCCTTCGGGTTAAAGCTGCCGGAAAGGAAGCCTCTCCCCACCCCTAGGTCGCATAAACGGGGGAAGGAGGCGGCCGGGGGCTCGGAGCCCAAGAAGGCCCGGGTTCAAAAGACCCCCGGCCCATCGACGACACCGGCGGCGACCCCGGCGAAACCCCGGGACGAGACCCCCGAGGGCGAGTGTGCCCGGGCACCGTCCCGGAAGGAGGCAACGCCTCCCCCGCCGAAGGGCCCCGTCGAGGCGTGGGGGAAGGAGGCGACCGCGGGCGGGGCGGCATCCGACTCGGTGAGCTACGCCCCGTCGCCGCTCGCGGTGGAGCTCCTCCCGCCCCTTCCGGCTTCTTTGGAGCCGGAGAGGCTGGAGGTGAGATTCGCGGGGGCCTCGCCCCCGCGGGTCTGGCCGGTGGACGAGGGGGGGAGCCCCTCGGTTTACGAGGTTCCTCCGGAGGAGGGGGCCCCGAGGACCTTCCGGCCCGGGGCAGGGAAAGGCTTGATGGTTCCCCCCCTGGCGGAGGCTCCTGCCGAGAGCTCCTCGGCCACGTCTTCGGGGGGCACAACCTCGTCGACGAAGACGCCGGCCGCGTTACCGGACCTTGAGGTCCGGGGACCCCCCGCCGGCCGCACCGGCGGTTCTGGGCGGGAGACCCCTTTGCTCCCCGCGGGGGAGGTGGCCCGCTTCTCGGAGGACCTGCACACCCGGAAGGTGCAGGCCTTCGTCGCGGGAGGGACGCTCCATGAGCGTTTCAAGGGGCTTCAGTCCCTCAGGGCCCAGGTAACCCGTCGATAACACCTTCGCTTATCCCCTGCACTTTGAAATTTTTCTAACTCTTATGTATTTTGTAGGTGGCAGCTGTTACCTAGGGCCTTGAGCAGCGGGTCGCCCGGCTGCTTAAGGAGACGGAGGGCCGGGGCGCAGCCTCCGTAGGGCAGCGCGAGGAGGCCCTCCGGGAACGCGACGAGGCGCTCGCGGAATTGACCCGGGTCTGGGCCCAGGTTCACATTTCCGAGGCCATCAACGCCCGCCTCCGGGAGGAGGCCAAGGCGAGGGAGGAGGCGCTTCGTGAGCTCGAGAGCTCAAGCGTCCGGGCGGTGGCGGACACGGGCCGCTCCGTCCGGACGGCCCTCGAGGGCCTTGGCGTAAGCCTCGGCTCCGGGAGCAGGGAGGTCCCGCCGGCGACCCTCGCGGAGGCTGCCGATGTTCGGGCGCGGGGTCGGGCGATCCCCGTCGTCGTGGCCGCCGCGGGGCTCGTCGAGTTCCGGGGGGTCGGCGCCCGGGCGATCGGGGGCCGCATCCCCCGGAGCTTCCCGGACTCCTTCGAGCCTTCGCGCCGGGAGGTCGAGCAGCTCACCGGAGGGTTCTACGACCGGATCATCCGGGCGTGGTTCCCGGCTCCGGCGCCTCCGGCAGGAGACGCCCCAGCCCCGGCCTCGGAGGAAGCCCCCCGGGGGGGGGACGCCAATGAACATGTATGAGCCTCCCCCGGGTCTTAGCTAGGGCCCTTTTTTGTTTTAGGATTTTGATTCCGGTAGCTTCTTAAAAGAAGCCCCGGGCACTTGTACATAAAAAATTTTTAATGCAATGAAGTTAGAATTTTTCTAAGTCTTTGAATTGAACTTACTGTTACCAGGGTTCCTGGGAGGTTGCTCCCGGGCGAAGGTCCGGGAGGGGCTCCCCGGGGGACGCCCAAGCGGCTTTAATTTTGCTAAGCCTTATCTCTGGGAATCGCGGCGAGGATATTGTCCGGGTGCCGATCCGGTTGAGGTGGCGTGCGGAGTGGCATTTGGACAATTTTGATAATCACCGCGCCGAATTGTCCCCTCCGCGACCGGGGCTCCGGATGATCCCTCCTCTCCGGATACTTCCACCGGCGGGATACGAGTTTTGGCCTGAAGATGTGCTCCGGGACGCTCGGCGCCGCGTACGGGCGTTGTACCGAGACTTGACCCGGGAGCTAGCGGAGAGCCTCCGGGAGTATTAGGCGTAGGAGCCTCCGGGATACGAGTTAGGACCCGGGTTGTATCGTTTCCGAAGCCCACCGGAGGGGGAAGATGTCCTCCGGGTTTGCTGATCAATAAAGCGCTGTGTTGTTGCTTCCTTTCATTGCGCCTCTTTATTTTCTTCTTCTTGGATGGTCTGGACGACTCATCTTAACAGGGATGAGCTAAGTTTCCTCGTGGGTGGTGCGGTCGACACCCGGGGGTTTCTTATCCCCCCCGCCCACAGCGGGCCGGAGAATAGCTCCGCGCGCTGTGGGGGTAACAAGGCCCCCGGGAAGGAAGTCACCTGTAGCATAGGAAATTTTCTAAGTTAGAAAATTTTAAAGCGAGGTTTTCAAGGAGAAGACCTTTCGGGAGATAATCATCCGGTCGCCGTGAGAACGGGGAGCCGGGAATAAGGCCTTAAGCGGAAGGAATGTCCAAGAGAACCCGATGGGATTTCCAGAGGCGAGCTTCCTGGGAGACACTCGTCCGGTCACCGTAAGAACGGGGAGCCGGGAATAGGGTCTTCGGGGAAGGAAATGCCCGAGAAATCCGACTTCTCCGAGAGACAATCGTCCGGTCGCCGTGAAAACGGGGAGCCGGGAATAGGGTCTCCGGGAGGCATTCATCCGGTCGCCGTGAAAACGGGGAGCCGGGAATAACGTCGACTCCCGGAGGAGGAAGATGGATCCAAATAAGCCGCAAAGGGGCAGATCTTCCGGTCGCCTTGAAAACGGGGAGCCGGGAATAACGTCGACTCCCGGAGGAGGAAATGCCCGAAGACGGGACTTGAGTGTTTGGGCAGGGGACTAGTCTCCCAAAGTGACTCGTTACCACGGCCACTGTGACCGGGTTGCCGCTTACACCCTCAGTCCACGAGGGCTGACCGTAAGCCGCCCTACGGGAGTGCAGGCTCCGTTGTCGGGACTTGTTGGGGCTGGCCCACTTCCTCGCGGGGAGGGCATCCTCGCGGAGAGGGCATCCTCGCGGAGAGGGCTTCCTCGCGGGGAGGGCATCGCCGCTAGGGGCGGTAATGAGAGACCTGCAATGAGACAGTTTGCAAAGCAAGACCTATGTATTGCTAATGAAATGAAGTACAGGCCCCCCCTGCGAAGCTGCGAAAGGGGAGGAAAATACAGCGTCCCTCCTCCCCCTCCGGCGTGAACGCCCCGGGGAAGGGGACATGCCCGTAAGGCTAAACATAGAACTTGCGAAGTAAACGCAAGTTCCACGTGTGTTTCAGCTCCTGCTTTTGGAGGTTGGAGAGCTTGTAGGCCCCCGAGCCCAGGACCGCGGAGATCCTGTAGGGGCCCTCCCACTTGGGGGAGAGCTTACCCTGGGCTTGGGGGTCCGTCACGCGCTTGAGGACAAGATCCCCAAGGCGGAAAGCTCTCTCGCGCACGCGCTGATTGTACGCGCGCGCTATTTCTTGCTCGTAGATGGCGTGGCGGAGGAGCGCTCAGTCGCGTTCCTCCTCCACGAGGTCGATCTCCAGGCGCTGATTGGCCTCGTTGGCCTGATATGTCGAGGGGGTGGCTCCCTCCAGGAGCTCCACCCACAGCGACCGGAAGCCAATCTCCGGGGGGAGGACTGCCTCCGCCCCGTAGACCAAGGAGAAGGGAGTACGCCTCGTCGCCCGGGACGGGGTCGTGCGCATGGAGCAGAGGATGCTAGGGAGCTCCTCTGCCCATGCACCCCGCTTAGAAGTGGTTTGCTCGAGTCTCCGGCGCAATCCTTGTAGGATCACGCCGTTGACCCTCTCGACAGCCCCATTGCTCCGGGGATGGGCTACAGAGGCGAAGTGGATGACGAGCCCCAGGCCTTCACAGAATTCCCGAAAATAAGTCGAGTCGAATTGGGTCCCATTGTCCACGGTGATTTCCCGGGGGACACCAAAACGACATACGACGTTTTTCCAGAAAAACCGCTGAACGGCCCGGGACGTGATGCTGGCCAAAGGCTCCGCCTCAACCCACTTTGTAAAATAGTCGACTGCGACTACCGCATACTTGTATCCTCCGGGCACTGGGGGGAAGGGCCCTAAGAGGTCCATCCCCCAGCGCACAAAGGGCCAAGTGATGGGGATTGCCTGCAGCGCTATAGGGGGGAGGTTTGAGCCCTTGGCCATCTTCTGGCATGCCTCGCACGCGGAGATGAGGTCTCGCGCGTCGCGCATGACCGTGGGCCAGTAGAAGCCCTGCCGGAGGGCCTTGGCTGCGATGGCACGCGGGGCTAGGTGAGAACCGCAGCTCCCCGCGTGGATGTCTTCGAGAAGTTGAAGTCCCTCCGGACGGGGGAGGCAGCGCAGGAGGGCGGAAGCCCCCCGCTTGTAGAGCCTTCCCTCCAGGAGGAGATATGCCCGGGCTTTAGCCCGGAGACGTTTAGCCTCGGTCTCACTAGGAGGGTCCCCCACCCCCCTGATGAAGGAGATGAGGGGGTCCATCCAGGACGGAGTCCGGGTGATCTCGGCGACCTCCGGGACATGAGGCTCGTCGCCCGTGTCCGGGGAGGCCACTGAGGGCTTCGTGAGGATCTCCAGGAAAGCCCCCTTGGGGAGCGATTCCCGGGCGCTGGCTGCCCGGGCCAAGGCGTCGGCCCGGTCATTGTCCCTACGTGGGATATGCCGGGCCTCGAGGCCGTCGAAATGCCTCTCCATCTTTCGGACTTCCTGCAAATAAAGACTTAAGTTTGCGTCATGGCACAGGTAAGACTTGTCCATTTGGCAAACTATGAGCTGAGAATCTCCCTTGACTAGGAGGCGCCGGAGCCCCAGGGAGCGCGCGAGGCGCATCCCGAGGAGCAAAGCCTCGTATTCGGCGACGTTGTTGGTTGCGGGGAACTCGAGCCGCGTGGCGTACTCGAGTTCCTTCCCCTCGGGGCTCCGGAGGACTACTCCCGCGCCAGCCCCGGTGAGACACAGCGACCCATCGAACATAAGGGTCCAATGATCACTGCGTCAGGGCGGCACAGGGAGATCTTCGTCCCCGGACCCAGAGGCTGGAGTCCATTCTGCGACGAAGTCGGCGAGAACCTGTGACTTGACGGCGGAGCGGCCGGTAAGGGACAAGGAGAAGGGGGCGAGCTCAGCCCCCCACTTCCCGATCCGGCCGGTGGCTTCTTTGTTCCGCAGTACCTCCCCAAGGGGGAGGGACGACGGGACGGTGATGGGGTGCCCCAGGAAGTAATGCCGAAGCTTCTGGGACGCCATGAGGAGGGCGTAGCAGATTTTCTCCATTTCCGTGTACCGAGTTTTGGCCCCTTGGAGGGCCTCACTCATGTAGTACACCGGACGCTGCTGCCCCCCTTGCTCCTTCACCAAGACTGCGCTGACGGCAACAGGGGTCGCGGCGAGGTAGAGGAGTAAGGGCTCTTCCGGGGACGGGCTCACGAGCATTGGAGGGCTCGTGAGGTACTTCTTGAGGTCGTCGAACGCCTCCTGGGCCACGGGGGTCCAGTGGAACCCCTCGAGCCCTCGGAGGATCTTGAAGAACTGGAGGCCCCGCTCCCCCGACCGGGAGACAAAGCGGCTGAGTGCGGCTAGGCGGCCGGAGAGCCGTTGGACATCCTTGACGGAGCGCGGCGGGGGCATGTCTAGGAATGCCCGGATCTTCTCGGGGTTTGCCTCAATGCCCCACTGGGACACGAGGAAACCTAGGAGCTTCCCCCCGCGCACCCCGAAGGCGCACTTCCCCGGGTTCAGCTTGAGCCCGAATGCGCGGAGGTTCCGGAAGGTTTCAGCCAGGTCGTCGATGTGGGAGGCTGCGCGGGGACTCTTGACAACCGCGTCGTCTACGTAGACTTCAACGTTGCGGCCGACTTGCTCTTTGAAAACCAGTGTCATCAGGCGCTGGAAGGTCGCCCCTGCGTTCTTGAGCCCGAAGGGCATATGGACGTAACAGAAGGTTCCGAGGGGAGTAATAAAACTCGTCTTTTCCTCGTCCCCTTCCGCCATCCGGACTTGATGGTAGCCCGAGTAGGCGTCTAGGAAGCTCATGAGCTCGCACCCCGCAGTGGAGTCGACGAGCTGATCAATCCGCGGGAGCGGGAAGTTGTCTTTGGGGTAGGCGCGATTAAGGTCGGTGAAGTCCACGCACATCCGCCACCTGCCGGTTGATTTCTTGACGAGGACGGGGTTCGCGAGCCACTCGGGGTGCAGGACCTCCCGAATGAACCCCGCCTCTCGAAGCCGGGTGATCTCCGCCTTGATTGCCTCTTGGCGCTCGAGGGAGAGTTTCCGCAACTTTTGTTTGACCGAGGGGTGGCCGGGGGCCACTGCAAGCTTGTGCTCAATGACCCCCCGGGCGACGCCCCGCATGTCTGACAGCTTCCACGCAAAAACATCGGAGTTTTCGCACAGAAAAGCCGCATGTTGTGCTGCGTGCTCCTGGGGGAGCTCCGCCCCGATCCGGACGGTTTTGTCTTCGTTGCCCGGGGACAGCAGGACCTTCCGGAGGCCCCCTTCCGGACGCGGCTTGAGGAGGGGCCTCCCGGGCGGTGGCGCAGCAGCATCTAGTTCCGGGGGAGGAGCCTCCCCCCCGGGCGTCTTTATGAGGTTGACGCTTCTGATCGTGGCCGCAGCGCGCTCGTATAGAGCACGGGCCATGTCTTGGTCTCCCCGGACATTGATCACACCGTGCGGCCCGGGGATCTTCATGCAGAGATAATTTTGATGGGTGGCAGCCCCCAGCCGGTTGATTGTCGTCCTCCCCATAATCGCGTTGTAGGAGGAGGGGAGGTCTACCACGTCGAAGCGGACCAGCTCGGTCCGGTAGTTCTCCGGGGTGCCGAAGGTCATTGGAAGATCTACCTTGCCCACGGGGTGGATCGCCTTCCCCGCGACAAAGCCTTGTAGGGGCCCGGCAGCGGGCTGCAGGAGCTTCTCATCCACCTGCATTTCTTTGAAGACCTTCAGGAATAAGACATCGGCGGAGCTCCCGCCGTCCACCAGGATCCGGGCCAGATGGCAGTTGTAGATGGTCGCGGAGACAATGAGCGCGTCGTCGTGGGGGAAGCGAACCCCCCGCGCGTCTTTTGCCGTGAAGGTGAGGGGGACGTCCGACCACTTTGGTGGCGGGGACGTGCGAAGCACCCCCACAACCTTGACTTCGCGCGCGTACTCCTTACGCTGGCGCTTAGAGTCCCGCCCGGAGGCAGATCCTCCCACGATGACGTTGATGCGCCGCTGCGAAGTTTGAAAGGGGAGAGCTTCTGAAGGCTCCCCCTCCTGCGTTTGCTGACCCCCCGTGGGAGCGGGAAGGGCCGGAACAGCTGGCCGAGGGGGCAAGGAGGCCGGAGTCCCCCCCCTGCTCACGCTGGTCGAGGAAGTCCGCAAAGTGCTGCAGCAGCTGGCTACAATCTCGAGTAGTGTGGGTATTGGACCTGTGGAGGCTGCACCACGGTCCTTCCCGCCTTCTCCCCGCGGGACCTTCCCGGCCGCGCGAAGACTGTCCTCCCCCATGGCCCTTCGGTTTGGGGAAGGGGCGGTTGGTCCTTGGGGGGTCGCGCGAGCCTCCTCCGCCCTCGAGGACAAAGGTGTCCCGAGGCCGTGGCTCGCTACGCCCCCCTTGCCTGGAGCGTTTGGGGGGATCTCTGGCCCCCCGGTCGACAGGGGCGGGAGCCCCCTGGGTCTTCTTCCAGATATCGTCTTCCTCCGCCCGAGCGTACTTTTCGAGCACGTTGAAGAGCTCATCGGCGGAAGAGGGGCAGCTCCGGGAGAGCCTTCGGTGGAGCTCCCCCGGGAGGATGCCGCTTTTGCAGGCTTCGATGACCGTAGAGTCGGCGACGTGGGCCACTTTGCTCTTCACCTGGGCAAAGCACTTGAAGAAGCTTCTGATGGTCTTCCCAGTCCTCTGCCGGACAGTATACAGCTGCGAGGAGTCCAGGGGACGCATGTAGTTCCCCTGGAAGTTGGCACAGAACTCCCGCTTGAGCTGCGAGAAAGACTTAATGGAGCCGGCCTTCAGGTTGTAGAACCAGGAGCGGGCGATGCCGGAGAGGTAAAGGGGGAAGACGTTGCACTGTACTGACTCGTCCCCCCCGGCCGCGGAGATAGCAGTGGAGTAGACCTGCACGAACTTGTAAGGGTCCACCTCACCGTTATAATGTTCGATGTGTGGCGGGCGGTAGGGCCGCGGCCACCGGATGCTGCGAAGTCTTCGGCACAGGGGCTGGTTGGCCCCTTGCACTTCCCGGGGAGAGCCCCAGTCGCTATCTTCTTTCACGGGGCCTTCGTTGTCTGAGTCTGGAAGCGGTCCGAGAGGTCCGCCAGAATGGCGGTGGCGACGCTTTTCCTCCGGACCGGGACTGAGTTCCCGGACGTCCGGGCTCTCCGCCGGAGAGGTTGGCTCTTCAGCGGGTCTCTTCCCCCGGCCGGTGCGAGAGTGAGGCTCCCCGCGCCCGCGGCCGGGGGGAAGTTCTTCCCCGCGCTCTGGTGAACGCATTCGCTCGACCTCCCCCGGGACGAAACGGACCTGTCCCGTCGAGGGAGGGAGCTCGTGCGCTGTAGCTTCCGGAGACGATTGGGGCGAGCCCCCTTGATACCGGCCTAGACCGTCTCGCAATAGAACGAGGACGATGCAGTAGGCGAGTATTCTAGTCGTTCTTTCCACAGGGACTAGAGAAAACGAAACGTATAAAACTAGACTAAATCGGTGGCAGACGAAAATAAATAAGACGAAGGAGAGAGGGAAAACAAAATGTCTGAAGATAAAAAGAAAGAAAGAGAGGGGTAAGCTTGCCACACTCAATCAGTGTTAAATCCATACGCGTGATCATGAGTGCAAACGATAGAATCATAATCGTTTAGTAGTCTCGCGAAAAGGGCGAAAGCGACTAAAACAATTGCGTCTCTATCGTTTGTATCATCGAACATGCATGTAAAGATAACATAGATCGACCATAACAGCCTCACACCCTCAGCCACTACCACAACCACGACAAATTCAATCCAGAGAAAATAAACCAATCTAAACTGAATAGGAGTTTAATATCTAGAAATGAAAGAATTGCAGCATAACACCACGTCTCTATATAACTCAAGCACAAGGTCTACAACGGCAAGATCATCGCAAATCACCATACAGAATCAATAGAACCCCCAGCATTCATTTAAAGAGAACCAGCATTCATTTAAAGAGAGATCCACTTCAGTCTCAAACAACAAGCACATTCCATTAATTGATTCATAGTGCAAGCCAAGGTTAAAATAGCAATGCAACAATAAAACAATGAAGTCTGCATTTGATTTGCTACTCTTTGAAATCTTCAGACTACGCACAGCATAAGAATGATTTCATTTGAACATGAATCGAACACAAACATTAAATAGTTCATCGCTCAACACATTAATTCAGCGCAAGACAGTCGCTTAGAGCATCGAAAACAAGATTTCTTGAGAACTTAGTATGGATTAGGAAGAATTTCCACTCACAACGACTAACACATTGCATCAAACAAAAGTTAAAATACATGCATTTCAGTTTAACCAGAATTGATAGATAATCCAGAAGATAAGTTAGTTCAATACTTTGTTCATAGCTGTACAAGGATCAACCATTTCATACAACTCAAGAGACTCAAATGGAAATGAAGAAAAATGAGAGGAGAAGGAATTAATCACCACTGATTCGGTTGCTGCCTGCTTATGGCGATCACTGGATTGAAATGCCAGAGAAGAAGTGGTCGAGGTGCTGTTGAAGCTGTCGAGGTTGAAGAAGCACGGCAGAGCTGTGAAGATGGCAGTTCTGGTGCCGGCGTATGGAGGAGGATTTGTGGAGGCGATTCACCGGCCGAGGGAGATGGCGGAGGGAAGGTAGTGGCGCGAAGAAGACAGCCCGGCGCGGTGCTGGAACCGCAGCGCAGCACGAGGCAGAGGCGGCGCCGGCTCGGGTTGATGGAGGAGCGGCTGGATCGGGCGACGGGCGGCGAGTGCGGCTCCGGCGGCGGATCGGGGGCTTTGAGCTCGCCGAGAGGGAGGAGCGGCTCGAGATCGGAGGTGAGTGCGGCTCCAGCGGCGGCTTGGGCAGCGCCGGCTCGGGGCTCGGAGGCGTGGACGGCGGCGCTGGTCGATGTGGGCGTCGCGGCAGGCTCGGGTGAGGAAGATGGTGGCACGGCGCTAGAGGGAGGCGTAGCTGTGGAGGCGGCGCGGCCAAGGAAAATGGCGGTGTCGAGCGGCGCTGCAGATCCAGCGGTTTGTGGGCGGCGCTAGAGGCGGGATCGGGCAGATGCAGTGGGAGGTGTGGAGTGATGCAGAGAAGAAGGGAAGAAGAAGAAAAGGAGAGGGAACCAGAGAAATAGAGGAGTGAAGAAAAGAAAAAGAACAGCAGAGAAAGAGCTCCGCTGGCGGCGTACGGCCTGGTCGTCGCCGGCGTGGTGGACGGAGGTGTGGATCGCGAGGAGGGAGGCAGAAAGAGAAGGTAACAAAGAAAAACCAGGCTCGAATCCTCAGATGGCCGGCGGCTGGACAAAAAGGAAGAAGGTCCTTTTGCAGAAAAGCCCTCGAGGTTTTGGAGATTTAGAACTGAGACCTCGTGGCTAGGGTTTGGGATTCCGGGCCCCCGGAGACTCCGATTTCGGTGCAGTCAGGTCCTACGCGTTCGCGAGAACGCGCACTTCCATCAGGTATCGTCCGATGGCCGGATTAAGTCGAGGACGCGTGTCCACTAGCCGAAAATCCATCCAATCCTCCTCGACCTGCAATAAAAATTGGAAAAACGAGTAATCCGGTCGATTTGGCAATTAATCTGGAATAATCTAGGTATATATGCCGAGGTATATGACTAATATGTGCAAAAGCATGGGGAAAATGTACACAAAAATGAGACAAACCGAGTAAATATCACCCCTGCGACGACCCCCGGGACCAGAAAGGGGGAAGCCCTTGTATCATCTGGAACCGGGGAGGGGCCACCCGCGGCGGCGCCTGGAATCAAAGTGGTGGGGGCCCCAGTGGCCACGACCGGAACCGGGAAGGGGGCAGGCCCTGTAACACCCGGAACCGGTGAGGGGGGAGCCCCCGTGGCGGCGTCCGGAACCGGGGAGCCCGTGCGGGGGGAAGTCCGCTGCAGCACGGGGGCGGGAGTGGCTCCTGGCACAGGGTAAACTCCCGGCAAGAAATGGGCTCCCGGCCCCGGGAATAGGCTGGGGACGGGGTACCCCCCTGGTGCCACGAAGGGCCCCGGCATGAAGTAACCTCCCGGTACCGGGGCGGGCCCGGGTGCTGTCGCGCCCCGAGACTGGGACAACGACTACTCCTGTAGAGACCTAGCTCGCTGCAGCTAGTCCCATACCACAACCCTTTGACTTCCCAGGATGAGTCAAACACAGGAGTATATTACATTGCAACAGGGTACTCACAAAATATTAAGCAGTGTGGCCTGCTGGCCTTAATATTACATAAAGAGGATTACAATGCCTACAAGGCATTCAGGGTTTAACAAAATATTTAACTATGCAGCAGAAGATAGGTGACCCTCCCACAAAAGAAGTTGACGGCAGAACAACACACTTCAGGGTTCTGGCGGAACTGATTCTCCTCCTTCTGGATCCACGTAGTACTCCGTGCCATCATCTTGATCAAAGTAGACTCGATCTATTGAGTTGAATGTTGCAAGGGTGAGCACTTACGTACTCAGCAAGTCATAGGTAAGAGTAGATACATATAGTAGTGATGATATGAACTTAGACTAGTCAAGAATTATGGATATTTGTAAAATAATCTTTTCCTTTCTCATCTCATCTTATGGCAGCACTTTTTATAATATAACATCATCAATCATGTTCACTAGATTATAGCACTACCGCGACACGTCGACACACGACAGCCCACGGCAGCACTCCTTATCATGACAACACATGTCATTTGGGTAATCTTGATTAAACATATTTTATTTAGAAAATAGTACTTGTGTCACACCCCGTGGATTTAATCCACCGCAGCAGACTCCTAAAAACCCGGGAGCTCAGAGTATTCGAATACGTTTTTAACTCTGCAGAGAGGTACCAATTTACCCGCAAGATATTCCACTTTCAAACCTTTCCTATCATAACAAAATGATTGGACCCCTGACTCACTTCATACTGTGAGCGGCAAGGTGGAAATAACAAGAACTTTTGTTATGTTTTACTCACAATTCACCCCCGACCCTGTGGCTCTCAGCGAGGCACAGTTGTGGCAGGTTGTATCCAAACCTCCACCCCTTTGCTTATTCCCATTACTGGGTCAGCGTGCTTGATCACCTTCAGTGATATGTGTGGGAGCCACGCTCCGTGTTTATCGTGCATCACTACACATCTCATGCAGGGGTTTCATGGCGATCCACATAATTACTTGTCCCATACCAGGCTTGCGGTTAGCACGTTGTTCATGCCACTAGACGCACAACACAAGGTTCTAGTCCTTATATGCCAATGACCAGACCATCCACAACCCTGCACCTTCAGTGCCTGCATTCCTTTGCAGTCTAGCACCTCCAGTGCTACAGCCATCCATACCATATTTCTGGTCACGACTAGGGGTTTTATTTCATGAATATAAGTATATAAATACATATAATAATTCATGGCTCAAAACTTGTTTATTTCACATTTCACAGATAACCATTCTAGTACTGCCAATTGATAAATCAACTATTCTCGATCATTCACATGCAATATTGCCTATATTCAAGGTTATATTATAGCAACATTTAAAATATAGGTTCAAGATGACTAAGGATATGACTTGCCTTCCGCGTCGTAAGATACAGCAGTTGACGTCGGATCCGCAATGAAGTCCTCGAACTCGGGCTCTTGATCTGCTCTCCAATCAAACAAACAACCAATAATCATAATCTTTTCAATACATTATTATACTATATGCAATGATGCAAAGATGAATTCTTGATGATTCTATAATGATTGGGTTTAGAGGCTGATTAGGGTTAAGTTAAGGAAACCAATATTAAGATTAGCTGTCAAAGGTTTACAAGGTTCCAAATGTCTCAAAATATCAGAATGATATCAAGGTTGCGACTGTTTCGCTCAAAAACAGCGAACGTCTTTAGGTCGACATTCGGTTCAAAGCATCGACATAGCTTTAAGAAAAGCTAGAGTGCTTAACTCAAGTTGTGGTAGAAGAAGAAATTGTAGATCACAACTTCAGGAATCTAAGGGACAAAGTTATGCTCAAGATGCACATCTGGAAGGCAGTGAAAAGGGCTAATGCCACTGACTGACATAGCCTGGCATTAATCTTGACATGGCCAGAAACTAGGGCTTAGCATAACTTTTGATCTAGGGCCCCAAGTGATGCACCACTTTGTCTGGGAGGTAGGCATTGCTAACAGGAACAATTAAGTCAACAGGATCTAGGGCAAGAAATGGCTAGAAAGCAAGAATTTTGATGATGAACAGAGATGAACTGGCTGCACTGGAGCAATTCTGGACAAAAACTTGGCAAAGCAATATCTTTCAATCTAGGCCGATCTAAGTGTCGGGCTAGAAGACAAAAGTGCTCAGGAGACTAGGGCACATCTAAATGACAAGGTTTCGAGGGCTGAAATGGCCGGAATCACTTTTCCGATCATCGGCGCCGGAGAAGAGACACTGCTGATTGGGGGTTTCTGCTACAGGCCAAGAGAACTTAATCCCTTGCTTGGAGAGCATCTAGGAGGTATAGGGAAGCTTCTGGTAACATCAAATTGACCGGAGGATCACTGGAAAAGCCTGGCGACGATCGCCGGTTTTCTGGTGAAGCTCGGTTTAGGGAAAAGGTTCGATTCTTGTTTAAATTCGAAATCCAACTTCACAGGCTTGCTTGATTTGGCTCACTGATCGATTTGCTTCACAGGTTCAAGGGCTAATTCGAATTGAATCGGGCTGCATTGCCGGAACAGGGCAATCTTCGATTTTCAGCCATTTCCGGTGATCGCCGGCGTTAGCGGTCACCGGGGAGCAATTAGATAGTACAGTACAATCAGGAGGATGAGAGGTACTCACTGTTAGCTTCAATTTGGCAGGAGATGCAGTGAGGTGAGCTGGCACCGTGAGCCTCCTCGACGGCTCGCCGGAGAAGAAAACGAAAGCAGCAAATTCTGGAACTTGGCTGGTTTCTGGTGAAGTATAGGGAAGCTGCTGCACACAGTAGGGTTTAAATAGGCCAGGCGAAGATGACGAAGGGGAACAACGAAGTGATTTGCTGCTGTGATGAGATCGGTTGCGTGTTGGAGCAGTAGCGGCGAAGAAACAGCAAGAGCGGTGATGCGACGGCGACAAGCTTTCAACTGATCATAATGTCGCCTCATCGGGACCTGGCAAGGCTTGTAGCAAGCGGTGCCGACAAGTACTGGCGCGGCGAGGCTACGTGGCGATGGATTGCTGACAAAGTTGCTGCTGATCGCGCGCGGGAGCAAACGCTGGTCATCGACGTAGCAACGACGCTGCCACGGTGACGGCTGAGGTGAGGACACGTGCGTACTGGCATGCACGGTCACAAGTGCGGCGAAGCTTGGCCGGCGGCGAGCAACCACGGCGCAAAGAAACACGGCAAAGCTTCTGGTCGTGTACAGCAAACGGCCTGGTCGAATGCTGCTGTTGGCCTGGTCGAATTAGGGGCCTGATTGCAATATTCGATTTCTTGTTTTGGACTGAAATGCAAATCTGGAATTCTGGGAGGTTTAAACTGAAATTGATTTCACTAATCTGGTAGATTATATTCAACAGGATATTTGGCAAAGGTAAATGATAAAATTTGATACATTTAAATAGCTTTTGATACAAACTGAAAATAGGGTAATTTAGGGTAAAATAAGGTTTAAGTTTGTCGATCTCGAGTTCTGGCATTTAGGGTTCCATTTTGATATCTGCACAGAAGGGAAACTTGTGGCAAATAGCATTTTGAGAAGATTTGCTGAAGAGATTCTGAATTTAGAGTTAATCTGGAGATTTTAGTCTTTTTGGATTTTCAGACATCAGATAAGGACTAATTTGCGATAAGTCTTGGACTGATTTGTGAAAAGAGTCTAGATGGTGAAATATGGCTGTCAACTTTTTATATTAAGGTATTGACACACCCATGATCATATTCCAGAAATAATCTGGTCTGAACTTGGTCAAATTTTAGGTTAAATCTGTATTTCTGAACTTATGGTATTTGGGTAATATAAGGTAATTCTGTTTTCGAAAACAGAATGGAGTTGATAATTCTGGGATTTAGAGATAGAATTAGATCTAGGTTCTGAAGACTTTTAGATTCAAAGTAACTGATAGATCACATCTGAACAATCTGATCTTAATTTGAGGTCATAGGATAGATTTTGGAGATTTTAGGGCTTGAGAAAGATACTGATCTGGCTATTACTACAGATACATGCATGCATGCCTTTTATGAAAAAGGAAATTTTCACCCCTAACTCAGGGTGTTACAGGTGCCGGGGAGGGTCCGGACGTATATCCCGCAGGGGGAGGGAACCCCCTGGCCGGATCATACGGGGCGGACAACCCCCCGGAGGCCGGAGGGGCCGCCGGGTAACCCATAAACGGGGGCATGTTCCCCGGATATGGGTGCGACGCAAATGTGGGGGCCGGAGGCCGCGCCAACACGCTAAGGAGCTCATCCATAGAGCGCTGGGCGCGGAGCTGGCCTTCCATGAGAGCTTCGAGCAGGGCGTCCCGGGGAGCCGGGGGAGCCGTCGGGGGGATGCTTGTCCCGGCCGAGGTCCCCGCGGTCACCGGGAACGACCTGGAGGTGGAAGCACCTAAGTTAAGAGGAAAGGAGGGAGGCGGTACCTGGGCCAGGTCGCCTCCAGAAGGGATCGCCGGGACAGCAGTGTCCCGGGCGGACGGCGCCGGGTCTCCGAGACCCGGATCACCGGGAAGGGTGCGAGCCCTTGTTCTTGGGGGAGCCATGGCGTCTTGTCACGAGTCCCCACGGACGGCGCCAACTGTCGTGGTATTACGAATACCCCGGCAGGTTTTGAGAGTGATCCTAGCGAAGATTACGCGGCGTGGGTTGACCGGATGACCGGTCCTCCCCCGCCGGACAAGCACAAAGAATGACACACGGGTTTATACAGGTTCGGGTCCCGGTGGGGGCCCTAGTCCTGTCGACGCGCTCCCGACCGGAGTCGGCTGGGGAGGCTCTCTCCGGGGGAGAGGCTTCCGGAGCACGTCTGTGAGTTTAGCTATTCCAATAAAATGAAATCGATCCTTTACAACAGAGGGGTACAAGGGCTATTTATAGCCCTCAAAAAGCAGCAAAAAACCTAAACTACCCCGGAAGCCACCGTCGGATTGAAGGGCAGGACCGTCCTTCTCCCGGCCAAACGCCTTGGATGCTTGACAGGTGGTCGCTAGTTCCCGAGGTGCTCCTCGCGTGACCTGCACGTGATAAACAGTTCAATACTTTACCTTTAGGAGGGCGATGAGGCCCAGGAGGGCACCGAAGGCCACGTCCCGGGAGCCGAAAGGCGGCGCCCGGGGAGGCCCCGGAGGCCACGTCCCCGGGCAAATGGCGGCGCCCGGGAGGGCACCGGAGGCCACGTCCCGGGAGCCAAAAGGCGGCGCCCGGGGAGGCCCCGGAGGCCACGTCCCCGGGCAAATGGCGGCGCCCGGGAGGGCACCGGAGGCCACGTCCCGGGAGCCAAAAGGCGGCGCCCGGGGAGGCCCCGGAGGCCACGTCCCCGGGCAAATGGCGGCGCCCGGGAGGGCACCGGAGGCCACGTCCCGGGAGCCAAAAGGCGGCGCCCGGGGAGGCCCCGGAGGCCACGTCCCCGGGCAAATGGCGGCGCCCGGGAGGGCACCGGAGGCCACGTCCCCGGAGCCAAAAGGCGGCGCCCGGGGAGGCCCCGGAGGCCACGTCCCCGGGTAATCGTGACACATCTTACCTGGACTTAGTCTCGCGGAGATTTCCCTGGACAGCTGTATGTGAAAATCTATTATATATGTATATACAAAGCCAAAGAGCTATTTCTTGAGAAATTCCCCATCATCTATATATATGCATTGTTACTTGGGACTTGTTGAGCACCATGTGGACAATGTGCTCACCCTTGCTTTTACAAACAAATTTAGAGGAAGGATTCGCCGACCCTGAATCTTATGGTCTTGAACCCAATGTGGAACAAGAAGAAGAAACTGAGGACCCATCTGGTTAAAGGGTTATGCACCAAGGTGGAGTTCGATGTGGAGAAGGCCCATGCAATACCGCCGCTGCAGAGAAAGAAGACTGATGAAGTCCTTTTGTTTATCGTTGCTGTTTTATTTTGTGCCGACCCTTGTGTCGGAAAACTCCTTAATTTGTATTAACAATTAAATGCGTCATTTCGGTGCTAAGTTATTGTGATGTTGGTCCTTGTGATCAGCACTTGTTTTTAATTACTCGCATTTTTATATAATGCATCTTGTTGTTGTGAGCTGCAATGTGCCTTTTCTGAGTGCAATCCACCTGGGCGATTGCCACTGGAATCCTCAAATGAGGGTCCCACAGAGACGCCAATGGGGATGAAGAAATGTCCTACCAGGTACCTCGTAACTATGTTAACGTCATTTTTGGAGGTTCCTCCTCTTTTGTTTGTAAACGACAGTTTAAAGAATTTTATCGAGAGCTTAACCAAGCAGAAGTTTCCCTTGGCGAACCTCAATACCCCCGTTGGTCGGACACTCCTTTGACGTGTGATCACTCTGATTTTCCTGTTGGGCTTACTCGACTATTGAGATTATCTCTAGTCATTACCCCAATAATCAGTAACGCGAGAGTCGAAAGGGTGATGATCGATGATGGCAGTTCCTTGTACCTTTTACTGGTCAAGGCATTGGACGAGATGCAAATCCCTCGTTCGAAAATTAAACCAATAATCCATCCATTTTATGGGATAATTCCTGGCCGCTCGATGATGCCGATGGGACAGGTGGTGCTCCCAGTCACGCAGGGTGAACCGGATAATTTCCGAACAAAGCTGGTAACTTTCGATGTAATTGATTGTGATTCGGCTTATAACGCGATTTTTGGCAGGCCAACTCTCGCTAAATATATGATGGCGACGCACTACGCCTATCTGTGCATCAAGTTACCTGTCCCCAAGGGCGTTATCTCTATCCGAGGTAGCCACAATGTGGCATTGACTGCGATCGGTTATCACTGGAGCCCATAGATCAACTTCCCCTTCGGGATGTCAAGATTACGACCACGGCTACGGATACGATCAAAGTCGCCCCTCGACCAGAGGAAAAGCTAAAACTGGTTCCATTATGCCCAGATGATCCATCCAGAACAATTCAGATTGGGTCAGGGCTGGACGACAAATAGGAACTCAAACTCATTACCTTCCTCCGGGCTAATGCAGATGTGTTTGCGTGGAAACCATCCGACATGCCCGGTGTCCCAAGGGAGGTAATCGAGCACAGGTTAGCAATTCGACCTGGATAGCGACCAATAAAGCAGAAGCTTAGACACTTTGCTGTTGATCGGCAAGAAGCTATCCACACAGAGTTAAACAAACTCCAAGCAGCCGGGTTTATTCGAGAAGTCGAACATCCGGAATGGCTTGCAAATCCGGTCATGATTTGTAAGTCAAATGGTAAATGGCGCATGTGCGTTGATTACACCAGCCTAAACAGTGCCTGCCCGAAGGATGACTTCCCCTTCCTCGCATCGATCAGTTGGTCGATTCTACTGCGGGATGTGAACTGATGAGTTTTCTAGATGCTTACTCAGGATATCATCAAATTAGCATGGCAGAAGAAGATGAAGAGAAGACTGCGTTCATCACACCATTTGGCACCTACTGCTACGTCAGAATGCCATTTGGTCTCAAGAACACCGGTTCCACATACCAGCGCTTGATGCAAAAGACCTTTGTTTCCCAGATGGGGCGTAATCTTGAAGCTTACATAGATGACTTGGTTGTAAAAAGCTTGAAAAGCTTGACTCATTTAGATGATCTTGCTGAAACCTTCTGTAATTTAAACCGATTTAGAATAAAATTAAACCTAGAAAAGTGTTCTTTCGGGTTTTCTCTGGTAAACTTTTAGGCTTTCTCGTTTGTTCTAGAGGAATCGAGGTTAATCCCGAGAAAATCAGGGCCATTGAGCAAATGAGGTCTCCTTCCGACCATGAAGGACGTCCAGTGCCTAGCAAGTCGCATGGTAGCTTTAAATCGATTTATATCGCGACTAGGTGAGAGGGGATTACCCTTCTTCAAAGCTCTCCACAAGCACCTTGGTTTTACCTGGTCGGATGAAGCCGAGAAAGCATTCCAGGAGGTTAAAGCATACTTATCTAATCCACTGGTGTTGGTTTCCCCAGTCGCAGGGGAACCACTACTTCTTTATTTGGCGGCCACACCGCATGCGGTCAGCGCCGTTCTGATCGCAAAAGAGAAGGTGTGCAATGACCCGTTTATTACGTAAGTGAGGTACTTCATGGTCCTAAGGAGAGTTACCCTGAGGTCCAGAAGATACTTTATGCGCTACTGATGGCTTCCCGCAAGCTACGACATTACATTCAGGCACATAAAATTACAGTGCCCTCGTCCTTTCGCTTGGGAGATATTATCCGAAACCCGGAGAAATCTGGTCGAATTGCGAAGTGGACTGTAGAACTTGGAGCATTTGACATCCATTTCACCCCTCGCACTACGGCCAAGTCTCAGATCCTTGCAGATTTTGTGGTCGAATGGACTAACCCTGACCCTCCAAGGCAAGAATCCGAAAACTTGTCGTGTACCGATCATTGGACGATGTATTTTTACGGCTCTCATAGTTTCCAACACTCGGGGGCTGGAGTTGTCTTAGTAACGCCTCAAGGCGACCAACTCAAGTATGTCATTCAATTACATTTTGTTGCGACTAACAACGCAGCAGAGTATGAAGGTCTTATTGCAGGGCTCAGGGCAGCAAAATTCCTCGGAATCCGTCGATTAGTGGTGAGGGGAGAATCACAGCTAGTCGTAAACCAGGTAAACAAGGAGTACAGCACCTCCGATGAGACAATGGCTTATTACCTGGGGGAGGTGAGGAGGTTGGAAAAACACTTCAGTCATTTCGAAGTCCAATACATCTCGCGAAAAGACAATATTCTCGCAGACTAATTATCTAAAATTGGGTCCTCACGTACATCTGCTCCGACAGGGGTGTTCGTCGAACACTTAGAGCATCCTTCGATCATGAATACAGTCGAAGATGACCAGGTGACAGTCTTCGTTACCAACCTTGGACAAAAAGGGGATTGGACCCATCCATTGAGGGTCTATCTTGAACATGGGACCTTGCCCAAGGACGAAACCGAAAGTGATCGGTTGATTAGAAAAGCGCGCCTATACAAGCTTATAGAAGGAGTTTTGTATAGGAATGGTACTCAAGGGGTATTCATGCGTTGTATTTCTCAAGGGGAAGGCAAATCCATCTTGAAAGAAATCCATGACGGTGTGTGTGGTGCGCACGCGTCGTTTCGCACGCTGGTCAGGAAAGCTTTCCGACAGGGTTTTTTCTAACCTTCGGCACTCGATGATGCCAAGAATTTGGTCAAGACATGCCCCCAGTGTCAATTTCATGCCAGACAGGTTCATCAGCCCGCATATGCCTTGCAAACCATCCCATTAACGTGGCCCTTTGCGGTCTAGGGGATGGATATTATGGGACCTATGCCACAGGCCATTAATGGTTACAAATTTCTGTTCGTAGCCATTGACACGTTCACAAAGTGGATTGAGGCTGAGCTAGTTCGTAATATCACCGCTGCTGCGGCACAAAAGTTCTTTCATAAGAACATCATCACTCAATTTGGTGTTCCAAGTCGTCTCATCACTGACAATGGTTCCCAGTTTGCTAGCTGCCTCTTCTTGGACTATTGCGATAATATCGGAACCAATGTGTGCTTTGCTTCTGTAGCTCATCCACCGAGCAATGGTGCTGTTGAATGCGCCAATGGGTAGATATTACAAGGCATCAAGAAACATGTTTTCAATCGCCTTAAGATGCGCTCGGGGCCTTGGGTAGATGAACTCTACTCCGTTCTACGGGCACTACGCACTACCTGTAGTCGAGCCACCAGTGAGACACCTTTCCAGTTGGTATACAGCACCGAGGCGGTGTTACCTACGGAAATTCGTATTGGTTCTGTCTGAACGGATCAATTCGACTAGATTGATCAGATCGAACAACGTACTCTGGATTTAGCCTTCCTCGAAGAAAAGCGTGATCGAGCTTTGATAAGGTCAGCAGTATATTTGCAAGCTTTGCGAAAATATCACCGCAGAAGGGTGCGGCCGTGTAGTCTTCACGTGGGTGATCTGGTTTTACGAAAAATATAAAACCAATCTAACCGCAATAAGTTCTCTCCTCAGTGGGAAGGCCCTTACGTTGTTGTTTCAGTACCACGACCAGGATCAGCTCGGCTAGCGATGGAGGACGGTAGAATCCTGTCTAATACGTGGAACATCGATCAACTACGCAATTTTTATGTGTAAGTTTCCCAATCTTTTTTCCTGTTCAATTAGCATGGTTTAACAAAAACTTCGTGAGTACTTTTGTTCGCCTCATGTTATGTTCGTTTTCTTTACTTGCCATACCTATACCAAGCCTTGCTCGGGGGCTGATCGCTGATGATCATCTTGTTACAAATATCTGTAACACCCTGAGTTTAGGAGTAAAAACTTTCTTTTTCATGAACATCATGCATGCATGATACCATGTATCTGTAGTAGTAGCCAGATCAGTATCGATCTCAAACCCTAAAATCTCAAAATCTTCCCTGTGAACCCAAATCAAGATCAGATTATTCAGATGTGATCTATCAGTTACTCTGAACATAAAAGTCTTCAGAAGCCAGATTCAATTCCATCTGTAACTCCCAGATCTATCAATCCTTTTCTGTTTCCGAAAACAGGATTCTAATTACTATTCTAATTACCCTAAATACTCTGAACTCAAATTTAGCCAAATCTTGACCTAATTCAGACCAGATTATTCTTGGATTATGATCATGGGTATGCCAATACCTTAATCCAGAAAGTTGGCAGCCAAATTATATTATCTAAGTCTTTTTCACATATCAGTCCAAATTATATCGCAAATTAGTCCTTTATCTAATATCTGGAAATCCAAAAGGCTAAAATCTTCAGATCAACTCCAAATTCAGAATTTCTTCAGTAAATCCCTTCTAAATGCTATTTGATACAATTTTTCCTTCTGTCCAGATTCCAAAATCTCATCCTAGATGCCAGAATTCAAAATCGACAAAACTCAGATCTTATTTTACCCTAAAATACCCTATTTTCAGTTTATATCGAAAATCACCAAATCATGCCAGATTTTACCAAATCTCTTGCTGGATGAGTATAAGGTATAAGTTTATACTCATCTGTGAAATCAGATTGCAAATCAACCATCCCCAAACCAAAAATTACAATTCGGTCCACAGCCAATTTTTAGAATTTGCAAATCAGTCCAAATGGCTGTCTTCGACCAACAGCCACCAGCCACTGTTCACGACCAGAACTCTTAGCTTCCACGACCATATCTCCAGTTCACGACCAGCGCTCGCCTTCGACCTCGGCCAGTGGTGCAGTACATTCCTTTGACCACGACCTCGGCTAGCGTTGTACAGTGCCTTTGCGACCGCGACCACGCCGTGTTTCACCGCCAAGCAGCGCCGCTTTAGCCGCGTTTTTCTCACAACCACCTTTGCACGCACACGTGTTAGCATCACAGACATCATCGTGGTAGTCCCCATCCAGCTCACCAGCTGCTGCACGCCAGAGAGAAGCTTGTTGCTCGCCGTTGCTTCAACACGAAGCCTTCTCCTTCACCGGCGCAAGCTTCTTAATCTCCAAGCATTGAGCTGAGCTTTGCTTCGTTGCCTTGCATTTAAATAGCAGTCTCGAGCAGCTTCCTTGTCACCAGTACTTTTCCCTAGACCTTCTCAGCATTTAAACAAACTCCTCCTTGTTGCAGTCATCTTCTCCGGCGAGCTCAGCACGAAGGCTTACGGTGCTAGCACACCCCACTGCACCAACCTCCAAATTGACAGCATCAGTGAGTTTCTCTCATCACCCTTATCGTGTTGTATCATTTAATTGAACTCTCATGCATCTCATCGCCGGTGATCGCCGGAAATGCCAAAATGCCCTGTTCCAGCTTTGCAACTCAAATTAATTCGAATTAGCCTTCGATCCAGTAGAGTGAAATGATCAGTGAGCTATTTTAAGCAAACCAGTGAATTCAGATTGTGAAATTGAGCAAGAATCGAAGCTATTCCCAAATTGGAACTTCACCAGTCGCCGGCGATCGTCGCCAGGCTTCTCCGATGATCCTCCGGCCAATCTAATCATGCCAACAGCTTTCTTATACTTCTCAGATACTCTCCAAACAAGGAATTGAGTTCAATTGACCTGTATCAAAAATCCCCAAATCTTATGTCTTCTTCTCCGGCCACAATGTTGATCTCCTCACCGGCGCTTTAGGCCAATTCCCTTCATTTATACTATCTGAAGCTACCCAGGAACTCAGCTGTGCCTTCAAATTGGAGTTTGAATCACTGCATCGCTCTATTGCCGTTGAAGCCGTCTTCTTCTCCGGCGCAGCTCGTCGCCGTTCACTACCGTGCCATCTCCAGTCGATCCCAATGCTTCAAGCAATACCATTTAGCCCTAGCTAGCTCCAGCAATGCTAAGTTTCAGCAGCACAGCACCAGATTGCAGTTTAATTGTTTTACCCTTCACTGCCGTACCACCAGTGTGCCACCCGGTCATCGCCGGCCATCGCCGTCGATGACACCTTGTCCAGCATCTTCGCCTTGACCTCCTGAACACTTTCCTCTATTAGCTCGACCCCTAAATCTGCACAGAAATGCCAGTTATTACTATACCAAGATCTTGTCCAGTGGCTTCACTGTGCCGTGTCGCCACCATACTTCTCCACTGATTTTCATCATCATCCAGCCATCTTCAACCTTGGAACCTATTGAACCATTTGTTCCTGTTATCAAGGCCTACCTCCCAGACAAAGTGGTGCATCAACTGGAGCTCTAGATCAAAAGTTATGGCAAGCCCTAGTTTCTGGCCATGTCAGTTCAATGCCAGGCTATGCCAACCAGTGGCATTAGCCCTTTTCACTTCCTTCCAGTTGTGAATTTTGAGCATGACTTTGTCCCTTAGACTCCTGAGGTTGTGATCTACAATTTCTTCTTCTATCACAACTTGATTTGAGCCCTTGAACTGTATTTTATGCTTAGCCCTAGATTTTGACATTGTCAGCCCTATGCCAGAGCTTGTCAGCCAGTGGCATTAGCTCTTTTCACCTCTTTCCAGTTGTGCAAATTGAAAATAACCTTGTCCCTTAGACTTGTGGAGTTGTAATCTACATTTTATTCTACTTCCACAAGTTGAGATAGTTCCTCTATCAACCATTGACCCTATGTCGATGCCTTGAACCGAATGTCGACCTAAAGACATTCGCTATTTTTGAGCGAACCAGTTGCAACCTTGATATCATTTTGATACTTTGAGACATTTGGAACCTTGTAAACCTTTGACAACTAATCTTAACCCTGGTTTCCATAACTTAACCCTAATCAGCTTCTAAACCCAATCATTTCAGAATCATCGAGACATTCATCTTTGCATTATTGCATATAGTATAATAATGTATTGAAAAGATTATGATTCTTAGTTCTTTGTTTGATTGGAGAGTAGATCAAGAGCCAGAGTTCGAGGACTTCACTGCTGATCCGACGTCAACTGCTGTTTCTTACGACGCAGAAGGCAAGTCATAGTCTTGATCATCTTGAACCTATATTTTATGAGTTGCTATGATATGACCTTGATTATAAGTAGTACTGCATGTGAAAGAATGGTTGAGATATATGTTGGCAGTACAAGCTGGATGCTTGTGAAATGTGAAAAGATCAAATAGTGAACCTTGAACTATTATATGTATTTATATATACTCATAAAATAAACCCTCAGCTGTGAGCAGAATTTTGGTATGGATGGCTGTAGCACTGGAGGTGCTTAACTGCAAAGGATAGCAGGCACGGAAGGTGCAGGGTTGTGGATGGTTTGGTCACTGGCATATAAGGACTAGAACCTTGTGTTGTGCGTCTAGTGGCATGAACAATGTACTAACCGCAAGCCTGGTATGGGACAGGCCTGAACAAGTACTTATGTGAATCGCACATGAAACCCCTGCATGAGATGTGTAGTGATGCACGATTTACACGGAGTGCGGCTCCCACACATATCACTGAAGGTGATCTTGCACGCTGACCCAGTAATGGGAAGAAGCAAAGGGGTGGAGGTTAGGATACAACCTGCCACAACTGTGGTTCGCGGAGATCCACAGGGTCAGGGGTGAATTGTGAGTGAAACATAACAAAAGTTCTTGTTATCTCCACCTTGCCACTCACACATGGTTGTGAGGAAGGGTCTAATCATATTGATAGGATGGGCTTGAAAGTGGAATATCTTGCGGGTAAATTGGTACCTCTCTGCAGAGTTAAAAACGTATTCGAATACTCTGAGCTCCCAGGTTTATAGGAGTCTGCTGCGGTGGATTAAATCCACGGGGTGTAACACAAGTATGTTTTCTAAATAAAATTTGATAAGTCGAGATTACCCAAATGACATGTGTTGTCATGATAAGGGGTGCTATAATTTAGTGAACAAGAATAGCGATGCTATGTTATGAAAAGTGCTGCCATGAGATGAGATGAGATATGAAAGAAAAGATTATTTTACAAACATCCATAATTCTTGACTAGTCTAGGTTCATAACAATACTACTATATGCATCTACTCTTCCCTATGACTTGCTGAGTACGTAAGTACTCACCCTTGCAACTTACAACCCAGAAGATGGTGCGTACCTTGATCAAGAGGAAGGCGTGGAGAACTTCTTGGACCAAGAAGAAGGAGAGCCAGATCCGCCAAATCCTTGATGTGTTGTTCTGCCGTCCACTTCTTACTGTGGAAGGGACACCCATCATCCGCTGTGTAGAAGCTTTTATTTTGCTTAAACTAAACCTTGAATGCCGCGAAGGTATTGAATCTTTTTATGTAATATTAAGGCCAGCAGGCCACACTGCTTAATATTTTGTAAGTTTTATTGCTGCAATGTGAATATACTCCTGTGCTTGACTTATCCTGGGAAGTCAAAGGTATGCTTGTATGGGACTAGCTGTAGCAAGCTAAGTCTCCACGGGAGTAGTCGTAGTCCCAGTTTCGGGGCGCGACAATATCCTAACCGGATTCATTGGCCGATCTCATGGTCGCATCTAGCTAAGACATCCCTCAATAAGTTGTTTCTCAACACACACGGGTCTTACTGGAATGTTCATGATTATTCGAGTGGCTGCCAGTTCGTAATAAGGTCAGATGTTGTATCGAGGTTAGTATCGGTTTGATTGGACGATCCAAGTTAAAGCGTTTTTTTGGTATTCGTAATGCCCATATTTTTCTAGAGATTATACTACTAGATCTTCAATATTTATGATCTCAGGAGGGGGCTAAGAGAATATGATCATATTATGAAATGAAGAAAGTATCACTCTTTTCCAAAAATTTAAGGCACACATTTGCATGTTATAAATGTAATTTCACAGGTATAATTACTTGGAGAGATCATTACAAGAAATCAAACAAGGCCTAGCTCTTTCAGTAGATCTTCGACTAGAGGCTTGACTTCTTCAGAAATGGCCTCAAGTTGATCACTCTCGATCTCTGCGTCTTCTACCTCCGGCTTCAAATTCAAATTTGGGCTGCGGTGAAATTGTAATCTGCAAAGAATGGCAAAGGCTACAGATCTAACGTTGACCTCAGTACCTCTTTCTACCATTTGGTATCTTCAGGAAGATACTCGAGGAGTGATTCAGGTTGGGCCGCGACCAGTGTGGCTAACTCGCTAAGGCTTGGATTGTCCTTTTGTGACTCGATCACATTTGCTTTTAGCAGAGTAGCCACCATCTTCAGCTTTTCGACGATGTTCGATTGAGTACCGCTGTAGGAGGAAATTGTTTCTGTTGGGGGAAATCTCCATGCGGTCAAGTCCAGGTAAGTTCATGATTGCCCGGGGACAGTGGCCCCCGGTGCCTGCCCCGGGCGCCGCCTTTTAGGCCCCCGGGACCGTGCCCCCCGGGCATGACCCGGGCGCCGCCATTTGCCTAGGGACAGTGGCCTCCGGTGCCTGCCCCGGGCGCCGCCATTTGGCCCGGGGACAGTGGCCTCCGGTGCCTGCCCCGGGCGCCACCATTTGGCCCGGGGACAGTGGCCTCCGGAGCCTGCCCCGGGCGCCGCCATTTGGCCCGGGGACAGTGGCCTCCGGTGCCTGCCCCGGGCGCCGCCATTTGGCGCCCGGGACCGTGCCCCCCGGGCATGTCCCGGGCGCCGCCATTTGGCCCGGGGACAGTGGCCTCCGGTGCCTGCCCCGGGCGCCGCCATTTGGCCCGGGGACGGTGGCCTCCGGTGCCTGCCCCGGGCGCCGCCATTTGGCCCCCGGGACCGTACCCCCCGGGCATGTCCCGGGCGCCGCCATTTGACTCCCGGGACCGTGCCCCCCAGGCATGTCCCGGGCGCCGCCATTTTGCCCGGGGACAGTGGCCTCCGGTGCCTGCCCCGGGCGCCGCCATTTGGCCCCCGGGACCGTGCCCCCCGGGCATGTCCCGGGCGCCGCCATTTGGCCCGGGGACAGTGGCCTCCGGTGCCTGCCCCGGGCGCCGCCATTTGGCCCCCGGGACCGCACCCCCCGGGCATGTCCCGGGCGCCGCCATTTGACTCCCAGGACCGTGCCCCCCGGGCATGTCCCGGGCGCCGCCATTTGGCCCGGGGACAGTGGCCTCCGGTGCCTGCCCCGGGCGCCGCCATTTGGCTCCTGGGACCGTGCTCTCCGGGCATGTCCCGGACGTCATCGCCCTCCTAAAAGGTAAAACCCCTGTTTGTTTATCACGTGCAGGTCACGCGAGGGACGCCTCGGGAATCAGCGACCACCTGTCAAGCATCCAAGACGTTTGACCAGGAGCAGGACGGTCCTACCCTTCAATCCGACGGTGGCTTCCGGGGTAGTTTAGGTTTTTTGCTTCTTGTTGGGGCTATAAATAGCCCTTGTACCCCTCTGTTGTAAAGGATCAGTTCATTATTATTTGGAATAGCTAATCTCACAGACGTGCTCCGGAAGCCTCTCCCCCGGAGAGAGCCTCCCCAGCCGACCCCGGTCGGGAGCGCGTCGACAGGACTAGGGCCCCCACCGGGACCCGAACCTGTATAAATCCACATGTCAATTCTTGTGTTTGTCCGGCGGGGGAGGACCGGTCACCCGGTCAACCCGCGCTGCGTGATCTCCGCTAGGATCGTCTTCAAAACCTGCCGGGGTATTTTTAATACCACGACAGTTGGCGCCGACCGTGGGGACCCGTGACGAATCGCCATGGCTCCTCCAAGAACAAGGGCTCGCACCCTTCCCGGTGACCCGGGTCTCGGGGACCCAGCGCCGTCTGCCCGGGACACTGCTGTCCCGGCGGCCCCTTCCGGAGGCGACCTGGCCCAGGTACCGCCTCCCTCCTTTCCTCTTAACTTAGGTGTTTCCACCTTCAGGTCGTTCCCGGTGACCGCGGGGACCTCGACCGTGACAAGCGTCCCCCCGACGGCTACCCCGGCTCCCCGGGACGCCCTGCTCGAAGCTCTCGTAGAGGGCCAGCTCCGCGCCCAGCGCTCTATGGACGAGCTCCTTAGTGTGTTGGCGCGGCCCTCGGCCCCCACATTTCCGTCGCACCCGTATCCGGGGATCATGCCCCCTTTTATGGGATACCCAGCGGCCCCTCCGGCGTCCGGGGGGCTGTCTACCCCGTATGATCCCGCTGGGGGGTTCCCTCCCCCCGCGGGATATACTTCCGGACACTTCTCGGCACCCGGGCCTGTCCCGGTGCCGGGAGGCTATTTCATGTCCGGGCCCTTCGTGGCACCAGGGGGGTACCCCGTCCCCGGTTCGTTTTCGGGGCTGGGGGGTCATTTCATGCCGGGGGTTATTCCTACGCCGGGAGCCAGTCCCGCCCCTCGCGTCGCGTTTACCGCACCGGGGCCGGTCGACAGAGCAGCTCCCGTGCCTCAGCGAATTTCCCCCCGCATTGGCTCCCCAACCCCGGACGTCGCCGAGGGGGCTCACCCCCCACCGGTTCTGGATGTCGCAGGGGCTTCCCCCTTTCCGGTCCCGGTCGCTGCCGCAGGGGCCCCCTCTTCGGATCCAAACGCCGCCCCGGGCGCCCCCTCCCAGGTTCCGGATGGTGCAGGGGGTCCCCCCTTTCCGGTCCCGGGGGCCGTCGCAGGGGGCTCCCCCCAGCAGGCCCCGGTAGCTTCCGGGCCGGCTGCTACAGTGCAGGAGCTCCCTCCCCCGGCGAAGCAGGTCCGCTTCTCCCGGGGGGAGGTCGAGCGAATGCATTCTCCCAGCCGCGGGGAAGAGCTTCCCCCCGGTCGTTGTCGCAGGGAGCCTCGCTCTCGCACCGGTCGGGGGAAGAGACCCGCCGAAGAACCATCCTCCCCGGAGGGAAGCCCGGACGTCCGGGAAATCAGTCCCGGCCCAGAAGAGAAGCGTCGCCACCACCACTCTGGCGGCCCTCTTGGGCCGCTACCTGACTCGGATAACGAGGGGGCGTCCCCCGTTAAAGAAGACAATGACTGGGGCTCCCCCCGGGAAGTGCAGGGGGCGAACCAGCTTCTGTGTCGAAGACTCCGCAGCATCCGATGGCCGCGGCCCTACCGTCCCCCGCACATCGAACATTATAATGGCGAGCCTTACGAGTTCGTGCAGATCTACTCCACAGCCATCTCCGCGGCGGGGGGGGACGAGAGCGTCCAATGCAACGTCTTCCCCCTCTACCTCACCGGCATTGCCCGCTCCTGGTTTTACAATCTGAAGGCGGGCTCCATCAAGTCTTTCTCGCAGCTCAAGCGGGAGTTCTGTGCCAACTTCCAGGGGAACTACGTGCATCCCCTGGACTCCTCGCAGCTGTATACTGTCCGGCAGAGGACTGGGGAGACCATCAGAAGCTTCTTCAAGCGCTTTGCCCAGGTGAAGAGCAAAGTGGCCCACGTCCCCGACTCTACGGTCATCGAAGCCTGCAAAAGCGGCATCCTCCCGGGGGAGCTCCACCGAAGGCTCTCCCGGAGCTGCCCCTCTTCCGCCGACGAGCTCTTCAACGTGCTCGAAAAGTACGCTCGGGCGGAGGAAGACGATATCTGGAAGAAGACCCAGGGGGCTCCTGCCCCCGTTGACCGGGGGGCCAGGGATCCCCCCAAACGCCCCAGACAAGGGGGGCATAACGAGCCACGGTCTCGGGACACTTTTGTCCTCGAGGGCGGAGGCGGCTCGCGCGACCCCCCGAGGGGCAACCGCCCCTTCCCCAAGCCGAAAGGCCATGGGGGAGGACAGTCTTCGCACGGCCGGGAAGGCCCCGCGGGGAGAAGGCGGGAAGGACCGTGGTGCAGCTTCCACGGGTCCAGTACCCACGCTACCCGAGACTGCGACCAACTACTGCAGCACTTCGCGGCATTCTTCGACCAGCGCGGGCAGGGGGGGGAGACTCCGGCCTCCTTGCTCCCTCGGCCAGCTGTTCCGGCCCTTCCCGCTCCCGCGGGGGGTGAGCAGGCACAGGAGGGGGAGCCTTCAGAAGCTCTCCCCTTCCAGACCTCTCAGCGCCGCATCAACGTCATCGTGGGAGGGTCTGCCTCCGGGCGGGACTCCAAGCGCCAGCGTAAGGAGTACGCACGTGAAGTTAAGGTTGTGGGGGTGCTACACACGTCCCCGCCACCGAAGTGGTCGGACGTCCCCCTCACCTTCACGGCAGAAGACGCGCGGGGGGTTCGCTTCCCCCACGACGACGCGCTCATTGTCTCCGCGACAATCTACAACTGTCACCTGGCACGGATCCTTGTGGACAGTGGGAGCTCCGCCGACGTCCTATTCCTGAAGGCTTTCAAAGAGATGCAGGTGGATGAGAAGCTCCTGCAGCCCGCCGCCGGGCCCCTACAAGGTTTTGTCCCGGGGAAGGCGATCCACCCCGTGGGCAAGGTAGATCTTCCTGTGACCTTCGGCGCCCCGGAGAACTACCGGACCGAGCTGGTCCGCTTCGACGTAGTGGACCTCCCCTCCTCCTACAACGTGATTATGGGGAGGACCACCATCAACCGGCTGGGGGCTGCCATCCATCAAAACTACCTTTGCATGAAGATCCCCGGGCCGCATGGCGTGATCAACGTCCGGGGAGACCAAGACATGGCCCGTGCCTTGTATGAGCGCGCGGCCGCCACGATCGGAAGCGTCAACATTATTGAGGCGCCCAGGGGGGAGGCCTCCCCCCTGGAACCAGACGTCGCGGCAATACCCCCCGGGAGGCCCCCCCCTCAAACCGCGTCCAGAAGGGGGCCTCCGGAAGGACCTGCTGTCCCCGGGGCCAGCAGTGCCGCCAAGTACGAGGCTTTGCTCCTCAGGTCGCACCACGTGCGTTCCCCGGGGATCCGACGCCTCCAACTGAAGGAAGATTCTCAGCCCATATTTCACCAAAAGCACGGGCCTTACCTGTGCCGTAACGCAAATTCTAGTCTTTTATTTGCAGATGCAAAAGATGCAGAGGCACTTCGATGGCACCAAGGGGGGTACCCCGTCCCCGGCCTGATCCCGGGGCTGGGAGCCCACTTCTTGCCGGGGGCTTACCCTGCGCCGGGAGCCAGTCCCGCCCCCCGCGTTGCGTTTACCGCACCGGGGGCGGTCGATAGAGCAGCCCCCGTGCCGCAGCGGACTTCCCCTCGCATGGGCTCCCCGGTTCCGGACGCCGCCACCGGGGCTCCCCCCTCGCCGGTTCCGGGTGTTACAGGGCCTGCCCCCTTCCCGGTTCCGGTCGAGGCCACTGGGGCCCCCTCCACTTCGATTCCGGTCTTCACCACAGGGGCTTCCCCCTTCCCGGTTCCGGTCGTGGTCATCAGGGCTCCCCCCTTTCAGGAACCCCTTACAAGCTCTCCGGCCTTCAAGAGTAGGAGCTGAAGCACACGTGGAACTTGCGTTTACTTCGCAAGTTCTATGTTTAGCCTCACGGGCATGTCCGGAGGGGGAGGAGGGACGCTGTATTTTCCTCCCCTTTCGCGGCTTCGCAGGGGGAGACCCTGTACTTCATTTCATTAGCAATACATAGGTCTTGCTTTGCAAACTGTCTCATTGCAGGTCTCTCTCATTACCGCCCCTAGCGGTGATGCCCTCCCCGCGAGGATGCCCTCCTCGTGAGGATGCCCTCCCCGCGAGGAAGTGGGCTAGCCCCAACAAGTCCCTACAACGGAGCCTGCACTCCCGTAGGGCGCCCTCCCCACGAGGATGCCCTCCCCGCGAGGAAGTGGTCCAGCCCCAACAAGTCCCTACAACGGAGCCTGCACTCCCGTAGGGCGGCTTACGATCAGCCCTCGTGGACTGAGGGTGTAAGTGGCAACCCGGTCAGAGTGGCCGTGGTAACGAGTCACTTTGGGAGATTAGTCCCCTACCCAAACACTCAAGTCCCGTCTTCGGGCGCTTCCTCCTCCGGGAGTAGATGCTCTCCTCAGCGGGACGTCTAATGGCTTTCCGGATTATCTTCCTCCTCCGGGAGTCGACGTTATTCCCGGCTCCCCGTTCTCACGGCGACCGGAAGATCAGCCCCTTGCGGCTTGATTGGATGTATCTTCCTCCTCCGGGAGTCGACGTTATTCCCGGCTCCCCGTTTTCACGGCGACCGGAAGATCAGCCCCTTGCGGCTTATTTGGATCCATCTTCCTCCTCCGGGAGTCGACGTTATTCCCGGCTCCCCGTTTTCACGGCGACCAGATGAATGCCTCCCGGAGACCCTATTCCCGGCTCCCCGTTTTCACGGCGACCGGACGATTGTCTCTCGGAGAAGTCGGATTTCTCGGGCATTTCCTTCCGCTTAAGACCCTATTCCCGGCTCCCCGTTCTTATGGCGACCGGACGAGTGTCTCCCAGGAAGCTCGCCTCTGGAAATCCCATCGGGTTCTCTTGGACATTCCTTCCGCTTAAGGCCTTATTCCCGGCTCCCCGTTCTCACTGCGACCGGATGATTATCTCCCGGAAGGTCTTCTCCTTGAAAACCTCGCTTTAAAATTTTCTAACTTAGAAAATATTTCTCCTACAGGTTACGCTCCCTCCGGGGACCCTGTTACCCCCACAGCGCGCGGAGGCCTCCTCCGGCCCGCTGTGGGCGGGGGGGGGGACAGGGGGCCCCCCGGGTCACCCACGAAGAAACTTAGCTCATCCTTGTTAAGTTGAGTCGTCCAGACCATCCAAGAAGAAGAAAATAGAGGCAATAAAAGGAAACAATGTGCTTTATTGATCAACAAACCCGGAGGACATCTTCCCCCTCCGGTGGGTTTCGGAAACGATACAACCCGGGTCCTAACCCGGGGGATTTTCTACGAGCCTAAGGCCCCTACGCCTAAAGCTCCCGGAGGCGCTCCCTCAGCTCCCGGGCCAAGTCCCGGTACAGCGCCCGGACGCGACGCTGAGAGTCCCGAAGTACGTCTTCGGGCCAAAACTCGTACCCAGCCGGCGGAAGTATCCGGAGAGGAGGTATCATCTGGGTCTTCGGGCGCGGGGGAGTTAATTCAGCACGGCTGTTGTGAAAATTATCCAAGTGCCATTCCGGGCGCCACCTCAACCGGACAGGCTCCCGGGCAGTACCGCCATCGCGCCTCCCGGAGACAAGGCTCAGCAAAATCAAAGCCGCTTGGGCGTCCCCCGGAGAGCCTCTCCCGGACCGTTGCTCGGGAGCAACCCCCCGGGAACCCTGGTAACATTTCATTACAAAGACTTAGAAAAATTTCTAATATATTTCATTGCAAAATGTTTTTGTACAAGTGCCCGGGGCTTCTCCTAAGAAGCTACCGGAATCAAAATGTCTAACAAAATAAAAAGGGGTCCTAGCTAAAGACCCGGGGGAGGCTCATACTTTGGCATTGGGGTCCTCCCCCCGGGGAGCTTCCTCCGTGGCCGGGGCAGGGACATCCGCGACCGGAGGCGCCGGTGTCGGGAACCACGTCCGGATGATCTGGTCGTAGAACCCCTCCGCCAGCAGCTCCACCTCTCGGCGCGTTGGCTCGAAGGCCTCCGGGAAGCCCCGGGGGATGCGCCCCCCGATCGCCCGGGCGCCGACCCCGCGGTAGTCAACGAGCCCCGCGGCGGCCGCGATGACGGGGATCGCCCGGCCATGTGCCCGGACGTCCGCAGCCTCTGGGATGGCGGAGACTTGTGTGTTAAGAAAACGCACAGCCTCCGCGAGGGTCGCCGGGGGCACCTCCGGGCCGCTCCCGGAGCCCAGGCTAACGCCAAGGCTTTCCAAGGCCGAGCGGACGGAGCGGCCCGCGTCCGACAACGCCCGGACGCTGGAGCTCTCGAGCTCCCGGAGCGCCTTCTCCCGCACCTTGGCCTCCTCTCGGAGGCGGATGTAGGTGCCCTCCGAAAGGTGCACCTGCGCCCGGGCCCGGGACAGCTCATCAAGAGCTTCGTCCCGCTCCCGGAGGGCCGCCTCCCGCTGCTCGACGCAGGCCGCGGCCCGGCTCTCCGCCTCCTTGAGCAGCCGGGTGACCCGCTGCTCAAGGCCCCAGGTAACAGTCGCTACCTACAAAATGCATAAAGAGTTAGAAAAATCTCAAGTGCAGGAAAAAAGCCGAAGTGTTGAGAGCTCGAGTTACCTGGGCTCCGAGGGACTCGAGCCCCTCAAAACGCTCGTGGAGCGTTCCTCCTGCTACGAAGGCCTGCACCTTCCGGTTGTGCAGGCCCTCCGCGTAGCGGGCCACCTCACCCGCGGGAAGTAGGGAGGTGTCTTGCCCGGCCCTCCTGTCGCGGCCGGGAGAGGGCCCCCGGACCTCCGAATCCGGGAGCACGGCCGGCGTCGCCGGCGTCTTCGTCGACGAAGTTTCCTCCGAAGACGAAGACGAAGATTGGGCGGGGATCTCCGCCCGGGGGGGATCATCGGGCCTTTCCCCGTCCCAGGCCGGAGGGCCCTCGGAGCCTCCTGCTCCGGGGGGACCTCGAAGACTGAGGGGCTCCCCCCCTCTTCATCAACCGGCCAGAGGCGAGGGGGCGCCGCCTCCGAAAACCTCACCTCTAGCCTCTCCGGCGCCAATGCCGCCGGGAGAGGCGAGAGGAGCGTCAAACGAATTGGCGACGGGGCGTAGTCCGCTGAATCGGACCCCGCCCCATCGACAACAACCTCCTTCCCCCGGGCCTCGGCGGGGGCCTCCGGGGGCGGAGGCGTCGCCTCTGCCTGGGGCGCCGCCCGGGCATGTTCGGCTCCGGGAGCCGCGTCCCGGGCCCTCACCGGCGTCGTCGCCGGCGCCGTCGTCGGGGCTGGGGTCTTTTGGACCCGGGGCTTTTTGGGCTCCGAGCCCCCGGCAGCATCCTTCCCCCGTTTATGAGACCCGGGGGTGGGAAGGGGCTTCCTCTCCGGAAGCCTGAGCCCGTAGGCCTCGGCCACCAAGTTCCGGGGAGGCCCCTCCCCCACGAGGCGCACAATGCGCTCGTGTTCGTCGGCGAAGTACCTTTCCAGGAGGTGCTCCGCCTTGTCCCTCGCCGCCGGGTACGGGCGCACTGTAAGAGGTAAAAAGTTAGTCAATTTCCCGTAAAAAACTGCAAGTACAAAAATGCAGGGGACTTACGCCGCGTCACCGGCTTGACCGGAGGCCGCTGCTCCGGGCCCATGCCGATCCCCCTTCCCCCGCGTGAGAAGGGGGAAAGCCGCAGGAGCGCCAGCTCCTCCGCGGCGTCCCGCATCGAGCGGGCCTTCTTCGCCAGCACCACCTTCCCGAGGAGCTCGAACTCCTCGTCCGTCCACACCGGCGGCTTCGGTGCGGATGACCGGCTGTAGGTGGGAGGCTCCGGGGCGTAGACCACCGCCTCGTCCCGGACCCGGAGGTAGAACCACCTCCGGAGCCAGTCCCCCCAGTGGTCCCGGGAGGCCGCCGCCGGGTAGTCCGCCACCCGGGAGGGCAGCATCTGGACCATCACCGAGCTGAAGGGGGACTTCGGTCCTCCCTTCACCAGGTGGGAGCTCCGCGCTGCCGGCTCATAAAAATACCGGAAGACGCGGAGGGTGGGCTCCCGCCCGGTCGCCGTCTCGTACAGCCAGATGAAGAGACCCATCCGGACGAGGGCGTTGGGGGTGAGGTGGTTGAGCGCCACCCCGTACTCCTTTAGGAACTCCCGGAGCATCGGGTGCACCGGGAGTCGGAGCCCTGCCTCGAGGAAGGCCTCGAAGGCCACAACCTCTCCGGGCCTGGGGCGGGGGGCTCCGTCCTTCTTTAGGGGGACCCGGATGTCCCCCTCTTCGACGACGCCCTTCTTGACCAGGGACTCCGCGTCCGAGGCCGAGAACTCGGAGGCCCAGAGGAAATCCGCGGGGATTTCCTCCGGGGGCACCTCCGTGGTCTTCGCTCGACCTTTGGGTGCCATTAGGTGAGTTCTTTGTTTTTCGGTGGCTAAGTTTTCAGGTGGCTACGGCTACAACTCCCGGACGCTCGCTACCGGAGAAGGCTACCGGAAATGCTACCGGGAGAGCGCTACCGGGAGAGCTGAAGCTGGAGTTGGAAAATTTGGAATGAGCTACCGGGGCCCCTAAGGCCCTATTTATAGAGGCTGGTCGTGATCTAGATGCGCGCCACGTGGCCCCCTCGGAGCAATCTGGACCACTGATTCAAACCGTGCGCGGGAAACGAGGGGACAGGCGCGTAAATCGAGACGCCGTTTCGAACCCCGCGTGCATTTATTGCGAGAACGGCGCGGCCATGAAGCGCCCGGCACAGAAACCGAAGCGTCGCCGGGGCTCCAGTGATTTTTGTCCGGAGTTTTCGTCCGGAGATTTTCCCGGTACCGTAACCATTCCCTCCGGGGGCTCAAGCTTCGTCCCCGGAGGGCAAGGGGGGCTGCTGTTGGGGGAAATCTCCATGCGGTCAAGTCCAGGTAAGTTCATGATTGCCCGGGGACAGTGGCCCCCGGTGCCTGCCCCGGGCGCCGCCTTTTAGGCCCCCGGGACCGTGCCCCCCGGGCATGACCCGGGCGCCGCCATTTGCCCGGGGACAGTGGCCTCCAGTGGCTGCCCCGGGCGCCGCCATTTGGCCCCCGGGACCGTGCCCCCCGGGAATGTCCCGGGCGCCGCCATTTGGCCCGGGGACACTGGCCTCCGGTGCCTGCCCCGGGCGCCGCCATTTGGCCCCCGGGACCGTGCCCCCCGGGCATGTCCCGGGCGCCGCCATTTGGCCCGGGGACAGTGGCCTCCGGTGCCTGCCCCGGGCGCCGCCATTTGGCCCGGGGACAGTGGCCTCCGGTGCCTGCCCCGGGCGCCGCCATTTGGCCCCCGGGACCGTGCCCCCCGGGCATGTCCCGGGCGCCGCCATTTGGCCCGGGGACAGTGGCCTCCGGTGCCTGCCCCGGGCGCCGCCATTTGGCCCCCGGGACCGTACCCCCCGGGCATGTCCCGGGCGCCGCCATTTGACTCCCGGGACCGTGCCCCCCAGGCATGTCCCGGGCGCCGCCATTTTGCCCGGGGACAGTGGCCTCCGGTGCCTGCCCCGGGCGCTGCCATTTGGCCCCCGGGACCGTGCCCCCCGGGGATGTCCCGGGCGCCGCCATTTGGCCCGAGGACAGTGGCCTCCGGTGCCTGCCCCGGGCGCCGCCATTTGGCCCCCGGGACCGTACCCCCCGGGCATGTCCCGGGCGCCGCCATTTGACTCCCGGGACCGTGCCCCCCGGGCATGTCCCGGGCGCCGCCATTTGGCCCGGGGACAGTGGCCTCCGGTGCTTGCCCCGGGCGCCGCCATTTGGATCCTGGGACCGTGCTCTCCGGGCATGTCCCGGACGTCATCGCCCTCCTAAAAGGTAAAACCCCTGTTTGTTTATCACGTGCAGGTCACGCGAGGGACGCCTCGGGAATCAGCGACCACCTGTCAAGCATCTAAGACGTTTGACCAGGAGAAGGACGGTCCTACCCTTCAATCCGACGGTGGCTTCCGGGGTAGTTTAGGTTTTTTGCTTCTTTTTGGGGCTATAAATAGCCCTTGTACCCCTCTGTTGTAAAGGATCAGTTCATTATTATTTGGAATAGCTAATCTCACAGACGTGCTCCGGAAGCCTCTCCCCCGGAGAGAGCCTCCCCAGCCGACCCCGGTCGGGAGCGCGTCGACAGGACTAGGGCCCCCACCGGGACCCGAACCTGTATAAATCCACGTGTCAATTCTTGTGTTTGTCCGGCGGGGGAGGACCGGTCACCCGGTCAACCCGCGCTGCGTGATCTCCGCTAGGATCGTCTTCAAAACCTGCCGGGGTATTCTTAATACCACGACAGTTTCATTTAGACCTTCATTCTCCAGGCTAGCGGTATCAATTTTTGAGCTTTGCAACTCGATGGCCACCTGAAGGTTTCTCTTCTCTTTTGAAAGACGGCTTATTTGATCCTCTTGTGCTGTATAAACACAGTGAACGTTTACTATAACAAGTTCATATGATAAGAAGATTCCTTTTGGTCGAAGTTCCTTCTCCAGAGAAGAATATCTCGCAGCAGCAGCTTCTTCTTGATTCTCTCGATCAACCATGCTCTTGTTCAGAAAGGCATTTTCTCTGTAACAAGAAGGATGATTAGTTACGCTTAAGAATGGATTCAAGTTAACATGAACAAAGAGCACTATACTTACTGTTGCAGTTGGCTGATCTCCTGTTGCGCAACCTCGATATGCTTTGTTATAGCCATCGACTTGGTCACCACCAGGGTCAAGTCCTGGAACACGATAAGAAATTGCTCTTAAGACTTGAATGTTCCTGAATTTTTTGGCGGGTTTGAAAATAAAAAGAAGAGTTGTTCATACCTCTATGTAATCGTTGATTGAGTCGCTCTCAACATCAGCGTGAGGTCGAACCTCAAGACTTGTTGTGTCCACGACAGGGGTAGTAGATTGTCGACGATTCGGACTCGGGGTCCTCAGCCGAACTTATGCAAAATTTGTAATTGTGAGACATTTCAAGATGACCCTCCGGGAAGGTATGCCGAACAATGGTGAACAAGAGCACAGAGAGATTAATACAGGTTCGGGCCCTCGATGGTGGGAGTAAAAGCCCTACGTCCTGTTAGGATTTCACTATATGAGATAAAGCTTTACAAACTAGCAGGGAGAAACCTTCACAGGCGAAAGTCTTCCCTATATAAGTGTACAAAAAGAAGCTATAGGAGACTTGTAAGTGTTGTCTAATCTAAGCCGTAGACTTGGCTGTTTGAGTGATCGAGATATCTTATATCTCACTTATCTTAGGAGTCTTGTTCTTCCAAATGTCTTGGATCCTCCGTTTGATGTACTTTGCCACCTTTTTATATTGGTCGAAAGGGTGCCATATGAAGAAAACTGCATCAAACGGTTGGATGCGGTTTCTGGAGAACCGTTGTTAACTTCCACGGAGGTTATTAACACGTGTTAATCATGAATAACCGCATATAATAACCTCTGACGGTTGGTCTTCAACGTGGAGGAATCTTCGGGATGCTTGGAATATCCTGACATAAGGATAATCGAATAAACTCCAAGCACCCTGGTCGAGAATGTTCTGACCGCGGAATGCGGGCTGACCGCACAACATCCCGGATATCCAGTCCGCGTATAGCATACGAACTTCTGACAGCGCAAGGTTGTCGGTCTGATCGCACGAAACCCGCGATCTGATCGCGTAAAGCTTGCGATCTCATGGTGATGCCCCTCAGAATAGCTTGAGTTCGCCTCGCCAGATACATGTCTGGTTCGAACCTGTCTTGAACCAAAAGTTTATTAGAAGTGACCCGGGTGTCAATCCTCGTCAGCTAGCCCCCAAATTCGAAGAAAACGAAGAGACGTGTTTATTTCGAATTTTAAAACCATGCATTGGATTTTTAACCGGACTCTTCAATTTTTCCAATTAGTGGCGCACTAAGTGCAAACGGTTGGTTTCCCAAGACGGGTTCTGACAGTATGTGACGGGCAATGATAGCGCCGTAGAACTATTTTTATCTCGAGGTAAAATTGTAAATGCTTTGACGAAACCCGAGGCGCCTGGAATGCAAACCGTCACCCAGGCGGCTATAAATACCAGGCTCTTGGATTTGTAAAACTCCACAATTTCCCTCTACGCCTAAGTCCTTTTCTTGTTATCCTGCCTCCTCCTTTTGCACATACTCCTCCCAATGGCAGATCATGATATCATCGAGATTGAGAGTGATGAAGGGGAAATTATCGAACAAAGGCCTCAAACGATTGAAGTCCTGTCTCCCTTAAGGAAGAAACCCAAGGTCGACGAAGGATCTTCTAGTGGAACAAAGGTGAAGAATGTAGCAAGTTTCTTTCTTCCTTCAGTTCCTTTGACCCTCCCCGTTCATGCCTCTCGGCAAGTTAGGCCTTTATCCTTAGAGAAAGATCCCATCACATCCAATTCTCCCATTCTTTTGGGTGATCAACATCCTGGTCGGCAAGCGGTGACTATCCCTCGATCAGATGATTGCCATATTGGGTTGGCGAAGCAATCTTCTGATGGGAAGGTTGCTCTTCCACCATATGATGATCTTCCTCCCAAGATGGGTGTATTAACGGGTTATGCACCGGGACAGGTAACAATACTTCTCCCCTTTTGCTGATAATTTTAGTTAGTATGACTAACTTTTGCAAAATGCAGGAGGTAGGAGGCTCCAGCGATCAGCCTTCTGCTGCTCCATCTCTTCCTTCCGGACAGACTCTTCTGGAAGAGAAGAATGCCCTGGAGAAGAAGACCGAGGAGATGGCCTCGAAGATTCTACGTCTAGCAGAATGTCTTGATCGATCCCGAGAAGAGGCGCACCATTTCCGTCGAGAGAGGGACTTCGCTCAGCAACAGCGAGAACTCTCTGACTTGATTAGGGACAATAGCGCATCTGTTGTTAGGGACGATGTAGATAGACTTAGGGTAGTTGCTAGTTCCCTGGGGGTTGCCAGTGTAAATTCTACTGACAACAACATGTCCCTTGGGGAACTTTGCAAACTTCTTTCGGAGTAAGTCGATGTTTTGATTGACTGCATCCCTTTTGTATGTAAAGAATGTAAGAAATAAAAGTTTCTTATTTCTCATGAATATTCTTCACATCTTCTGTGCGAAAATATAGCCATAAATTTTATGTTCGCGACCATTCATACACAGGAAACTTTAGTTCTGCGATCATAATCACTTTTAAGAAAAAAGCACCGCGACCTGCCCTGATTCCGCGATCAGTTTCAGAGCCGCGGTCAAAACTAAAGTGTGACCAGAGTTGGGACTCGGTCAGGCTGTCACTCCGATTAGAATCGAAGTTTTAGCCTAAAACACGATTTCGATAAAACCATAACCCAATTAGAAACATTGCAGTACGTCAAAAATTGAGTTGCATGATTTTTTCGTAAAAAATGTTCAAAGCATATAAAGAAAAAACGTCTTCTGAAAAGTATTGAAAATTTTTCAGTCCTTTTGCACTTTCAGTTTCCAAAACAAAGAAATCTTTTTGTTTCAGATCCGACGTCTGAATACTTTATTGGGTCCATCAGAGACAGTATCCATTATGGGAAATGAATAAAGCATTCAATGGAACGTTTGAAATGAGCCGTTTACTCATTAATGCGCCGCCTTGAGTCTATAAAAAGGAGCAGATGTCTTCTCAAAGAAGCCACACAGCCAAAAACCCTCATTATTCCCGCCGCGCAAAACCCTCATTTTCTTCAGCCTTCGTCCTCCCAAAATCGCCAGCTTTCCCTTTGATTCTCCACCAAAGATGGCGTTCTGGAGAAAATCCATCCACCATTCCGAGGAGAGCCTAATGGCGTTAGAGAAGGAGGAGATCCTTTCTCCGCGGCTGCTCATTAACTGGTGGCCTGCGGAGAAGGACCAAGAAACTCCAACTGTCCAAGAGGGCGAGTTGGTGATTTTTGAGGAGTACCTGCGCTGCGGGTTCCGATTCCCCGAGAGTCGGTTCCTCAAGGATGTCCTTGAGCACTATGGGTGGGAACTGATCAACCTCCACCCCAACACGATGCTGATCCTTGCGGTATTCCAGCATCTTTGTGAAGCCTTCGTCGGAATATATCCCAGCGTGGATCTTTTCCGGCGATTCTACTTTTCAGCATGGTCGAAGAGCACCAACGCTGCCGGATGCATCTACTTCCGGCTGAGGGACAAAAAGGAGTATCCCTCCCCACCCCTGCGAGACTCTGTGCACGGGTGGCACCAAAGGTGGTTTTACTGCTCTCCACCATCTGAAAGCAGTCTATGGTTTGAGAACTCGCGACCAGAGAAGTCGAGTGAGTTAGATGTTCCCCCGGCGATGAACTCGGAGCTTTCGAAGTATGCCGAGGTGATTCTTCACTTGGTCAATCAAGGATTGACGGCTCGAGACATCATCCGAGACTTCGTGAAGAACCGATTGAGTTCTTTGCGTGAAAGGGCTCATCCGGCATGGGAGATTAGGTCCATGGCGAACAGCACCCTGGACTACAGTCAAGGTATTTATTTCTTTGGCGCTGAGCTTTCCCATTCTTGAAATGTGCAAATTCTGACTTGAGTTTGGGAACAGTCCTGCCTTCATCCGAAATTGAAAGGCGGACCAATTCCCTCCTTAGGGCCTACAATGCCGATGTAGAGGGCCCTAAGGGATCGCCTCGTCCACAGAGTCTAATTCACGCCGGCGACGATCTTAAACAGGAGCGCCGAAAGGTACATCCTATATCTGGCCTCCATTTTTTAGATCTTATGCAAGTCCAGCGTTAAACATTTTCATCGAAAATGTGAATCAGCTCCTAGGAAAGTGTCGCGCCCCGAAACTGGGACTACGACTACTCCTGTAGAGACCTAGCTCGCTGCAGCTAGTCCCATATATGCATAGCATACACATACCCTTGACGTCCCAGGATAAGTCAAGCACAGGAGTATATTCACATTGCAACAGAGTAACTTACAAAATAGTTAAGCAGTGTGGCCTGCTGGCCTTGATATTACATAAGAAGATTACAATGCCTTCACGGCATTCATGGTTTAGCAAGATAACATCTACACAGCAGAAGATAGGTGACCCACCCACAAAGAGAAGTGGACGGCAGAACAACACACATCAGGGAAATGACGGGACTGACGCTCCTCCTTCTGGGTCCACGAAGTACTCCATGCCTTCATCTTGGTCGTAGAGCGCTCCATCTACTGATTTGAATGTTCCAAGGGTGAGTACTTACGTACTCAGCAAGTCATAGGTAAGAGTAGGTACATATAGTAGTGATGATATGAACCTAGACTAGTCAAGAATTATGGATGTTTGTAAAATAACCTTTTCCTTTCTCATCTCATCTTATGGCAGCACTTTTCATAATATAACATCATCATTCATGTTCACTAGATTATAGTACTACCGCGACACGTCGACACACGACAGCCCACGGCAGCACTCCTTATCATGACAACACATGTCATTTGGGTAATCTTGATTAAACATATTTTATTTAGAAAATAATACTTGTGTCACACCCCGTGGATTTAATCCACCGCAACAGACTCCTATAAACCCGGGAGCTCGGAGTATTCGAATACGTTTTTAACTCTGCAGAGAGGTACCAATTTACCCGCAAGATATTCCACTTTCAAGCCCATCCTATCAAAATGATTAGACCCCTCCTCACAACCATGTGTGAGTGGCAAGGTGGAGATAACAAGAACTTTTGTTATGTCTCACTCACATTTCACCCCCGACCCTGTGGATCTCTCGCGAAACACAGTTGTGGCGGGCTATACCCCCACCCCTACTCATTTCCCCATTGCTGGGTCTAATGTCAGATCACCTTCAGTGATAGTGGGAGTCAGCCTCCAAATCAATCATCACAACACATCTCATGCAGGGGTTTCATGTGCGATCCACATAAGTACTTGTTCAGGCCTGTCCCATACCAGGCTTGCGGTTAGCACGTTGTTCATGCCACTAGACGCACAACACAAGGTTCTAGTCCTTATATGCCAGTGACCAGACCATCCACAACCCTGCACCTTCAGTGCCTGCATTCCTTTGCAGTCTAGCACCTCCAGTGCTACAGCCATCCACACCATTTTTCTGGTCACGGCTAGGGCTTTTATTTCACGAATATAAGTATATAAATACATATAATAGTTCATGGCTCAAAACTTGTTTATTTCACATTTCACAGATAACCAATCTAGTACTGCCAATTCATAAATCAACCATTCTCAATCTTTCACATGCAATATTGCCTATATTCAAGGTTATGTTTTAGCAACATTTAAAATATAGGTTCAAGATGATCAAGGATATGACTTGCCTTCCGCGTCGTAAGAAACATCAGTTGATAACGGGTCAACAGCGAAGTCCTCAAATTCAGCTTCTGAATCTGCTCGACGATAAACCAAACAATACACACAAATATTACTTATATAGTAGAATGATTTAGGATCTATATGCAGATATGCTTAACAAGGATAACTGAACGATACTGGAGATAATTGAGATTGCGAGCTGAACTGAGTTGAGATCTAGGGTTTCAAGGAATTGGCTGAGGATGGGTGTTAGATGCTCTTAGGATCTCAAGGTTGCAATAAGAATATCAGTTTTGTGGCTGGTTTGATCAAAAACAGTGAATGTCAGTAGATTGACATTCGGATCAAGAATCTGACATAACTTCAAGGAAAATTAGAGAGCTTATCTCAAGTTATGACAGTAGAAGAAAGTGTAGACCATAACTCTACAAATTCAGTGGACAAAGTGGCTTTCAAAATGCACAATCAGAAGTGGGTAAACAAGGCCAATGCCATTGGCTGGCATGCACTGAGACAGTGTCAAAAATTAGGGTTTAGCGGCAAATATAATTCAAGGGCTCAAATCAAGTTGTGATAGAAGAAGAAAATGCTGATCACAACCTCATGAATCTAAGGGACAAAGTTATGCCCAAAATGCACATCTGGAAGGGAGTGAAAAGGGCTAATGCCACTGACTGACATAGTCTGGCATTGATCTTGACATGGCCAGAAACTAGGGCTTGGCATAACTTTTGATCTAGAGCTCCAAATGATGCACCACTTTGTCTGGGAGGTAGGCATTGATAACAGGAACAAATCATTCAACAGGATCTAGGGCAGAAGATGGCCAGAAGGTGATGAAATTCAAAGGAGAAGTGTGGTGGCGACACGGCACAGTGAAGCCACTGGACAACAATCTTGGCATGGCTGTAACTTGAAATCTGGGCAGTTTCAAAGATCGAGCTAGAAGACAAATATGTTCAGGAGGTTGAAGCACACCTGAATGACAAAGTGGATGAAGCTGAAACGGCCAGGAATAGGGTTTCCGGTGATCGACGCCGGAGAAGAAACACTGCCATTTGGGGATTTTCGATTTAGGCCGAATGAACTCAATTCCAAGCTTGGGAAGTGAAAGAGAGATAAGGGGAAACTACCTGCACGATCAATTTGGCCGGAGGATGGCCGGAGAAGCCTGGCGACGATCGCCGGTTTCTGGAGAAGCTAAAAATTGGGGAAAGCTTCGGTTGAAGCTGAATCAGGAGATCTTGATGCATAGGCTTGCTGGAAATGAGTCACTGATCATTTTCTTCCACAGGATCGAGAGCTAAATCGAGGTAATTTGGCCTGCATTGCCGGAACAGGGCAATCTTCGAGTTTCAGTAAATTCCGGTGATCGCCGGCGATAGGAGGCAAGGAAATCCAATTAAGTGGTATAGCACGATGAGAGAGATAAGGGGAACTCACTGGTGCTGTCAATTTGGTGGTTGAGGCTGCGGTTGAGGCTGTCACCGTGAGGCCTCGAGCTGGTCTCGCCGGAGAAGAAGACTAAGACAAAAAATCTGAGGCTTTGCTGGTTCCAAGTGAGGTGTGAATGAGCTACTGAGTACAGGGATGCTTAAATAGGCAGGCGAAGCTGCAAGGGGGGGAACAGCGAAGTAATTGGCTGCTGTGATGAGATGGGTTGCGTGCTGAGCATCAGCGGCGAAGACACAGCATTAACCGGTGATGCGACGGTGACAACGGCTCTGCAGTTGATCATCATGTCGGTTCATCGGGACATGGCAAGCTGGAGCAAGCGGTGGCGACAACATTGGCGCGGCAAGGCAACGTGGCAGTGAATTGCTGACAAAAGGCTGCTGGTCGCGCGCGGGAGCAGGCGCTGGTCGTCGACGTTGCAGTGGCGCTGCCACGACACGGCTGGAGCGAGGACACGTGCGCACCGGCATGCACGGTCACAAGTGCGGCGAAGCCTCACCGGCGACGAGCAGCTACGGCGCACAAGCACAGCAACTCTGGTCGTGAGCACAGCAACCGGCCTGGTCGAATTTGGACTAAACTGCAGCTTCAGGTTTTTGATTTGGACTGAATTGTAAATCTGAAGATTTGGATGATTTGATCTGGAATTGATTCTGCTGTTTTGGTATACTTAATTCAATAGATGATTTGGCACAGCTAGGAGATAAAGTTGGAGACATTTGGATGACTTTTGATATGAACTGAAAACAGAGTAGATTAGGGTAAAATAAGTCTGAATCTTATTGATCTCGAATTATGGAATTTAGGGTTTAATTTTGAGATACTCATATAAGAAGAATTTGTGTTGAAAAACATTTGGGAGGTGTTCCCTGAATCAGATTTGAATTTGAATATGATTTGCAACATTTTGCCCTTTCTGGCTTTTAGAAAAATCTGGAAGAAGGATTGATCTGCGAATCTGGAGTTTTGGAAGGTTTAAACTGAATTTGATTTCACTGATATGGCAGATTATATTCAACAGAATATTTGGCAAGAACATTTGATAAAATTTGGCACATTTGAATAGTCTTTGATACAGACTGAAAATAGGGTATTTTTAGGGTAATTGAATCTGAGCTTCAATTGATTTCGAATTATGGTAATTAGGATGAGATCTTGGAATCTGCACAGAAGAAGAACTTGTTTCAAATAGCATCTAGAAAAGATTTGCTGAAGAAATTCTGAATTTGGAGTTAATCTGGAGATTTTAGCCTTTTTGGGTTTCTAGATATCAGATAAAGGACTAATTTGTAATAACTCTTGGACTGATTTGCGAAAAAGGTTTAGATGGTAAAATCTGACTGCCAACTTTTTGGATTAAGGTATTGGCATACCCTTGATCATAATCCAAGAATAATCTGGTCCGAACTTGGCTAAGATTTTGATTAAATCTGGATTTCTGAAACTTAGGGTAAAAGATAATAACAGATATTCTGTTTTCGAAAACAGAAAGGAGTTGATAATTCTGGAAGTTAGAGATAGAATTGGGTCTGGGTTCTGAAGGCTTTTAGGTTTAGGATAACTGATAGATCAAATCTGGAAAGTCAGGTCTTGACTTGGGGTCACAGGATAGATTTGAAGAAATTAGGGCTAGAACAGAATAAAGCTGAGGCTGATTTGGCTGATCTAGGAGAGACATATGCATGCATGATTTTTAAGAAAGAACTTTTCACCCCAAAACTCAGGATGTTACAGATCTACCCTCCTTAAAGAAATCTCGCCCCGAGATTTACCTAAAGCAAGGAAAGATAAGAATAGAGATAGGTTTGCTGAAAATTCTCTTCCTTCTTCCAAGTAGTTCCTTGTTCTGAATGATTTCCCACTGAATTTTTTTTATAATCTGATATGGGGTATTCTAAAGGTACTTGCTTTATATGCATTTCAACTTCAGGTGAATTTGCAGTACTGAGATCAAATAGTATTAGGGTAGATGCAAACTGAGTCAAAAATCTACCTCGAAGGATGTCGGTGGTGTTTCCTGCTTCTTGAATGTAGTTTAACTTTCCTCCTGGACTTGCTGTTGGTGTTCCATCTCTTTCTCTTCCTCGGTTGGCCATGCTTCCTCCTCTTCTTGGTGGAGTTCCTCTAGAATTCTGTGGTTGTGGCACTGGTACCCTAGGTGCTTCTGTTTGCGTTCTTGCTTGTGATCTGGCAATAGATGATGGAAGTCGAATCAAAGGATAAAATTCCCTACGATGTCCACGCTGTCCACAGTGGAAACAAATGATATTCATGCGAGGGCAATCCTTCTGATGATGATTTCCTCTGCAGGTTGGGCACATCGCCGTTGCCGGTCTAGGAGCTTGATATGATGGTCGAAAATTGGAGGTGATGGGGGCTTTTCCTCTGGTTGGGTCTGGTTGTGGTCGTGCTTGCTGAAGCATCTTCCTCTTCCGATTTTCTTCTCCTGTATTCCTCTTCTCCTCTACCTTTAGGACTCTGTTCACTAGTGTCTGAAATTCAGTTATCTCATGGGAAGCGATTTGGTACTGTAGGTAATGTTGAAGTCCTTCTGTAAAGCGCTCTATTTTCTTCTCCTCTATATCGACATCTCCAGGTGCATATCGGGCTAAGTGAGTGAACTGGTGTAGATACTCTGTAACTGTCTTGTTTCCTTGAACCAAATTACGGAATTCCCGACGTTTGGCAGCTATGACGCCGGTAGGTACATGAAATTTCCGGAATTGTTCCTTGAATTCCGTCCAAGAGATGTTATCTCTGTCAAGGTGAGCCTCCTGGTAGTTCATCCACCATGCAGCTGCAGCTCCTAATAACTGGTGTGATCCAAACAAAACCTTCTCTCGGTCACTGCATCGGACTGTGTCCAGCTTCCTCTCGATATCCCTTAACCAATCATCGGCAACCATGGGATCGGTCGCACTAGAGAATGTTGGTGGACGGGTCTTTTGAAAATCCGTTAGTCGGGCACCTACAGTAGTTCCTTCTGTGGCTCCAGTAGGCATTCTCTGAACTATCTGAGCTAACAACTGGGTATGAGCTATCTGAGCTTCCTGTCGACTTTTCTCCATTGACAACAAAATTTCCTGAAGACTGGGTTGTTCATTCTGAGGAGGATTGGAACTCTGAGATCCTTGCTGAAACAAAGGGTCTCTTGTCATAGTTTCTTCTTCTTGCGGAGTCTGACCCATGTCTTCTCTTCCACTTCGAGATCTCCTTCTTGTGTCAACCATGGTGGCTCTGAAAAAGGTTTAGACTGATCTAACTAACTAAGGCCAACTAAGACAGCAATGCAGAAATTAATGTAATTACTTTAATGCATAAAATTACTTAGGCTATTAGCCATAATACACAAATTAACCATTGCAAAAGCAACAGCAAATCAAAAAGCTATCAAGAGCATCCACTAGCTCTGTCTACACCAACCTCCTAAGACACTCTGAAACAACAGAACGCACTCTCACAACCTTACCGATTTTTAGAAATTCCACATAAAATTTTGAAATAAAAGTTTTCAAGAGCTACAAGCTCATTATTTTTATCAAAATAAAATTTTCAACAAGTAGTTTTCTAAATAAATTACGTCTTCCTGGCACGGCCAATCCCTAAAGGTGTCGTCCTACAGTCAAGTTCTCATGTTGCTCTGATACCAACTTTTCTGTCGCGCCCCGAAACTGGAACTACGACTACTCCTGTAGAGACCTAGCTCGCTGCAGCTAGTCCCATATATGCATAGCATACACATACCCTTGACGTCCCAGGATATGTCAAGCACAGGACTATATTCACATTGCAACAGAGTAACTTACAAAATAGTTAAGCAGTATGGCCTGCTGGCCTTGATATTACATAAGAAGATTACAATGCCTTCACGGCATTCATGGTTTAGCAAGATAACATCTACACAGCAGAAGATAGGTGACCCACCCACAAAGAGAAGTGGACGGCAGAACAACACACATCAGGGAAATGACGGGACTGACGCTCCTCCTTCTGGGTCCACGAAGTACTCCATGCCTTCATCTTGGTCGTAGAGCGCTCCATCTACTGATTTGAATGTTGCAAGGGTGAGTACTTACGTACTCAGCAAGTCATAGGTAAGAGTAGGTACATATAGTAGTGATGATATGAACCTAGACTAGTCAACAATTATGGATGTTTGTAAAATAACCTTTTCCTTTCTCATCTCATCTTATGGCAGCACTTTTCATAATATAACATCATCATTCATGTTCACTAGATTATAGTACTACCACGACACGTCGACACACGACAGCCCACGGCAGCACTCCTTATCATGACAACACATGTCATTTGGGTAATCTTGATTAAACATATTTTATTTAGAAAATAATACTTGTGTCACACCCCGTGGATTTAATCCACCGCAGCAGACTCCTATAAACCCGGGAGCTCGGAGTATTCGAATACGTTTTTAACTCTGCAGAGAGGTACCAATTTACCCGCAAGATATTCCACTTTCAAGCCCATCCTATCAAAATGATTAGACCCCTCCTCACAACCATGTGTGAGTGGCAAGGTGGAGATAACAAGAACTTTTGTTATGTCTCACTCACATTTCACCCCCGACCCTGTGGATCTCTCGCGAAACACAGTTGTGGCGGGCTATACCCCCACCCCTACTCATTTCCCCATTGCTGGGTCTAATGTCAGATCACCTTCAGTGATAGTGGGAGTCAGCCTCCAAATCAATCATCACAACACATCTCATGCAGGGGTTTCATGTGCGATCCACATAAGTACTTGTTCAGGCCTGTCCCATACCAGGCTTGCGGTTAGCACGTTGTTCATGCCACTAGACGCACAACACAAGGTTCTAGTCCTTATATGCCAGTGACCAGACCATCCACAACCCTGCACCTTCAGTGCCTGCATTCCTTTGCAGTCTAGCACCTCCAGTGCTACAGCCATCCACACCATTTTTGGGAAGAACCAGACTCAAAAGAATAATCAAGATACAAGATATCTCGATCATCCAGCCAAGTCTACGGCTTAGATTAAATAACACTTACGAGTCTCCTATAGCTTCTCCTTGTACACCCTTACAGGAAAAATCCTCGCCTGTGAGGACTTTTTCCTCCATTTGTAAACCTTTTACCACACTTAGTGAAATCTCAACAGGACGTAGGGCTATTACTCCCACCATCGAGGGCCCGAACCTGTCTAAACTCTCTGTGCTCCTATTCACCATTGTTCAGCATACCTTCCCGGAGGGTCATCTTGAAAGGTCTCACAATTACAAATTCTGCATAAGTTCGGCTGAGGACCCTGAGTCCGAATCGTCGACAGTGCTGTACTCCTTGTTTACCTGGTTTACGACTAGTTGTGAGTCTCCCCTCACCACTAATCGACGGACTCCGAGGGATTTTGCTGCCCGGAGCCCTGCAAGAAGACCTTCATACTCTGCTGCATTGTTGGTTGCAACAAAGTGTAGTTGAATGACATACTTAAGCTGTTCGCCCTGGGGCGTAACTAAGACCACTCCGGCCCCCGAGTGTTGAAAACTACGGGAGCCGTCAAAGTACATTGTCCAATAATCGGGGCATTCCAGTTCCTCTGCCAACTGCACGGGTGGCTCAGGGTTGGTCCATTCGACCACAAAGTCGGCCAAAACCTGAGACTTAACCGCCGTGCGAGGGGTGAAATGGATCTCGAAGGCACCGAGTTCGACCGCCCATTTGGCGATTCGACCAGATTTCTCTGGATTTCGGACAATATCCCCTAAAGGAAAAGAGGAGGGTACTGTGATCTTGTGTGCTTGAAAGTAATGTCATAGCTTACGGGAAGCCATCAGTAGCGCGTAAAGTATCTTCTAGACCTCAGGGTAGTGCTCCTTAGGACCATGAAGTACTTCGCTCACATAGTAGACGGGTCTATGTATTCCTCCCGTATCCGCGATCAGAACGGCGCTGACCGCGTGTGGTGTGGCCGCCAGGTAAAGAAGCAACAGTTCTCCTTTGTCGGGAGACACCAATACTGGCGGACTGGATAGATACGTTTTTACCTCCTGGAATGCTTTTTCGGCCTCATCCGACCATGTAAAGTTATGATGCTTCTGCAAGGCTTTGAAGAAAGGTAATCCCCTTTCGCCTAATCGCGATATAAAGCGACTTAGAGCCGCCATGCGACCAGCCAGGCGTTGAACATCCTTCATGGTCAACGGCGACCTCATTTATTCAATAGCCCTGATTTTCTCAGGATTAACTTCAATGCCCCTGGAACACACAAGGAAACCAAGGAGTTTTCCTGAAGAAACCCCAAAAGAGCATTTCTCCGGGTTTAATTTTATTCCAAAGCGATTCAAATTACAGAAGATTTCAGTGAGATCGTCCAAATGAGACAATCTCTTGGCACTTTTTACAACCAAATCGTCTACATATGCTTCGAGATTACGCCCTATCTGGGAAAGAAAGGTCTTTTGCATCAAGCGCTGGTACGTGGAACCTGCGTTCTTGAGGCCGAACGGCATTCTGACGTAGCAGTATGTGCCGAACGGGGTGATGAAGGCAGTCTTCTCTTCATCGTCTTCGGCCATGCTAATTTGATGATATCCTGAGTAAGCGTCCAGGAAACTCATTAGTTCGCAACCCGCAGTCGAGTCGACCAGCTGGTCGATGCGGGGAAGGGGAAAGTCATCCTTCGGACAGGCAGCGTTGAGGCTAGTGTAATCGACACACATGCGCCACTTGCCATTTGACTTGCGGACCATGACCAGATTGGCGAGCCAGTCCGGGTGATCCACTTCGCGGATAAACCCGGCTTGTAAGAGTTTGTCTAACTCTTCTCGGATGGCTTCCTGTCGGTCAGTGGCAAAACGCCTGAGCTGTTGCTTTATTGGTCGTTGTCCAGGCCGAATTGCTAACCTGTGCTCAATTACTTCCCTTGGGACACCGGGCATGTCGGACGGTTTCCACGCAAACACATCTGCGTTAGCCCGGAGGAAAGCAACGAGGTCGAGTTCCTATTTGTCATCTGGGTACAAAGGAACTTGTTTGAGTTTCTCATCTGGTCGAGGAGCAGCCTTGATCGCATCGGTGGCAACGGTGGCGACCTGAGCGTCCCGGAGGGGAAGTTGATCGACCATCTCCAAAGATAGCCGGTCGCACGTGAGTGCCACGTTGCGACTACCTCGGACCGAAATGACACCTTTGGGGCCAGGCAATTTCCCACACTGATAAGCATAGTGCGTTGCCATCATGAACTTAGCAAGAGTCGGCCTGCCAAAGATTGCATTATAAGCTGAATCACAATCGATTACATCGAAAGTAACCAATTCTGTTCGAAAGTTGTCTGGTTCTCCCAGAGTGACCGGGAGGACCACATGTCCCAATGGCATCATGGAGGGGCCTGGGATTATCCCATAAAACGGATGGATTATGGGCTTGATCTTCGAACGAGGAATTTGCATCTCGTCGAGTGTCTTGACCAATAAAAGATCAAGGGAACTTCCCCCGTCAATCAGGACCCTTTCGACTCTCGCGTTACTGATGATTGGGGTAATGACCAGAGGTAGCCTCAATGGTCGGGTTAGCCCCACAGGACAGTTAGCGCGATCGAACGTCAAAGGCATATCCGACCAACGGGGGTATTGAGGTTCACCAAGGGATGTCTCCGTTTGGTTAACCTCTCGGCAGAAGGTTTTAAACTGCCTTTTGGAAACGAAAGAGGAAGAACCTCCGAAAATGACATTAACATGATTTTGAGGTACCTGGTAAGCCATTTCTTCGTCTCCGTCGACGTCTCTAATCCCGCACGCCTGCTCTTTAGGCGGTGAGATTGGCATTGGCCTGGCTCCTTGGTAGAAATCGTCCAATTGTTTTAGCCAACTCCTGCAGTTTTGGAGGTCGTGGCCTGCGGAGTTGTGGAGTGGACACCACTTCTTGCCCTCCTGCGGATTAGTTGATTTTTCTGGCTAGTCGGAATCCCGACCACCAGAGGCAGTTTTACTTTTAAATGAAGACTTATTACCTTTGGTCGAAGGTGGTTTCTCTGCGACTGCGACCTCACGGTACTGTCCAGAGCGGTTCCTCTTTGACTTCTTTGATTTCCCACCCGGTGAAGACTCCGGCTTTTTACTTGAATCTTCTTTCCTGGCGTCCTTGAAGCCTGGTTGGGGTGGTAGGTCCCCTTTGTCGACCATTCGGTTCCATTCGACTGCTTCGGCTGCATCGGAATATCGATCAGCCATATCGAACAGATCGGCCACTGATCGAGGCGGGTGGATAAACAAGTCTTCAGTGAATCTCTGGTATCGAACGGCATGCTTAAATGCCCTGATTACGGAGCCATCAGATATGTTCGGGATGGTATTCCTCACCCCGACAAACCTCTTGACAAACTGCCGAAGTGTTTCGGTCGAAGTTTGCCGCAGCCTATGCAGGTCGTCCTCCTTACCCGGCTTTTGGTAACAATTTTGGAAATTGCTGAGGATGGCATCGCATAGCATTTCCCAATTGTAGATGGAACCCTCAGGCTGATTAAACAACCAGGTTCTAGCCGGTCCTGCGAGGACTGTTGGCAGGTAGTTGGCCATGACCTTGTCATCGCCTCCCGCTGCTTGGATGGCAGTAATATAAATCTGAAGGAACTCGGATGGATTCTGAGTTCCATCAAACCTCTCAATGGCCCCTGGTCGAAACTTATCAGGCCAAACGACTGCTCGTAGGCCAGGCGAAAAAGCTTTGCAACCAACGTAAGGACCATGAATTGCCCTGTGACTCTCGGTTGGGTTTCGAGCAGCCTCACGTAATGGCGAGGTTACTCGTGGTCCCAAACGAGAGTGAACAGGAACTCGATCCCTACCACGAGAATCCTGCATTCGCCGGTATTTGTCCTGTCGGGACGATACGGGCGGCGGGTAACTCCGCCGGCCAGAGCCAGAATGAGGACCATCCCGTTCACGGGAATGTGTTACCGAGTGGGAAGAGGCTGTTGGGGTCGCCTCGGATGCGACCTCGTCCAGTCTTTCCGCCAGGATCCTGAAAAAGGCCGGTTTCTGCGCATCCGTGACCGTAGGAGGAAAATTGCGCATGACTTCCGCGATAGATCGCCGTCGACCATGGGTACTTCTCCTAGGGGCACCGGGAGTTATCGTTTCTTCGTCCACTGGGAAATGCTCCGGTGGTAAAGAAGGGGTCTGGTCACGTCTACGACCACGCGACTGTCGAGAAGAACTCGGGGCAGCATCGTAACGAGCCTGCGCATCTTGAAGAGCCTCTAGGGCAGTTCTGCGTAGTTCGTTGTTCTGTTGCTCGAGATCTTGATCCTCCTTCTGTTTGCGATCTTGTTCTTCCCTGGCAGCCTGTTGGTCGGGAGTTTCTTCCGACAGCGCAGCAAACTGCCTAGGGAGAGAGGTTGCCGATGGGGAAAACATCTCGGTTTGTTCCGAGTCGGACTCGAAATCAAAGAGATGGTGAAGGTTATCAGGGTTGAACCTTCCTGGGCTAATTTCCGGGTCATCATCATATTTTCCCTCAGCAGGGTCGTATGATGGGTCGGATTCATCACCTAGCACATTAAGAACCTCTGTGGGTTCTGACCTTGCGCCAGTTACCTCCTGGTCGATTGACATGACTTGGAGAGATGATTCAACCTGTGGAAGATTCTGGCCTTCGACCTCTTCCATCGGAACAGGATCGCTTGGAGAAGGCATTGGTATATGGGCATAATCCTCGAGATCGAAATCATTCTCGGAATCATATGCTCCAGCCATGTTTCGGCGAACCTCCGGATTTCAATTAGGACGCCTTGAGAAAGGCCCCACGGTGGGCGCCAGCTGTCAACGATTCGGACTCGGGGTCCTCAGCCGAACTTATGCAAAATTTGTAATTGTGAGACCTTTCAAGATGACCCTCCGGGAAGGTATGCCGAACAATGGTGAACAAGAGCACAGAGAGATTTATACAGGTTCGGGCCCTCGATGGTGGGAGTAAAAGCCCTACGTCCTGTTAGGATTTCACTATATGAGATAAAGCTTTACAAACTAGCAGGGAGAAACCTTCACAGGCGAAAGTCTTCCCTATATAAGTGTACAAAAAGAAGCTATAGGAGACTTGTAAGTGTTGTCTAATCTAAGCCGTAGACTTGGCTGTTTAAGTGATCGAGATATCTTATATCTCACTTATCTTAGGAGTCTTGTTCTTCCAAATGTCTTGGATCCTCCGTTTGATGTACTTTGCCACCTTTTTATATTGGTCGAAAGGGTGCCATATGAAGAAAACTGCATCAAACGGTTGGATGCGGTTTCTGGAGAACCGCTGTTAACTTCCACGGAGGTTATTAACACGTGTTAATCATGAATAACCGCATATAATAACCTCTGACGGTTGGTCTTCAACGTGGAGGAATCTTCGGGATGCTTGGAATATCCTGACATAAGGATAATCGAATAAACTCCAAGCACCCTGGTCGAGAATGTTCTGACCGCGGAATGTGGGCTGACCGCACAACATCCCGGATATCCAGTCTGCGTATAGCATACGAACTTCTGACAGCGCAAGGTTGTCGGTCTGATCGCACGAAACCGGCGATCTGATCGCGTAAAGCTTGCGATCTCATGGTGATGCCCCTCAGAATAGCTTGAGTTCGCATCGCCAGATACATGTCTGGTTCGAACCTGTCTTGAACCAAAAGTTTATTAGAAGTGACCCAGGTGTCAATCCTCGTCATAGATGATCTTTCCTTTTGATCCCCCTCTGTGGCTAGGACTGCAGTTTTTATCCCTTGGGATTGGATCTCCGCTGCCATTCCCTCCACAATGGCCTGAAGAACTTCTTCGACCATGGGAGTAGAACTTGGTTTTTCCGCGACATCTACTGTAGGTGTTGTGCCAAGGCTTGTCGAGGTCGCTGGAGTGCTGGGCACAGCATCCCTGCGCCTAAAAACAAACAAACAGATTGTAAGGTAGAATGCCTCCTATCGATCATCTCGACATGACGATAGGGGAATTTTTACTTTATTCAAAACCCTACCCATGGCTTGGGTTTTGATGATGAGCTCCCAGGAGAAAGAAGCCCACTGGGTGCTCCTGGGAAAGTATCGTTCTCTGTCCTCGTTTTCCTTTTTTTAAACAGGACAGTGTTCTCTTCTCCCTGTATGTACACAGTCCTATGGGTATATGCAGAGGAATGACAAAATACAAGAATGTGAGGATTCTTACCACGGTCGCTCCCTCGATCAGTAAGGGAGGAGTTGTCAGTCCTAGGGCTTTACAAGCCTCAGGCGCAGGGGTTACGCCCGTAACCACAAGATTGTCAGTGGTTGCGGGGCCCATTATAGCCATCCCCATCCCTACAGTCAAGGACAAGATTTTGTTGGTCTGGGGGGAGGCTGACCTCTCTGGGATGCATGTCTCCAGAAGGTCAGTTGCCTTCCTCTTACGACGAATTAAAGGAATGTCGTCTTCCTTGTCTTCACTCCCATCACCCTGTACGACTAAGAAGTAATTCGTATTCGCACTTGGGGTTACATGGGGGAAGAGAATCTTACCGTGGTCTTCTTCATAGTTATGGTTTTCTTCTTCGAAGAAGCCCCTCCTAAGACCTTCTTGGGTTTCTGAGAAGTAGGCTCCTTCGTCACCCGACATGAAGAGGCTTTCTTCACCCTCTTCATCATTGATCCCCCAGAGGATTCAGCGTCTTCACCGGGACGTTTCATCCCAACAGAACACCCCTTCAGCAGCTGCATCATTCCAAGAATTCGATTTGGTAAGAAAGCAGCGATACACGAATCCAAACAGATGTTTCCAAGAGAAGTCGTACCTTTTGGCATTCCTGTTTCAGATCATCGCTTGCGTTTATTAAGCTCTGAGGGCGAGGCGACCCTTTAACTCCTTCTATTGCGGCATTGTAAGGCCAAAGAAGGTAGTTTGTCCGTTTTTCAATTTCGGACAACGAGAGAACTGTGTCACAAAAACGAACAACTTACTTGATATGTCTTTATTCGTCAGTAGGGTTGTATACTTTGTAGACCAGAGGACATACCTGTATTGTAATCTAGGGTGCTGTCCACCATGGACTCCACCTCCCAAGCCGGATGCTCCCTTTCACGTAGGGGGCTCACCCTGTTCTTCACAAAGTCGCGGATGATGTCGCGCGCTGTTAGTCCCTGATGTACCAAGTGGAGGATGGCTTTGGCCTGCTTCTCTAAGTCTGCACTTAGGGAAGGAATGGAGTCCATTTCACTGTCTTTCTCCGGTCGGGTGTTCGCAAACTAGAGTCCACTCTCCGATAGAGGGGTGCAGTAGAACCATTTGTGATGCCACCCGTGCACAGAGTCCCGCAGAGGAGGAAATGGGTACTCTTTCTTCTCCCTTATGCGGAAGTAGATGCACCCAGCGGCGTTGGCACTCTTCGACCACACCAAGAAGTAGAAGCGTCGGAAAAGCTCCATGCTTGGCAGCACTCCAACGAATGCTTCGCATAAGTGCTGAAAGATCACTAGGATCAAAACATCATTTGGGTGGAGATTCACCAACTCCAACCCATAATGGTTGGGGATTCCCCGCAGGAACTCGCTTTCCGGGAATCAGAACCCGCAGTGCAAATACTCCTCAAAGATCACCAGTTCACCCTCGTGAATGGCTGGGGTTTCTTCGTTCTTCCCCCCTGGCTGCCAGTTGATCAGCAACCGTGGAGGGAGAATCTCCTCCTTCTCTAATGCCACCAAACTCTCCTCCGTGTGGTGGACAGATCGGCTCCAGGATGCCATTACTGCAGAAGATCGTGGAAAAAGGCGATGGCTTGGGGGACGACAAAGACGGGGTGTGCAAAAAGAGGGTTTTTGTGCGGCGAGAATGTCCAAGGCAACGAAGGGTTTTGGTTGTGAGGCTTCTCCAGTAAGCTACCTCTTCCTTTTATATGTCCGAGACAACCCTTCACCAGATATTTTATTAATTTCTCATAATGGGTGCCATTCCTCTTGGAACCCGTTATCCATACCCAGTAATGAATTCAAAATAAAATGTATCTTTATCATTTTATTTCACATTCGGAGGGCTATGGTACATATTAAAATATGAGAAATTCCTAAAGTTTATTATGGAAATAATCTCTTATGACTTTGGAATAAACTTATATCTTGTATACTGATCACAATGCAATTCTGTGATCGCTACGATATAGGGGATCACAACATCTGTGGTCGCCTCACGATCAAGATATGGTGCTATGATCGTAGCACTGATTCTGATCGCAGTCTACGATCTCAATGCTATTCTGAGACCGAAGAACTATCCTGAGCCAGTTTTGGACAAAAATTTACTTGTGTATTTTTGGTCACGGAAGCATTCTCGTGTAGCTATTTCTCACAGAATGTAAAGAACCTTAATTTGGATTATAAGTTCTACATAATCCTTTTAAGAGATCAAGTATGTGAGGAAAAGAAATTCTTTATTTCTGACAATCTTTACATATGAAAGGGATGCAGGCGACCAAAGCGTCAACACTGGCTACCCCTAGAGAACTGGCTATGGCTCTAAGCCTATCTACATCATCCCGAATCAGAGATGCACTATTATTCCTTATTGTATCAGAGAGTTCTCACTGCTGCTGAGCATAGTCCCTCTCCAAGCGGAATTGGCGCGCCTCTTCACGAGAGTTGTCATAACATTCTGCCAGATGCAGAATGGCCGAAGACATCTCATTGGTCTTCTTCTCCAGAGCCTCTTTTTCTTTTTGGAGAGTTCGCTCGAGGGAAACACTCTCACCAAAAAGAGGTTGGACCTCAGTAGGCTGATCGCTGGGGGCTCCAGAGATTTTCGTCTCCTGCACATGTATACGTTAGTTTTACAAGATAAAACGACAAGCAGAGAGGATGAAAATAATTACCAATCCTCGCAATAAGATTGGACGGGAGGATGAAACTCTTCCCCCAGGAAGTAGATCACCCGACAAAAGTCGAGGACCATCTGGTTGCGGGAATGCAACCTTCTCACCAGAAAATTGATCACCCAACAAAATCTGGGGATCGCTTGGTCGTAATGGAGAAAGCTGATCAGAAGAAGAAAGCTTATGGATCTCCAAAGGTGAAGATGATGCGATTGAAGGAGCTGATGGGGTTGAAGAGTAGGGTAATGTGACAGCCCAGGTCTCGGCTCCTTTTACCAATTTTGATGCAGTCCCACTGGAGGATCCTTTGTCATTCTTCGATCTCTTCTTTGGAGGAATTAGTTCTTCGCACACCTGTAAGTTTCAAAGAGCATTACTTTGGAACCGACCAGAATGCAGGAAAAAAGTTGAATCAAGACTTTCAAAAAAAGACTTACTTCTTGAGAGTCTTGATCAATTTCTAACAGCACTTCTGTTCTTTCCTCGTCACTCTCAATCTCAATGATGTTCTTGGAGTCTTGATCTGCCATTTGAACAAGAACTAAGGCTCGGAGGGAGTGGCTGGAGAAAAAGAGAAACTCTAAAAAAGACTTAGATGTGGTGAGAAATTCGTGAGTTCAAAGAACCGAAAGGCTCTTCGATTTATAGAGCCTGAAGGCGTCGATTCGTTTCCACACACGTCTTGGGTTCTTAAACCACACTTACGGTTGCCATCACGATGAGTCGCCTAAGTCATCATTACCAGCCAAGAAAGACTCAAGGTTTTTCTTGGGATATGAACCGTCACATGGCGGAACAGTATCAGCTGAAGTTAAAACGTCGGGTTCATAATTCGATGCAGGATAAAAATTTGAAGTAAATATGTTCTTTCATTTTCTTCAAATTTGGGGGCTAGCTGACAAGGATTATCACCCGAGCTAGTTCAAAGTTTTACACGTTTGGTTTAAGATAGAATCAGATTAGACGTGTGTCAATAAGTCCGTCACTATGGTCTCAGACGACCTAAAGGGCGTGGACACAGAGATATTTCATGGTCGCAGCCCCTGCGCAATCATGAGGTCGCAGACAGTGCGCGATCAGAGGGTCGTTGATTATCTGTGACCAGGATAATTCGGGAAGGCCTAACTCTTTGAATGGGCATATCTCGAGAATCACGAAGATATTTCCACGTATGAAGACAACTGCCAGGAGGTTAACATGTGCGGTTATTCCTTGATTGCATGTGTTAAGCCTGCGTGGAAGTTAAGTGCAGTTAACGAAACTGCATCCTAACAACTGTCCAAGGCCGTTTCGCATTGGCGCCCTTTTGTCCAGTATAAAAAGGTAGTCAATGCACGTTCTAAGGACAGTGAATAATTCAGTCAAGCATACAAGTACAATCAGGCATTCAACAAACCTGAAGACTTAGATATAGTTAGATAGACACTAACATTGAAGAGATCATCGCCTGTGATCATCTCTTCTTCCCTATTGTAAAACATCTTATTTGATATAGTAAAATAACAACAAGACGTAGGGCTATTACTCCCACCATCGAGGGCCCGAACCTGTATAAAATCTTTTGTGCCTTTACAGACTTGATTCATCCTACCTTCCCGGAGGAGTGCTCTGAAAGGTCCCACAACTCACAAATTTGCATAAGCTCGACTAAGGACCCCGAGTCCAAATCGTCGACATTACTCTTGGTGATTGTCGTCACCTAGACAACCCCAAGAGTTCGGCGATCTCTGCATCGATGGTGTTTGTCGGAAAGGCTCGGTGTTTGGGTGTGAAGGCTTGGGGCCTGCCTATCCAGAGAAGAGAAGGGAAACCACTAGTGGAATTCAAGTGATACTCTTGTGTGGAGTGCTTCAATGAGGATTAGTGGAAATCGGCAAATTTCCAATACCTCGGGAAAAATCGATTGTGTCATCAGTTATTTCTTCCTCTTGCAAATTTCATATTTAGAGATATTTGTTGTTGTCTTGATCGTTCTAGGAAAGCAAAACCCTAAATTGTGCAATTATACTTGTTTGTGATAATCTCGCATTATTGCTTTAGATTGAGTTTGAAAATTGGAATTAAAATTTTAAAACCACCTATTCACCCCCCTTTAGTTGACATCCTTTGATAAACACAAATACACAAATACACTTAGAATAACAAACGAATTGAAAGTCAAATTCACTAATTCGATGTCATAATACTTGAGAATCGAGGTCAAAAAATTACTGGCCGAAAAGTACAGCTTGCAATTCAGATGGTTTACAAAGAGAACTATCTCTCCGGGTCACGACCTCGGGATGATTTCATCTCTAGCAGGAATTTGCCCAAGATATGTTGGGATTCATTTTCTTAACAATCTCAACCGACAAAAGTTGCTCGAACTCGTTCACTTGAGTTTGGGGGCTAGCTGACAAGGATATGTTCTGCATCTTTGGTCGAAGGCTTAGAGTGATGGGACCCGCTCCCATTAACTCCCACCTTCGACCAACCTTCTTTTGGGCTAGGTCACATACAATCAATCCTTTTGGTTGTATGGTGTACCTCATCCTAAGGTAAGGACTCTTGGTTGAAGGAGAACGTTGCCGCGACCTCTTGGTCGAAAGTGCACATGCTTAGTAATTGCTCTGTGCGATTACTCATCGAGGCGGTTCCCTGTTAACCACCTTGATACATGTCCCTTTGAAGAGAATTAACCAACGATAACTACTATTATCAGCGGTTATTAGATAACTGGCGTCCTTATAAGATCTATATATCGCCATAGATTTGGAGAGGAGAAGAGAATTTGACTTGTACTCAATATACACATAATAAAGCAAGAACATGATGTATGTCCATTACTCATCTTTTGAGGGATTGAACCTATATAAAAATTCTTTATTTCTCTTTTTATATCCATTTTGTGAATTCTCTCTACGATATTGGATGGTGTCCTCGCAACCCAAATCAAATTTGTAAGATTGGGGATTATACTTTTTGATCGTCGACATGAGTTAAATAGATCACAAGCCATACTCACGATCAAATAAAGAAAATGTCATGACCACATCTGGCATCCTAGGTTCTCTATGCATCTCACAACACATAGACACACATGATACAACATTCTCAGAGATAAACACCCAATTGAAACTCAAGTAAATCCAAATTAACTCACAATAAGTTCATTTAAGATAGTTCAACACAACAAAAGCAATTGGATTCTTCAGCTGTTCTTGTTCAAGTTGATTACACACATCAGATATCTTATACATAAAATCAATTCAATAAGTTGTTCTTGAAGTTTAGAAGAGAGGGAGAAGGGGAGTTATGATGTGACCCGATGTCGCGCCCCGAAACTGGGACTACGACTACTCCCGTGGAGACCTAGCTTGCTATAGCTAGTCCCATACAAGCATACCTTTGACTTCCCAGGATAAGTCAAGCACAGGAGTCACATTGCAGCAGAAAAACTTACAAAGTATTAAGCAGTGTGGCCTGCTGGCCTTAATATTACATAAAAAGATTACAATACCTTCGCGGCATCAAGGTTTAGTTAAAACAAAATAAAACTTCTACACAGCGGATGATGGGTGTCCCTTCCACAGTAAGAAGTTGACGGCAGAACAACACATCAAGGATTTGACGGATCTGGCTCTCCTTCTGGATCCAAGAAGTTCTCCACGCCTTCCTCTTGATCTTGGTACGCTCCATCTTCTGGGTTGTAAGTTGCAAGGGTGAGTACTTACTGACGAGGATTGACACCCGGGTCATTTCTAATAAACTTTTGGTTCAAGACAAGTTCGAACCAGACATGTACCTGGTGATGCGAACTCAAGCTATCCTGAGGGGCATCACCATGAGGTCGCAAGCTTTACGCGATCAGGTCACAGCCTTGCGCGGTCAGAAGTCCGTAAGCCTTCCGCGGTCAGAAGTTCGTAAGCTATACGCGAACTACACATTCGGGATATTGCGCGGTCAGCCAATATCCCGCGGTCAGAACATCCGAAGATCAGGATACTTGGGATCTATCTATTCGGTTGCCCATGTAATAGGATATTCTAAGTATCCTGAAGATTCCTACACGTGGAGAATCAACCGTCAGAAGGTTAACACATACAGTTATCCATGAATAACACGTGTTTAACCTGTGTGGAGGTTAAGAGCAGTTCCAAAAACCGCATCCAACCGTCCGTGCAACCGATTGATGCAGTTTCCTTCACATGGCACCCTTTCAAACAGTACAAAAGGATGGCATGGAGCATCAATCGAGGGAGAGGGGAAAAAGAGAAGAAAATCATCCAAGTTAGCCAAGTCTACGGCACACCTCATATAGCATTTTAATAAGCCTTCTTTGGCTTATCTTTGTACACTTTTACAGGGAAAATCCTCGCCTGTGAGGACTTTTCCCTCCATTTGTAAACTTTTTACCATACTTAGTGAAATCTCAACAGGACGTAGGGCTTTTACTCCCACCATCGAGGGCCCGAACCTGTCTAAACTCTCTGTGCTCCTGTTCACCATTGTTCAGCATACCTTCCCGAAGGGTCATCTTGAAAGGTCTCACAATTACAAATTCTGCATAAGTTCGGCTGAGGACTCCCAGTCCGAATCGTCGACAGCTGGTGCCCACCGTGGGGCCTTTCTCAAGGCATCCTAATTGAAATTCGGAGGTTCGCCGAAACATGGCTGGAGCATATGATTCCGAGAACGATTTCGATCTCGAGGATTATGCCCATATACCCATGCCTTCTCCAAGCGATCCTGTTCCGATGGAAGAGGTCGAAGGCCAGAATCTTCCACAGGTTGAATCATCTCCCCAAGTCATGTTAATCGACCAGGAGGTAACTGGCACAAGGTCAGAACCCGCAGAGGTTCTTAATGTGCTAGGCGATGAATCCGGCCCGTCATACGATCCCGCTGAGGGAAAATATGATGGTGACCCTGAAGTTAGCCCAGGAAGGTTCGACCCTGATAACCTCCACCGCCTCTTTGATTTCGAGTTTTCCCCATCGGCAACCACTCTCCCTAGGCAGTTTGCTGCGTTGTCGGAGGAAACTCCCGATCAACAGGCTGCCAGGGAAGAACAAGATCGCAAACAGAAGGAGGAGCAAGATCTCGAGCAACAGAACAACGAACTACGCAGAACTGCCCTAGAGGCTCTTCAAAATGCGCAGGCTCGTTACGATGCTGCCCCGAGTTCTTCTCGACGGTCGCGTGGTCGTAGACGTGACCAGACTCCTTCCTTACCACCGGAGCATTTCCCAGTGGACGAAGAAACAGTAACACCTGGTGCCCCTAGGAGAAGTACCCATGGTCGACTGCGATCTATCGCGGAGGTCATGCGTAATTTTCCTCCTACGGTCACGGATGCGCAGAGACCGGCCTTTTTCAGGATCCTGGCGGAAAGACTGGACGAGGTTGCATCCGAGGCGACCCCAACAGCTTCTTCCCGCTCAGTGACACATCCCCGTGAACGAGATGGTCCTCATTTTGGCTCTGGCCGACGGAGTTACCCGCCACCTTTACCGTCCCGACAGGACAAATATCGGCGAATGCAGGACTCTCGTAGTAGGGATCGAGTTCCCGTTCACTCTCGTTTGGGACCCCGAGTAACCTCGCCATTAAGTGAGTTTGCTCGAAACCCGACCGAAAGTCGCAGGACGGTTCACGGTCCTTACGTTGGTTGCAAAGCTTTCTCGCCTGGCCTACGAGCAGTCGTTTGGCCCGATAAGTTTCGACCAGGGGCCATTGAGAGGTTTGATGGAACTCAAAACCCATCTGAGTTCCTTCAGATCTATATCACTGCCATCCAAGCAGCAGGAGGCGATGACAAGGTCATGGCCAACTACCTGCCAACAGTCGTCGTAGGACCGGCTAGAACATGGTTGTTCAATCAGCCTGAGGGCTCTATCTATAATTGGGAAATGCTATGTGATGCCATCCTCAGCAATTTCCAAAACTGTTACCAAAAGCCGGGTAAGGAGGACGACTTGCATAGATTGCGGCAAACTTCGACCGAAACGCTTCGGTTGTTTGTCAAGAGGTTTGTCGGGGTAAGAAATACCATCCCGAACATATCTGATGGCTCCGTAATCAGGGCATTTAAGCATGCCGTTCGATACCGGAGATTCACTGAAGACTTGCTCATCCACCCTCCTCGATCAGTGGCCGATCTGTTCGATATGGCTGATCGATACTCTGATGCAGCCGAGGCAGTCGAATGGAACCGAATGGTTGACAAGGGGGACCTACCGCCCCAACCAGGCTTCAAGGACGCCAAGAAAGAAGATTCGAGCAAAAAGCCGGAGTCTTCACCGGGTGGGAAGTCAAAAAAGTCGAAGAGGAACCGCTCTGGACAGTACCGTGAGGTCGCGGTCGCGGAGAAACCACCTTCGACCAAAGGTAATAAGTCTTCTTTTAAAAGTAAAACTTCTTCTGGTGGCCGGGATTCCGACCAACCAGAAAAATCAACTAATCCGCAGGAGGGCAAAAGGTGGTGTCCACTCCACAATTCCGCAGGCCACGATCTCAAAAACTGCAGGAGTTGGTTGAAACAGCTGGATGATTTCTACCAAGGAGCAGGGCCAATGCCAACCTTACCGCCTAAAGAGCAGGCGTGCGGGGTTAGAGACGTCGATGGAGACGAAGAAATGGCTTACCAGGTACCTCAAAATCATGTTAATGTCATTTTCGGAGGTTCCTCCTCTTTCGTTTCCAAAAGGCAGTTTAAAACTTTTTGCCGAGAGGTTAACCAAATGGAGACATCCCTTGGTGAACCTCAATATCCCCGTTGGTCGGATATACCTTTGACGTTCGATCGCGCTGACTGTCCTGTGGGGCTAACTCGACCATTGAGGCTACCTCTGGTTATTACCCCAATCATCAGTAACGCGAGAGTCGAAAGGGTCCTCATTGACGGGGGAAGTTCCCTTGATCTTTTATTGGTCAAGACACTCGACGAGATGCAAATTCCTCGTTCGAAGATCAAGCCCATAATCCATCCATTTTATGGGATAATCCCAGGGCCCTCGATGATGCCATTGGGACAAGTGGTCCTCCCGGTTACTCTGGGAGAACCAGATAATTTCCGAACAGAATTGGTTACTTTCGATGTAATCGATTGTGATTCAGCTTATAATGCAATCTTTGGCAGGCCGACTCTTGCTAAGTTCATGATGGCAACGCACTATGCTTATCAGTGCGGGAAATTGCCTAGCCCCAAAGGTGTCATTTCGGTCCGAGGTAGTCGCAACGTGGCACTCACGTGCGACCGGCTATCTTTGGAGATGGTCGATCAACTTCCCCTCCGGGACGCTCAGGTCGCCACTATCGCCACCGATGCGATCAGGGCTGCTCCTCGACCAGATGAGAAACTCAAACAAGTTCCCTTGTACCCAGATGACCCATCCAAGACAATTCGGGTTGGGTCAGCCCTGGATGACAAATAGGAACTCGACCTCGTTGCTTTCCTCCGGGCTAACGCAGACGTGTTTGCGTGGAAACCGTCCGACATGCCCGGTGTCCCAAGGGAAGTAATTGAGCACAGGTTAGCAATTCGACCTGGACAACGACCAATAAAGCAAAAGCTCAGGCGTTTTGCCACCGACCGACAGGAAGCCATCCGAGAAGAGTTAGACAAACTCTTACAAGCCGGGTTTATCCGCGAAGTGAATCACCCGGACTGGCTCGCCAATCCGGTCATGGTCCGCAAGTCAAATGGCAAGTGGCGCATGTGCGTCGACTATACTAGCCTCAACAGTGCCTGTCCGAAGGACGACTTTCCCCTTCCTCGCATCGACCAGCTGGTTGACTCCACTGCGGGTTGCGAACTGATGAGTTTTCTGGATGCCTACTCAGGATATCATCAAATTAGCATGGCAGAAGACGATGAATAGAAAACTGCCTTCATCACCCCGTTCGGCACATACTGCTACATTAGAATGCCGTTCGGTCTCAAGAACGCTGGTTCCACGTACCAGCGCTTGATGCAAAAGACCTTTCTTTCCCAGATAGGGCGTAATCTCGAAGCATATGTAGACGACTTGGTTGTAAAGAGCACCAAAAGATTGTCTCATTTGGACGATCTTGCTGAAACCTTCTGTAACTTGAATCGCTTTGGAATAAAATTGAACCCGGAGAAATGTTCTTTCGGGGTTTCTTCAGGAAAGCTTCTTGGTTTTCTTGTGTGTTCCAGGGGTATTGAGGTCGCCCTCGACCATGAAGGATGTTCAACGCCTGGCTGGTCGTATGGCGGCTTTAAGTCGCTTCATATCGCGATTAGGCGAAAGGGGACTACCTTTCTTTAAAGCCTTGCGGAAACAACATAACTTCACGTGGTCTGACGAGGCCGAAAAAGCGTTTCAAGAGGTAAAAACATATCTTTCCAGTCCACCGGTATTGGTGTCTCCTGAAAAGGAAGAACCATTACTTCTGTATTTGGCGGCCACCCCACACGCGGTCAGCGCAGTTCTGATCGCGGAAAGGGAAGGAGTACACAGACCCGTCTACTATGTGAGCGAAGTACTTCATGGTCCTAAGGAGCGCTACCCTGAGGTCCAGAAGATACTTTACGCGCTACTGATGGCTTCCCGTAAGCTACGACATTACTTTCAAGCACACAAGATCACAGTACCCTCCTCTTTTCCTTTAGGGGATATTGTTCGAAATCCAGAAAAATCTGGTCGAATCGCTAAATGGGCGGTCGAATTCGGTGCCTTCGAGATCCATTTCACCCCCCGCACGGCGGTTAAGTCTCAGGTTTTGGCCGACTTTGTGGTCGAATGGACCAACCCTGAGCCACCCGTGCAGTTGGCAAAGGAACTGGAGTATCCCGATTATTGGACAATGTACTTTGACGGCTCCCGTAGTTTTCGACACTCGGGGGCTGGAGTGGTCTTAGTTACGCCTCAGGGCGAACAGCTTAAGTATGTTATTCAACTACACTTTGTTGCCACCAACAATGCAGCAGAGTATGAAGGTCTTCTTGCAGGGCCCCGGGCAGCAAAATTCCTCGGAGTCCGTCGATTAGTGGTGAGGGGGGACTCACAGCTAGTCGTAAACCAGGTAAACAAGGAGTACAGCACCTCCGATGAGACAATGGCTCATTACCTGGGGGAAGTGAGGAGATTGGAAAAACACTTCAGTCACTTCGAAGTCCAATACGTCCCGCGAAAGGACAATATTCTCGCAGACCAATTATCCAAAATTGGATCCTCACGCTCATCCGCTCCGGCAGGAGTGTTCATTGAACACTTGGACCATCCTTCGATCATGACTTCGGTCGAGGATGATCCGGCAATAGCCTTCGTTGCCAACCTCGGTCAGGAACAAGATTGGACTCATCCATTGAGGGTCTATCTTGAACATGGGACCCTACCCGAGGACGAAACCAAAAGCGATCGATTAATTCGAAAGGCGCATCTGTACAAACTCATAGATGGGGTTATGTACAGAAAGGGTACTCAAGGAGTATTCATGCGCTGCATATCTCAGGAGGAAGGAAAATCCCTCCTGAAAGAAATACATGACGGTGTATGCGGTGCACACGCTTCATACCGAACACTGGTCGGAAAAGTTTTTCGACAGGGATTCTACTGGCCTTCGGCACTCGATGATGCCAAGTTTATGGTCAAGATGTGTCCACAGTGTCAGTTTCATGCAAGACAGGTTCATCAACCTGCTTATGCATTGCAAACTATTCCTCTCGCATGGCCCTTCGCGATCTGGGGAATGGACATCGTCGGTCCTATGCCACAAGCGGTCAATGGGTACAAGTTTCTGTTCGTAGCCATTGACACGTTCACAAAGTGGATTGAGGCCGAACCAGTACGAAATATTACTGCATCAGCTGCACAAAAGTTCTTTCACAAGAACATTGTGGCACGATTTGGTGTTCCAAACCGTCTCATCACAGACAACGGTTCTCAGTTCGCTAGCGGTCTCTTCCTAGACTACTGCGATCAGATTGGGACTAAGGTGTGCTTTGCTTCCGTGGCACATCCACAAAGCAATGGTGCCGTAGAACGGGCCAATGGGCAAGTGTTGCAAGGCATCAAAAAACGTGTTTTTGATCGCCTCAAGACCCGCTCGGGGGCTTGGGCAGACGAGCTCTATACTGTTCTATGGGCACTACGGACTACCTCTAGTCGAGCCACCGGTGAGACACCCTTCCATTTGGTCTATGGGGCCGAGGCTGTGTTGCCTATGGAAGTCAGTATTGGATCTGTTCGCACGAATCAATTCAAACAGGTCAACCAATCCGAACAGCGATCGCAAGATCTCATCCTCCTGGAAGAACGGCGTGATCGCGCCCTGATCAAGTCCGCGGTATACTTGCAGGCTCTACACAAGTATCACAGTAAAAAGGTGCGACCACGTGATCTCAACGTGGGCGACTTGGTTTTACGAAAAATTCAAGACCAGTCTAACCGCAATAAATTCTCCCCAAAGTGGGAAGGACCATACACTGTCGTCTCAGTGCCGCGGCCAGGGTCTGCGCGGTTAGCCATGGAGGATGGTCGGATTTTGTCCAATACTTGGAACATCGATCAACTTCACAAGTTTTACGTGTAAGTATTCCAATCACTTTTTCCCTGTTCAATTAGCATCTTTTCATAAAAAGCATGTCTTGTTTTCATACAATGAGTGTTTTCTTTAAGCCCAAATTATACAAATTCGACCTGGGGCTGATCGCCGGCGGTTAGGTTAGTACAGCATTTTTTAACCGGATTCGCTGGTCGATCTCATGATCACTTCCAGATAAGTCGCTCCTAAATAAGCCGTTTCTCAACGCACACGGGACTATCTGGCAAGTCTTCGGTCATCTGGGTGGCTACCAGTTTGCAATAAGGTTAAAATGTTACTTTAATCTTGACCATCGGCTTGAAGCGCATATCCCTGGTCATCATACTTATGTTTTCCCTCTGCTTAAAATACTAAGGCTCCAGTATTCACAAAACAGAGGCGGGGGCTAGAGGAATATACTTATAGTATGAAACTTATGATGTGAATATGCACTTTCTTTTGAAAATATAGTTTTACATATATTGCATTGTAATTACAATTGTTTGATTACAAAAATAAGGATCATTCGATCCCCAGCTCAGTCAGGAGTTTATCTACTAGGGGCTGGACTTCCTCTATGACTGCATCAAGCAGCTCTTCACTCTCGACCTCAACCGGACCCACCAGTGCGTTCAGATCTGCATCTGGGCCATGGTGAAGTCGAACCCGGCTGAGTACGGCTGCTGCGGCTGATCGAACCCTGGTTCTGATCGCCTCTTCGCGTCGCCGTGTATCTCCAGGGAGATACTCAAGCAGTGAATCCGCCTGGGCGGTAAGCAGCGATGTCCAGTCATTTATACTGAGGTTGTCTTGCCTCAGTTCTACCACATCGGTCTTCAAAAGATCAGCCACGGTCTTTAGTTTTTCAAAGATCCAGAGGCTCAGTTCTTTGATTGCCTGATCGGTGTGGCGAATCGAGGATTCAAGAATCTCCTTGTCTCGACTGAGCTGCGTAATTCGACCTGCTTGCGCTGTACAGAGAAAGAAGATTATTCGCATATTATGGATTCAAGTTTTCCTAGTCAGGAATCGGCTTACCAGCATTCTCTGATCGAAGTCTGTTGAGTTCAGTTTCTTGTTTCTTAAGCATTGAGACTGAACCGGCCACCTCCTTCTTCAAGAATGCAACCTCTCTGCAACAAAATCAAGGCAGGTCGTGGTGCTTTTTTCTTAAAAGTGATTTTGATCGCAGAACTAAAATTTCCTGTGTATGAATGGTCGCGAACGTAAAGTTCATGGCTATATTTTCGCACAGAAGATGTGGAGAACATTTCATGAGAAATAAAGAACTTTTATTTCTTACATTCTTTACATACAAAAGGGATGCAGTCGATCAAAACATCGACTTGCTCCGAAAGAAGTTTACAAAGTTCCCCAAGGGACATGTTGTTGTCAGTCGGATCTACACTGACAACCCCCAGGGAACTAGCAACTACCCTAAGTCTATCTATATCGTCCCTAACAACAGACGCACTATTGTCCCTAATCAAGTCAGAGAGTACTCGCTGTTGCTGAGCGAAGTCCCTCTCTCGACGGAAATGGTGCGCCTCTTCTCGGGATCGATCAAGACATTCTGCTTAACGCAGAATCTTTGAGGCCATCTCCTCGGTCTTCTTCTCCAGGGCATTCTTCTCTTCCAGAAGGGTCTGTCCGGAAGGAAGAGATGGAGCCGCAGAAGGCTGATCGCTGAGGCCTCCTACCTCCTACATTTTTGCAAAAGTTAGTCATACTAACTAAAATTATCAGCAAAAAAGGGAGAAGAATTGTTACCTGTCCCGGTGCATAACCCGTTGATACACCCATCTTGGGAGGAAGATCATCATATGGTGGAAGAGCAACCTCCCCAGAAGAAGATTGCTTCGCCAACCCAATATGACAATCATCTGATCGAGGGATAGTCACCGCTTGCCGACCAGGATGTTGATCACCCAAAAGGATGGTGGAATTGGATGTGAAGGGATCTTTCTCTAAGGATAAAGGCCTAATTTGCCGAGAGGCATGAACGGGGAGGGTCAAAGGAACTGAAGGAAGAAAGAAACTCGCTACGTTCTTCACCTTTGTTCCACTGGAAGATCCTTCGTCGACCTTGGGTTTCTTCCTTAAGGGAGACAGGACTTCATTCGTTTGAGACCCTTGTTCGACAATTTCCCCTTCATCGCTCTCAATCTCGATGATTTCATGATCTGCCATTGGGAGGGGTATGTGAAAAGGAAGAAGGCAGGATAACAAGAAAAGGACTTAGGCGTGGAGGGAAATTACGAAGCTTTACAAACCCAAGAACCTGGTATTTATAGCCGCCAGGGCGACGGTTCACCTCCCAGACACCTCGGGTTTCGTTAAGACATTTACAATTTTACCTCGAGATAAAAATCTCTAAGGCGCCATCATTGCCCGTCACGTAATGTCAGAACCCGTCTTGAAAAACCAACCGTTTTCACTTAGTGCGCCACTAAGTGGAGAAGTTAAAGGGCCGGGTTAAAAATCCAATGCACGGTTTTTAAATTCGAAATAAACACGTCTCTTCGTTTTCTTCGAATTTGGGGGCTAGCTGACGAGGATTGACACCCGGGTCATTTCTAATAAACTTTTGGTTCAAGACAAGTTCGAACCAGACATGTACCTGGTGATGCGAACTCAAGCTATCCTGAGGGGCATCACCATGAGGTCGCAAGCTTTACGCGATCAGGTCACAGCCTTGCGCGGTCAGAAGTCCGTAAGCCTTCCGCGGTCAGAAGTTCGTAAGCTATACGCGAACTACACATTCGGGATATTGCGCGGTCAGCCAATATCCCGCGGTCAGAACATCCGCCGATCAGGATACTTGGGATCTATCTATTCGGTTGCCCATGTAACAGGATATTCTAAGTATCCCGAAGATTCCTACACGTGGAGAATCAACCGTCAGAAGGTTAACACATACAGTTATCCATGAATAACACGTGTTTAACCTGTGTGGAGGTTAAGAGCAGTTCCAAAAACCGCATCCAACCGTCCGTGCAACCGATTGATGCAGTTTCCTTCACATGGCACCCTTTCAAACAGTACAAAAGGATGGCATGGAGCATCAATCGAGGGAGAGGGGAAAAAGAGAAGAAAATCATCCAAGTTAGCCAAGTCTACGGCACACCTCATATAGCATTTTAATAAGCCTTCTTTGGCTTATCTTTGTACACTTTTACAGGGAAAATCCTCGCCTGTGAGGACTTTTCCCTCCATTTGTAAACTTTTTACCATACTTAGTGAAATCTCAACAGGACGTAGGGCTTTTACTCCCACCATCGAGGGCCCGAACCTGTCTAAACTCTCTGTGCTCCTGTTCACCATTGTTCAGCATACCTTCCCGAAGGGTCATCTTGAAAGGTCTCACAATTACAAATTCTGCATAAGTTCGGCTGAGGACTCCGAGTCCGAATCGTCGACAGCTGGCGCCCACCGTGGGGCCTTTCTCAAGGCGTCCTAATTGAAATTCGGAGGTTCGCCGAAACATGGCTGGAGCATATGATTCCGAGAACGATTTCGATCTCGAGGATTATGCCCATATACCCATGCCTTCTCCAAGCGATCCTGTTCCGATGGAAGAGGTCGAAGGCCAGAATCTTCCACAGGTTGAATCATCTCCCCAAGTCATGTTAATCGACCAGGAGGTAACTGGCACAAGGTCAGAACCCGCAGAGGTTCTTAATGTGCTAGGCGATGAATCCGGCCCGTCATACGATCCCGCTGAGGGAAAATATGATGGTGACCCTGAAGTTAGCCCAGGAAGGTTCGACCCTGATAACCTCCACCGCCTCTTTGATTTCGAGTTTTCCCCATCGGCAACCACTCTCCCTAGGCAGTTTGCTGCGTTGTCGGAGGAAACTCCCGATCAACAGGCTGCCAGGGAAGAACAAGATCGCAAACAGAAGGAGGAGCAAGATCTCGAGCAACAGAACAACGAACTACGCAGAACTGCCCTAGAGGCTCTTCAAAATGCGCAGGCTCGTTACGATGCTGCCCCGAGTTCTTCTCGACGGTCGCGTGGTCGTAGACGTGACCAGACTCCTTCCTTACCACCGGAGCATTTCCCAGTGGACGAAGAAACAGTAACACCTGGTGCCCCTAGGAGAAGTACCCATGGTCGACTGCGATCTATCGCGGAGGTCATGCGTAATTTTCCTCCTACGGTCACGGATGCGCAGAGACCGGCCTTTTTCAGGATCCTGGCGGAAAGACTGGACGAGGTTGCATCCGAGGCGACCCCAACAGCTTCTTCCCGCTCAGTGACACATCCCCGTGAACGAGATGGTCCTCATTTTGGCTCTGGCCGACGGAGTTACCCGCCACCTTTACCGTCCCGACAGGACAAATATCGGCGAATGCAGGACTCTCGTAGTAGGGATCGAGTTCCCGTTCACTCTCGTTTGGGACCCCGAGTAACCTCGCCATTAAGTGAGTTTGCTCGAAACCCGACCGAAAGTCGCAGGACGGTTCACGGTCCTTACGTTGGTTGCAAAGCTTTCTCGCCTGGCCTACGAGCAGTCGTTTGGCCCGATAAGTTTCGACCAGGGGCCATTGAGAGGTTTGATGGAACTCAAAACCCATCTGAGTTCCTTCAGATCTATATCACTGCCATCCAAGCAGCAGGAGGCGATGACAAGGTCATGGCCAACTACCTGCCAACAGTCGTCGTAGGACCGGCTAGAACATGGTTGTTCAATCAGCCTGAGGGCTCTATCTATAATTGGGAAATGCTATGTGATGCCATCCTCAGCAATTTCCAAAACTGTTACCAAAAGCCGGGTAAGGAGGACGACTTGCATAGATTGCGGCAAACTTCGACCGAAACGCTTCGGTTGTTTGTCAAGAGGTTTGTCGGGGTAAGAAATACCATCCCGAACATATCTGATGGCTCCGTAATCAGGGCATTTAAGCATGCCGTTCGATACCGGAGATTCACTGAAGACTTGCTCATCCACCCTCCTCGATCAGTGGCCGATCTGTTCGATATGGCTGATCGATACTCTGATGCAGCCGAGGCAGTCGAATGGAACCGAATGGTTGACAAGGGGGACCTACCGCCCCAACCAGGCTTCAAGGACGCCAAGAAAGAAGATTCGAGCAAAAAGCCGGAGTCTTCACCGGGTGGGAAGTCAAAAAAGTCGAAGAGGAACCGCTCTGGACAGTACCGTGAGGTCGCGGTCGCGGAGAAACCACCTTCGACCAAAGGTAATAAGTCTTCTTTTAAAAGTAAAACTGCTTCTGGTGGCCGGGAGAAACCACCTTGGTACGCTCCATCTTCTGGGTTGTAAGTTGCAAGGGTGAGTACTTACTGACGAGGATTGACACCCGGGTCATTTCTAATAAACTTTTGGTTCAAGACAAGTTCGAACCAGACATGTACCTGGTGATGCGAACTCAAGCTATCCTGAGGGGCATCACCATGAGGTCGCAAGCTTTACGCGATCCGGTCACAGCCTTGTGCGGTCAGAAGTCCGTAAGCCTTCCGCGGTCAGAAGTTCGTAAGCTATACGCGAACTACACATTCGGGATATTGCGCGGTCAGCCAATATCCCGCGGTCAGAACATCCGCCGATCAGGATACTTGGGATCTATCTATTCGGTTGCCCATGTAACAGGATATTCTAAGTATCCCGAAGATTCCTACACGTGGAGAATCAACCGTCAGAAGGTTAACACATACAGTTATCCATGAATAACACGTGTTTAACCTGTGTGGAGGTTAAGAGCAGTTCCAAAAACCGCATCCAACCGTCCGTGCAACTGATTGATGCAGTTTCCTTCACATGGCACCCTTTCAAACAGTACAAAAGGATGGCATGGAGCATCAATCGAGGGAGAGGGGAAAAAGAGAAGAAAATCATCCAAGTTAGCCAAGTCTAGGGCACACCTCATATAGCATTTTAATAAGCCTTCTTTGGCTTATCTTTGTACACTTTTACAGGGAAAATCCTCGCCTGTGAGGACTTTTCCCTCCATTTGTAAACTTTTTACCATACTTAGTGAAATCTCAACAGGACGTAGGGCTTTTACTCCCACCATCGAGGGCCCGAACCTGTCTAAACTCTCTGTGCTCCTGTTCACCATTGTTCAGCATACCTTCCCGAAGGGTCATCTTGAAAGGTCTCACAATTACAAATTCTGCATAAGTTCGGCTGAGGACTCCGAGTCCGAATCGTCGACACTTACGTACTCAGCAAGTCATAGGGAAGAGTAGATACTTATAGTAATGTTGTTATGAACCTAGACTAGTCAAGAATTATGTATGTTTATAAAATAATCTTTTTCTTTCATGCCTCATCACATCTTATCTCATGTCATGGCAGCACTTCTCATAACATAACATCACTATTCATATTCACTAGATTATAGTACTACCGCGACACGTCGACACACGACAGCCTACGGTAGCACCCCTTATCATGACAACACATGTCATTTGGGTAATCTTGACTTATCAAATTTTATTTAGAAAACATACTTGTGTCACACCCCGTGGATTTAATCCACCGCAGCAGACTCCTATAGACCCGGGAGCTCGGAGTATTCGAATACGTTTTTAACTCTGTAGAGAGGTACCAATTTACCCACAAGATATTCCACTTTCAAGCCTTTCCTATCACAAGGATTGGACCCCTGACTCACTTCATACTGTGAGTGGCAAGGTGGAGATAACAAGAACTTTTGTTATGTTTCACTTACAATTCACCCCTGACCCTGCAGTTTTCTTCACACAAACCGTAGTTGTGGCGGGATTACCCCCACACCCGAATGCCTCTTCCCATTACTGGGTCAACGTGCTTGATCAAATCACATTCAGTGATACGTGGAGGAGCTGAACCCCGTGAGTTTAGTGTATTGTTTTCCATCTCATGCAGGGGTTTCATGTGCGATTCACATAAGTACTTGTTCAGGCCTGTCCCATACCAGGCTTGCGGTTAGCACGTGTTTCATGCCACTAGACGTACAACACAAGGTTCTAGTCCTTGTATGCCAGTGACCAGATCATACCACACACACCATGCACCTACAGTTCCTGCACCTCCAGTGCAGCCAAGCACAACCAGTGCTAGTACCACCATTCCATACCAAAACCCTGGTCACGGCTAAGGGTTCTATTTCATGAATATATATAATTACACTTATAATAGTTTATGGCTCACTATTTGATCAATTCACATTTCACAAGCATCCAGCTTAGTACTGCCAATTCACAATTCATCCATTCTCATGCAATACTACTTATACTCAAGGTCATATCATAGCAATTCATAAAATATAGGTTCAAGATGATCAAGACTATGACTTGCCTTCCGCGTCGTGAGAGACAGCAGTTGATGTCGGGTCAGCAGTGAAGTCCTCGAACTCTGGCTCCGACTCTGAGCAAAGATCAAACAAGCAACCAAGAATCACAATCTTTTCAATACATTATTATACTACATGTAATAATGCAACGATGAATGTCTTGATGATTCTGAAATAATTGGATTTAGGTACCATAGAAGCTGATTAGGGTTAAATCATAGAATTAGGGCTGAAAATGAGTGCTAGGAACTTCTAGGGTTCCAGGATATGGGAATTGACATTAAGTCTGCGGCTGGTTTGCCCAAAATCGATGAATGTCTTTAGGTCGACATTCGGTTCAAGGCATCGACATAGGGTTGATGGATGATAGAGGGATTGTCGCGCCCCGAAACTGGGACTACGACTACTCCTGTAGAGACCTAGCTCGCTGCAGCTAGTCCCATATATGCATAGTATACACATACCCTTGACTTCCCAGGATAAGTCAAGCACAGGAGTATATCACATTGCAACAGAGCCACTTACAAACTATTTAAGCAGTGTGGCCTGCTGGCCTTAATATTACATAAGGAGATTACAATGCCTTCGCGGCATACATGGTTTAGCAAAATAACATCTACACAGCAGAAGGTAGGTGACCCACCCACAAAGAGAAGTGGACGGCAGAACAACACACATCAGGGCTCTAGCGGAACTGACGCTCCTCCTTCTGGATCCAAGAAGTCCTCCATGCCTTCGTCTTGGTTGTAGAACGCTCCATCTACTGAATTGTAGGTTGCAAGAGTGAGCACTTACGTACTCAGCAAGTCATAGGTAAGAGTAGATACATATAGTAGAGATGATATGAACCTAGACTAGTCAAGAATTATGGATGTTTGTAAAATAATCTTTTTCTTTTTTGGCTCAACTCATGGCAGCACCTTTCTATAATATAACATCATCATTCATGTTCACTAAATTATAGCACTACCGCGACACGTCGACACACGACAGCCCACGGCAGCACTCCTTACTCACTTCATACTGTGAGCGGCAAGGTGGAGATAACAGGAACTTTTGTTATGTTTCACTTACAATTCACCCCTGACCCTGCAGTTTTCTTCACACAAACCGCAGTTGTGGCGGGCTATACCCCCACCCCTAAGCCTCTTCCCATTACTGGGTCGACGTGCTTGATCAAATCACATTCAGTGATACGTGGAGGAGCTGAACCCCGTGAGTTTAGTGTATTACTTTCCATCTCATGCAGGGGTTTCATGTGCGATTCACATAAGTACTTGTTTAGGCCTGTCCCATATCAGGCTTGCGGTTAGTACGTTTGTTCATGCCACTAGACGCACAACACAAGGTTCTAGTCCTTATATGCCAGTGACCAGACCATCCACAACCCTGCACCTTCAGTGCCTGCACATCCTTTGCAGTCTAGCACCTCCAGTGCTACCACCATTCCATACCATTTTCCTGGTCACGGCTAGGGGTTTTATTTCATGAATATACACATATAAATATATAATGGTTCATGGCTCAAAACTTGTTTATTTCACATTTCACAAATAACCAGTTTAGTACTGCCAATTCATAATTCAACCATTCTCAATCTTTCTTATGCAATATTATCTATATTCAAGGTTATGTTATAGCAACTCTTAAAATATAGGTTCGAGATGACCAAGAATATGACTTGCCTTCCGCGTCGTAAAATATAGCAGTTGATGTCGGGTCAACAGTGAAGTCCTCGAACTGGGGCTCTTGATCTGCTTTCCAATCAAACAAACAACCAATAATCACAATCTTTTCACTACACTATTATACTATATGCAATAATGCAAAGATGAAGTCTTGATGATTCTGAGATGATTAGGTTTAGAAACTGATTAGGATTAGGTTATGGGAATAAAGGTTAAGGTTAGTTGCTGAAGGTTTACAAGGTTCCAAATGTCTCAAAATATCATTATGATATCAAGGTTGCGACTGGTTCGCTCAAAAACAGCGAACGTCCTTAGGTCGACATTCGGTTCAAGGCATCGACATAGGGTCGATGGATGATAGAGGGGTTATCTCAACTTGTGGCAGTAGAATAAAATGTAGAGCACAACTCCACAAGTCTAAGGGACAAGGTTATTTTCAGTTTGCACAACTGAAACGTGGTGAAAAGAGCTAATGCTACTGGCTAACATGCTCTGGTATTGATCTTGACATGGCCAGAAACTAGGGCTTGCCATATCTTTTGATCTAGAGCTCCAAATGATGCACCACTTTGTCTGGGAGGTAGGCATTGATAACAGGAACAAATCATTCAATAGGATCCAAAGCTGAAAATGGCTGGAAGATGATGAAAATCGGTGAAGAAAAGTGGTGGCGACACGGCATAGTGAAGCCACTGGACAAGGTTTTTGGCATGGCTATAACTTGAAATCTGGACAGTTTCAGAGATCGGGCTAGAAGACAAATATGCTCAGGAGGTTGAAGCACATCTTCTGGACAAGGTGGCTGAAGCTGAATCGGCCGGGAAAAAGCTTTCCGGTGATCGGCGCCGGAGAAGAAGCTCTGATATTGGGGGTTTTTGATACAGGAGATTTGAACTCAATTCCAAGCTTGGGGAGTGAAAGAGAGGTATGAGTAAGCTATCTGGACAATCAATTTGGCTGGAGGATGGCCGGTGTGGCCTGGCGACGATCGCCGGCGACTGGTGGAGCTCAAATTTGGGGAAACCTTCGATTCGAGCTCAATCTGGAGATCTGGATGCATAGGCTTGCTAATTAGAGCTCACTGATCAATTTGTTTCACAGATTCGAAGACTAATTCGGGGTAAATCGGGCTGCATTGCCGGAACAGGGCATTTAGCAATTCCGGCGATCACCGGCGTTAGGGTCCACCGGAGAGCAATTCAATGCAACAGTACAATCAGGAGGATAAGAGGTATTCACTGCTAGCTTCAATTTGGCAAGAGATGCAGTGAAGTGTGCTGGTACCGTGAGGCCTCGAGCTGGTCTCACCGGAGAAGAAGACGACAGCGAGAGGATTTTCGAATTGGCTGAGTTCTGGTGAAGTGAAGCTGTTACAAGGTATGGGGTTGCTTATATAGGCCAGAGGCGGAGCTTGCAAGGAGGTAGCAGCAAGGAAATTGGCGCCGGGGACTTGACTGGCAGGGCGTAGGCGCGACAACGGTGACGGTGAAGCGATGGCGCACAAGCGATGGAATGGTTGATGAAACTGTTGCTTCATCGGGACGCAATGGTGTCGGGCGGTGCAAAACAGTGGCGACAACGGCTGGCAAAGCAAGCAACGTGGCGAAGAGTTGCTGGCAACGGTCGCGCACAGGAGCAAAACTGTTCAACGGCGCTGCCACGACGATGGCTAGTACACAGACGCGTGTGCACATGCAAACTCAAGTGAGCACGAGCTCAGGCGCAGGCGAGGCGTGGCCGGCGGCTAGTGAGCACGGCGTAAGGACTACGGCGAGCTCTGGTCGTGAACTGGCTGCTTCCCTGGTCGAATTAGGGGCCTGATTGCAATATTTGATTTTCAAGTTTGGACCAATCTGTAATTCTGGAGATTTGGAAGGTTAGAGTTGAATTTGATTCTGCTGATTTGGCAAACTTAATTCAACAGAAGATTTGGCACAGATTGAAGATAAAATTTGAGATGTTCGGATGATTTTTGATATGAACTGAAAACAGAGTAGATTAGGGTAAAATAAGTCTGAATCTTATTGATCTCGAATTCTGGGATTTAGGGCTTGATTTTGAGATACTCATAAAAGAAGAATTTGTGTTGAAAAGCATTTGGGAGGTGTTCCCTGAATCACATTTGAATTTGGAGATGATTTGCAACATTTTGCCTTTTCAGGCTTCTGGAAAATCTAGAAAAGGACTGATCTGCGATACTCTTGGACTGATTTGCGAAAAGAGTCTAGATGATAAAATCTGGCTGCCAACTTTTTGGATTAAGGTATTGGCGTACCCTTGATCATAATCCAAGAATAATCTGGTCTGATCTTGGCTAAGATTTTGATTATATCTGAATTTCTGAAACTTAGGGTATTTGGGTATAAGATATTTCTGTTTTTGAAAACAGAAAGGAGTTGATAAATCTGGAAGTTGGAGATAGAATTGGATCTGGGTTCTGAAGGCTTTTAGGTTTAGGATAACTGATAGATCGAATCTGGCAAGTCAGATCTTGACTTGGGGTCACAGGATAGATTTTGGAGATTTAGGATTTGAGATAGATACTGATCTAGCTACTATTACAGATACATGCATGCTGTTCATGAAGAAAGTTTTCACCCCTAAACTCAGGGTGTTACAGGGATTATCTCAACTTGTGGCAGTAGAATGAAATGCAGATTACAACTCCACAAGTCTGATGGACAAAGTTATTTTCAATTTGCATAACTGGAAAGCGGTGAAATGAGCTAATGCCACTGAGTGACATGCTCTGACATTGGGCTGACAATGTCAAAATCTAGGGCTAGGCATAAAATGCAGTTCAAGGGCTCAAATCAAGTTGTGATAGAAGAAGAAATTGTAGATCACAACCTCAGGAGTCTAAGGGACAAAGTCATGCTCAAAATGCACATCAGGAAGGAAATAAAAAGGGCTAATGCCACTGGCTGGCATAGCCTGGCATTGCACTGACATAGCCAGAAACTAGGGCTTGCCATAACTTTTGATCTAGGGCTCCAATTGGTGCACCACTTTGTCTGGGAGGTAGGCCTCAGTAACAAGAACAATTCACTCAACAGGATCTAGGGCAGGAGATGGCCGAAAAGTGATGAAAACCGGCGATGAACTTGGTGGCTGAAGTTCCAAATCACAGTACTGGACAGGGATTTAGGGCATAGCTATAACTTCTAATTTAGACCGAATTGGAAGTCGAGCTAGTAGACAAAGTTTCTCAGGAGATCTAGGCGCATCTGGTGGACAAGGTTGCTGAAGCTGGATCGGCCAGGAATGGATTTCCGGTGGCCGGCGCCGGAGAAGAAGGCACTGAGATTGTGGTTTTCCATTATACACAATTTGAACTCAATTCCTTGCTTGGAGAGTATCTGAGAGCTATAAGAAAGCTGTTGGTATGATTGAATTGGCCGGGGAATCACCGGAGAAGCCTGGCGACGATCGCCGATTTTTGTTGAAGCTCGAGTTTGGGAAATGCTTCGATTCTTGCTCAATTTCACAATCTGACTTCACAGGCTTGCTAAGCTCAGTTCTCAGATCAATTTGTTCTACAGAATCGAAAGCTAATTCGGATTAATTTGAGTTGTGCAACTGGAATAGGGCATTTCACTGAATTCAGCAATTGCCGGTGATCACCGGCGATGAAGTGCATAAGAGTTCAATTAAATGGTACAGAACAGAGAGTAAGATACGGGGAACTCACTGGTGGTGTCAATTTGGGAATTGAGGCTACGGTTGAGGCTGTCACCGTGAGCCTCCGTGCTGAGCTCGCTGGAGAAGAAGACGGCGGTGAGTAAGAAGGTACGGTTTAATTGCTGGAGGACTTTGGAGAGTACTGCTAAAGGTGAAGAAGCTGCTCTGGGGTTGTTATTTATAGGTAAGGCAAGTATAACGAAGTTCACTGCTCGCTTGCTTGCGCTGGTGAAGAAAGCTTCGGGTTGCAGCAACGGTGAGCAGCAAGCTCCTCTCTGGCGTGTAGCTGCTGGTGAGCTGGATGTAGATGGCTACGGCAACAACTGAGATGCAAACACGTGTGCATGCAAAGGCGGTTGCGAAATCTCAGCTAAAGCGGCGCTGCTAGGCGGTGAAACATGGCGTGGTCGCGGTCGCAAAGGCAACGTTCAACGCTAGCCGAGGTCGAAGCAAACACTGTGCACTGCGGTCGAGGTCGCCGTGCACTGTTGGTTTGGTCGCAACAGTGAGCGAGGTCGAAGGAGGTGATCCCTGGTCGTGTACAGCAGCTGAGGTCGAACCAGGGACCTAATTGCAAAGATTTTTGATTGAATTTTGGACTAATTTGTAATTTCTGATTTAGAGATAGTTGATTTGCAATCTGATTTCATAGGTGAGTATAAACTTATACCTTATACTCATCTAGCAAGAGATTTGGTAAAATCTGGCGAGATTTGGTAAAATCTGGCATGATTTGATGATTTTCGATATAAACTGAAAATAGGGTATTTTAGGGTAAAATAAGATCTGAGTTTTGTCGATTTCTAATTCTGGCATCTAGGATGAGATTTGGATATTCTGATAAAATAAGATTTTGTATTGATTAGCATTTGGGAGGTGTTCCCTGAAGTAGATTTGAATTTGGAGTTAATCTGAAGATTTTAGCCTTTTCGGGTTTCGAGATATCAGATAAAGGACTAATTTGCGATATAATTTGGACTGATATGTGAAAAGGCTTAGATGATATGATTGGCTGCCAACTTTTTGGATTAAGGTATTGGCATACCCATGATCATAGTCCAAGAATAATCCAGTCTGAATTAGGTCAAGATTTAGCTAAATCTGAGTTCAAAATATTTAGGGTAATTAGATTAGAATAGTAATTAGAATCCTGTTTTCGAAAACAGATAGGATTGATAGATCTGAGAGTTAGATATAGAATTGAATCTGGCTTCTGAAGACTTTTATGTTTAGAGTAATTGATAAATCACATCTGAGAAATCTGATCTTGATTTGGGTTTACAGGATAGATTTTGAGATTTTAGGGCTAAAACAGAATAAAGCTGGGGTTGATTTGGCTGATCTAGAAGAGACATATGCATGCATGAATTTTTAAGAAAGAAACTTTTCACCCCTAAACTCAAAATGTTACACCCGACATCCGACCCACATGGTAGCATGCCTAGGTCTATGAACGTTGCTCGACAAAAGCACGTTTTCTCGAACAATGTCCAATTCAGAGTAGCGAAACAGAAACATGTATTTCAGCTTAAACGGGCACTACTACAGAAATGCAGTCTACTAACCCCTATCTTCTAACAGTTTTACGCAATTTGGAAGAAAACCATTAGTGTACATGGTACGCAGTTTGATTGGGCATTTGTACTAATGGTTGGGTTGTGAGAAACCATTAGTAAGAATGACATGATTTTTTCTAACTATTATGAATATATTAAACGTTAGAAGAAATATACTTGTACTAATGATTGTATTTTGCGAACCGTTAGAATAGATTTTATTTTATTCTAACAGTTTTTAATAACTAACCGTTAAAAGAAACACACTTATAGTGACGGTTCTTATTTGAGAACCGTTAGAATAGATTTTGTTTTATTCTAACCAATCTAGATACATAACTGTTAGAAAAATTGTGCTATCTTCTAACTGTTCTAGTGTTGCAAACCGTTAGCAAATGTTTCACTATAAGTCAAACCCATTCGACCCTTGCTGCCCATCTCTTTCTCTCTGTTTCCTTTTATTCCACGCTCCAAACTAGAGTGATCAGGGCAAACTGGAAGGAAGTTCGATCCCTCTATCTAATGTAAGCTTCTCATGACCTCTCTCTCTCTCTACTTGCAAGCTAGCTATAGCTCCAAAGCTAGCTAGCTTGCTGGCTCTTACAATGCATCATGATTTATGAGCTCACTAGCTTGCATTGTGTAGTTAGGTTAGTGTTTCATCAAGTTAGGGTTTTATATATTAGTTGTAAGTAGTTGTATATATATAGCTTAATTGGCCAGGTTTCATGCATGCCTGACTCATTATTTTTTCAATTTGTCAATTTTGTCAATTGTAGATGGACCGGGAATATTGGATGTATGGAATAAAACGTACTACTCTTGAGTATTTTGAGGGTGTGAACGAGTTTATTAAATTTGTTGAGCAAGAAAAGGCGAAGAAGAGAGAAAAAGATATGCATTGTCCTTGTACAGATTGTATGAACTTAAAGAGGTTTAGCAACTCTGATCAGATTACGAGCTATTTGATTCATCGTAGTTTTAACGCATGATATACCCGTTGGATATGGCATGGTGAAGATCTTGAGGAAACAAGTACTACTACCAATCAGCAAGACCCGAAAGTGGATTGCAGTAATGATGATCATTAGAATTTTGAAATGTTCAGTCGGATGTGCATGTAGATGCTGACAATTTAGATGAAAAGTTACATGATGTAGAAGAAGATTATAGCGAAAATGACTTTGGTAAATTTGAGAAATTGATTTCTGATTCTGAGAAGTCTTTGTTCCTTGGATGTGCAAAATTTATGAAGCTGTCTTCTGTGCTGAGATTATATAACTTGAGGCAAGCAACAGTTGAAGCGATAAGAGTTTCATAGCACTATTAGATCTCTTAGTGGACATGCTTCCAGAGGCAAATGAGTTGCCAAGATCAGTTTACTAAGCCAAAAAACTGTTGTGTCCATTGGGATGGAAATCGAAAGAATACATGTATGCCCAAATGATTGTGTGCTATATCTAACGAGTATGAGGATTTGCATGTTTGTCCAAGATGCAGTGTATCGCGGTATAAGTGTAGGGACCGAATTGACAGTGAATGTGACGAGGTAAAGAAAGGACCTCTGGCCAAAACTGTATGGTATTTGCTTATGATTTCTAGATTGAAATGACTATTTGCAAATCCAAAAGATGAGAAGTACTTGTGTTGGCATGCTGAAGGTAGGAAACAAGACGGGAAACCAAGACATCCAGCTGATTCTATTCAATGAAGAAACATTAGCAGCATTTGGTGAGTTTGGCGGCGAAGTGAGGAATATAAGGTTTGGGCTGAGTACAGATGGTATGAATCCACATGGAAATATGAGCAGTCGGTATATCACTTGGCCGGTTCTTTTATGCATCTACAATCTTCCTCCTTGGTTATGTATGAAGCGCAAGTACATCATGATGTCGTTACTAATCTCAGGACCCAAACAAGTTGGAAATGATATTGATGTGTTTCTAGCGCCTTTAATCGAGGACTTGTAGAAATCATGGAGCGAAGGAGTGCAAGTGTGGGATGCATATAAGCAAGAGAATTTCATCTTGTGGGCCATGATATTTTGCACCATAAATGATTTCCTGGCTTACGGAAATTGATCGGGCTATAGTACGAAAGGACGTAAGGTTTGCCCTATTTGCCTAGATGAAACTGAGAGCATGTGTGATATGCACATACCTCACTTGAAGATGCGTGCATGTAGTTTGGTCCCGATCTTCCGTCATAGGAGAAATCCATGGATAAATGCGAGTTGTGACCTTGATGAAGGGGTGGCTAACCACGATCAAACAGACGACCAGAAACCTCACAATCGCTAAACCACTCCTCAATTGGTTATCAACCGAGCAAAGCTTGGTTGACCTGTTCACGAAGAACAACTCAAGCAAATCAATAAAGAAAAGCAAGAGCAATAGTGGAAAGATAATACTCAATAATATGAATTATGAGTTGAACATTGAGACTCCGAATTGTACAAGTCGGCAAAGGCATGAGCATACAATCTGTATGTCAACGAAGTCTGCCTAAAACTAAGACCATGCCTTCTCTTTTATAGAGGATGGTGTCTACAAAGATAGAAGGTTTAAAACCAGAATTCTAAATGAATTTGAAATAGAATAGAATTCTATCAAACTATAAAAAGAAAATCCCAAGCTACTTTTCACGAATCTGAACAGGACTCATCCCCTCGTGCACTTTCCATTGTTTTGGGTCTCCTAGTTGCATACGATGTCAAAACTCAATGATTCTTGATGCGTTGGAAAACTCTTTCAAATATCTTTCCAACAAGTACTCGCAGAACTATCTTGGACATCTATGCTGAAATTGGCGGTTGATTGAAGTTGCTGAACAATCAAGCTTGATCGGCAGACTGGATGGTCCTCTGGTTGCGACCATGGGTCCTCAAGTTTGGTCGGCTGCGACCATATGCCGATCATGGGCTGCGACCTTGAGCCTTTCTGACCGAATACAGAGTTCTCCTGATCAATGAAGTTGAAGGAATCGTTGGTCGAAGTTTCTAGGAAAGTGTTCATTCTTTCTTGGCTAAGAATTGGATCAACAACTTCGTCCAGAACTCCTTCACATGTAACAACAAGCAAAGAGCAATCATTAGGAAATATCATTTGTTCTATAATTAAATAATTAATTTGCGCAAGAAATGAATTTACCTGTTGTCCAAGGCGACGCACATGTACTCGAGTAAAAACATGTGGATGTGTGGTTGCGATGTCCTCATCATACTCTCCTTCTTGAAAAAGAGTCGTCCTTGACTCTTGCCCATCGTTCTCACCCAAGTATGGAGATAAATCAGCAACATTGAATGTATCACTTACTCCATAGTCCTCAGGTAGCTCCAATTGGTAAGCATTATCATTGATCTTGGCAAGAATCTTGAATGGACCATTACCTCGCGGCATAAGTTTGGACTTGCGCTGTTCTGGAAAATGATTATGACACAAATGCAACCAAACTAGATCTCCTTCTTCGAACACAACTTCCTTTCTGCCTTTATCCGCATGCTTCTTGTATTGAAGTTGCATCTTCTCAATATTTGCTTTGGTCGTCTCATGTATCTGACGAATCATGTCTGCACGCTGTTCAGCATCAAGATTACGCCTTTCAGAAAGTGGTAGAGGTAACAAATCAATTGGCGCAGTAGGTTTAAATCCATAGACGACCTCGAATGGACAAAACTTGGTAGTAGAGTGCACAACACAGTTGTACGCGAATTCAATGTGTGGCAAACACTCCTCCCAAAGCTTCAGATTTTGCTTGAGAACTGCTCGTAGCATAGTGCCAAGTGTTCGGTTGATGACCTCAGTCTGGCCATCGGTCTGGGGATGACATGTCATGGAAAACAACTGCTTCGTTCCAAGCTTCCTCCAAAGTGTCCTCCAAAAGTGACTCAAAAACTTGGTATCACGATTAGAAACAATTGTCTTCGGCACTCCATGGAGACGATCAACCTCCCTGAAAAACAAATCAGCAATGTGGGTAGCATCATCGCTCTTATGACAAGGTATAAAATGATCCATTTTAGAAAACCTATCAATGACAACAAAGATACTATACCTCCCCTTCTTAGTTCTTGGTAATCCCAACACAAAATCCATAGAAATATCCTCCCAAGGTACTTTCGGAATAGGAACAGGCATATATAATCCATGTGGGTTTAAGCAAGACTTAGCTGTTTGACATGTAGTGCATCGCCTTATGTAGCGCTCGACATCTCGCCTCATCTTCGGCCAGTAGAAGTGGGTGGCCAAAACATCTTCGATTTTGCGTAGGCCGAAATGTCCCATCAATCCTCCGCCATGAGCCTCCTGTAACAACAAAAGATGAACGGAACTTGCGGGAACACACAGCTTGTTAGCTCTAAACAAATAACCATCATTTAGTACATATCGAGCCCAACATCTTCCTTCTTTACAATTAGTGTAAATGTCTTTGAAATCCAAATCAGTTGAATATAATTCTTTCAAACTCTCTGTCGCGCCCCGAGACTGGGACTACGACTACTCCTGTAGAGACCTAGCTCGCTGCAGCTAGTCTCATCTCACAACCTTTGACTTCCCAGGATGAGTCAAACATAGGAGTATAATACATTGCAACAGAGTACTAACAAAATATTAAGCAGTGTGGCCTGCTGGCCTTAATATTACATAAAGAGGATTACAATGCCTACAAGGCATTCAGGGTTTAGCAAAATATTTAACTACACAGCAGAAGATAGGTGACCCTCCCACAAAAGAAGTTGACGGCAGAACAACACACTTCAGGGTTCTGGCGGAACTGATTCTCCTCCTTCTGGATCCACGAAGTACTCCAAGCCATCATCTTGATCAAGGTAGGCTCCATCTATTGAGTTGAATGTTGCAAGGGTGAGCACTTACGTACTCAGCAAGTCATAGGTAAGAGTAGATACATATAGTAGTGATGATATGAACCTAGACTAGTCAAGAATTATGGATATTTGTAAAATAATCTTTCTCTTCCATACCTCATCTCATCTTATTTCATGGCAGCACTTTTTCATAAAGTAACATCATCATTCATGTTCACTAAATTATAGCACTACCACGACACGTCAACACACGACAGCCCACGGCAGCACTCCTTATCATGACAACACATGTCATTTGGGTAATCTTGATTAAACATATTTTATTTAGAAAATAGTACTTGTGTCACACCCCGTGAATTTAATCCACCGCAGCAGACTCCTATAAACCCGGGAGCTCGGAGTATTCGAATACGTTTTTAACTCTGCAGAGAGGTACCAATTTACCCGCAAGATATTCCACTTTCAAGCCCATCCTATCAAAATGATTAGACCCCTCCTCACAACCATGTGTGAGTGGCAAGGTGGAGATAACAAGAACTTTTGTTATGCATCACTTACAATTCACCCCCGACCCTGTGGCTCTCAGCGAGACACAGTTGTGGCAGGTTGTATCCAAACCTCCACCCCTTTGCTTATTCCCATTACTGGGCCAGCGTGCTTGATCACCTTCAGTGATATGTGTGGGAGCCGCGCTCCGTGTTTATCGTGCATCACTACACATCTCATGCAGGGGTTTCATGTGCGATCCACATAATTACTTGTTCAGGCCTGTCTCATACCAGGCTTGCAGTTAGCACGTTGTTCATGCCATTAGACGCACAACACAAGGTTCTAGTCCTTATATGCCAGTGACCAGACCATCCACAACCCTGCACCTTCAATGCCTGCATATCCTTTGCAGTCTAGCACCTCCAGTGCTACAGCCATCCATACCATTTTTCTGGTCACGGCTAGGGGTTTTATTTCATGAATATAAGTATATACATACATATATAATAGTTCATGGCTCAAAACTTGTTTATTTCATATTTCACAGATAACCAGTCTAGTACTGCCAATTCATAAATCAACCATTCTCAATCTTTCACATGCAATATTGCCTATATTCAAGGTTATATTATAGCAACATTTAAAATATAGGGTCAAGATGACCAAGGATATGACTTGCCTTCCGCGTCGTAAGATACAGTAGTTGATGACGGGTCAACAGCAAAATCTTCAAAGTCAGCTTCTGAATCTGCTCGACGACAAACAAACACACAATGATTACTTATAATATTAAAATGTTTTATGACTTATATGCAGAAATGCTCAACAAGCATGATTGAACTATACTGGAGATAATTTGAACTGCAAACTGAACTGAGTCGAGATTCTAGGGTTTCAAGGAATTTGGGCTAAGGATGGTGATTAGATAATCTTAGGGTTTCAGGATTACAATAGGGATAACAATTTTGTGGCTGGTTTAATCAAAACAGCGAATGTCAACAGATAGACATTCGGATCAAGACTTGGACATAGCTTTAAGAAAAGCTAGGGTGCTTATCTCAAGTTGTGGTAGTAGAAGAAAATGTAGATCACAACTCTACAAATTCAGTGGACAAAGTGGTTTTCAAATTACACAACCAGAAGTGGGTAAACAAGGTCAATGCCATTGGCTGACAAGCTCTGGCATAGAGCTGACAATGCCAAAAACTAGGGCTTAGCATAACTTTTGATCTGGAGCTCCAAATGATGCACCACTTTGTCTGGGAGGTAGGCTTGAGTAACAGGAACAATTAAGTCAACAGGATCTAGGGCTGAAACTGGCTGGACAGCAAGAAATTTGATGATGAACTGAGATGAACACACTGCACTGGATCATTTCTGGACACAAACTTGGCAAAGCTGTAACTTCCAATCTAGGCCGATTTAGGTGTCGGGCTAGAAGACAAAAATGCTCAGGGGATTGAGGCACACACACTGGACAAGGTTTCGAGGGCTGAAATGGCTGGAACAAGCTTTCCGGTGATCGGCGCAGGAGAAGAAGCACTGGATTTGGGCATTTTCAACACAAGCCGATTGAAATCGAGTCCTTGCTCTAGGAGTGATAGAAGGGTATGAGTAAGCTACTGGCGACGTCAATTTGGCCGGAGGATCGCCGGTGTGGCTTGGCGACGAGGGCCAGCAACTGATAAATTGCAAAATCGGGAATAGCTTCAAATTGGGATCAATTGATTGTTCTAAGTTCACAGGCTTGCTTGATTTAGCTTACTGATCAATTTTGTTTACAGAATCGAAGGCTAATTTGTACTGGATTGAGCCACATTACAGAAACAGGGCAAACGACAATTCCGGTGATCGCCGGCGTTAGGGGTCACCGGTGAGCAATTAAATAGTACTACACAGAGAGGATGAGTAGGGGAACTCACTGATGGCTTTAATTTGGCAGGAGATTAAGTGTAGAGCGCTGGCACCGTGAGCCTCCTTGACGGCTCGCCGGAGAAGATGACTGAAACAGCGAGATTTGGAATTTGGCTGGTTTCTGGTGAAGTGTGGAGAAGCTGCTGCACACAGGAGCGCTTAAATAGGCCAGGCGAAGCTTGCAAGGAGGAGACAATGAAGTGATTGGCTGCTGTGATGAGATTGCTTGCGTGCTGGACATCAGCGGCGAAGACACAGCAAGAGCGGTGATGCGACGGCGACAAGCTTGCAGTTGATCACAGTGTCACCTCATCGGGACCTGGCAAAGCTGTAGCAAGCGGTGGCGACAACCACTGGCGCGGCAAAGCGACGTGGCGAGGAGTTGCTGACAAAAAGCCGTTGATCGCGCGCGGGAGCAGGCACTGGTCGTTGACGTAGCAGCGACCTTGCCACGGCACTAGCTGGAGCGAGGACACGTGCGCACCGGCATGCACGGTCACAAGCGCGGCGAAGCCTCACCGGCGATGAGCAACCACGGCGCACAAGCACGGCGGTTTCTGGTCGTGCGCACAGTAAACGACCTGGTCGAAAATGGACTGAACTGCAGTTTCAATTCTTTGAGTTTTGGACTGAAATGTAAATCTGGAATTCTGGGAGGTTTAAACTGAATTTGCTTTCACTAATCTGGCAGATATATTCAACAGGATATTTGGCAAAGGTAGTTGATAATATTTGACACATTTGAATAGTTTTCGATACAAACTGAAAATAGGGTAAATTAGGGTAAAGTAAGATTTGAGTTTTGTCGATTTTGAATTCTGGCATTTAGGGTTTGATTTTGATATCTGCACAGAAGAGAAACTTGTGGCAAATAGCATTTTGAGAAGATTTGCCGAAGAGATTTTGAGTTTGAAGTTAATCTGGAGATTTTAACCTTTTTGGGTTTTCAGATATCAGATAAGGATTAATTTGTGATAACTTTTGGACTGATTTGTGAAAAGAGTCTAGATAATGAAATTTGGCTGCTAACTTTCTGGTTTAAGGTATTGGCATACCCATGATCATATTCCACGAATAATCTGGTCTGAACTTGGTCAAGATTTGGATTAAATCTGGATTTCTGAAACTTAGGGTATTTAGGTAATATAGGATATTCTGTTTTCGAAAATAGAATGGAGTTGATAATTCTGGAAGTTAGAGATAGAATTGGATCTGGGTTCTGAAGGCTTTTAGATTCAGGATAACTAATAGATCACATCTGAACAATCTGATCTTGATTTGAGGTCACAGGATAGATTTTGGAGATTTTAGGGCTTGAGATAGATACTGATCTGGCTATTACTACAGATACATGCATGCATGCTATTGATGAAAAAGGAAATTTTCACCCCTAACTCAGGGTGTTACACTCTCTAACCCAAGAATTTTGCAATCGAGTTGGGACAACAAGATGTAACGCCTAGACAAGGCATCAGCAACCAAATTATCTTTACCTTTCTTATATTTGACAACATACGGAAAGGATTCAGTAAATTCAATCCACTTAGCATGTCTATGATTCAACTTACTTTGGCTATGAATGTGCTTCAATGCTTCATGATCTGAATGTATGACAAATTCTTTCGGCCAGAGGTAATGTTGCCATGTTTATAACACTCTAACCAATGCATACAATTCCTTGTCATAAGTTGAGTAGTTTAAAGTTGGACCATTAAGCTTTTCACTGAAATAAGCAATGGCTTTTTGATCTTCCATAAGAACACCTCCAATTCCAATACCACTAGCATCACATTCTATTTCAAAGGTTTTATTAAAATCAGGAAGTTGTAGAAGTGCTGCATTGGTTAACTTATCTTTGAGCGTGTTGAAAGCGTCCTCTTGCGCCTGTTCCCACTTGAAGGGCATGTTCTCCTTTGTTAGCATATTGAGTGGGGCGGTGATCGTACTGAAATCTTGTACGAATCAGTGGTAAAAACCAGCAAGTCCGTGAAAACTCTGCACTTGTGTGACTGTTGTCGGTGTAGGCCATGCTCGAATTGCTTGCACCTTTTGTTCATCCACCTCAATGCCCTGTGCAGTCACAACAAAACCAAGAAACACAACTCAATCCGTGCAGAAGGTGCACTTCTCAAGGTTAGCAAACAAATGTGCCTCTCTCAAGACAGTAAAAACTGTGCGTAAATGCCCCAAATGATCATCAAAAATCTTGCTGTAGATCAAGATGTCATCAAAGTAAACCACCATGAAGTGTCTGATAAAAGCACGCAACACTTCGTTCATTAAGCGCATAAACGTACTAGGTGCATTAATAAGACCAAATGGCATGACCAACCATTCATACAATCCAAATTTAGTCTTAAAAGCAGTTTTCCATTCATCACCTAGTTTCATTCTAATTTGGTGATATCCACTATGCAAATCGACTTTAGAAAAGATGGTCGAACCACTCAATTCGTCAAGCATATCATCTAACCGAGGAATCAGATGACGATAACGAATAGTGATATTATTAATAGCTCGACAATCTATGCACATCCTCCATGACCCATCCTTTTTAGGCACAAGTAAAATAGGAACAGCACAAGGACTTAAGCTTTCACGTACGTACCCTTTGACGAGCAGCTCTTGTCCCTAGCGCTGAATTTTTTTGGTCTCTTCTGGATTCGTGCGATATGGAGGTTGATTGGGCAAGGGTGCCCCTGGAATGAGGTCGCTTTGATGCTCTATCCCTCGCAATGGTGGCAGACCCGCAGGTATCTCATTTGGAAAAACGTCATCAAATTCCTGCAGTAAAGAAACAACCGAAACGGGCAAAGTAGAGGTAAAGCATTAGTAGAAAAGAGAGCGTCTTTGCACACAACCACAAGCACTCTTGGGGATGGGTTTCAAGCTCTCGCATCTCACGTTTGGTGGCTAACAGAACCTATCCCTTAAGCTGAACCTCTCTTTTCTTTTCACTCTTTTCTTTCTTTTGTCTCAATTTGGTTTGGTGGCTCTCACTCCCCGATTTGTGACTCTCACTCATATCTGTTTCTTTTCTCTCTTGCTCAGCCCTATCTAAATCATCTTTGAGAATTTCATCCAGAGACATTGGAACCAGCGAAACCTTCTTGTTGTTGTGCACAAAAGAGTACTTATTGGAACGCCCATGATGTGTAGTATCCTTGTCATTTGCCATGGTCGTCCAAGTAGTAATGCACAAGCTTGCATTGGTACCACATCACAGTCCACAAAATCAGAATAGGAACCTACAGAGAAGTGGACATGTACCATCGCGGTCACCTTCAACTTGCCACATGAATTGAACCATTGAATGTAGTATGGCTGTGGGTGTGTTCGTGTGGACAAACCGAGCTTCAGGACCATCTCTGAACTAGCAATGTTGTTGCAGCTTCCACCGTCAATGATCACCTTGCATGAGCGCTGCATGATCACAAACTTTGATTGAAATAAATTGTGGCGCTGCCCGCGCTTCGCCTTTTCCATCTGCGAGCTAAGAACACATCAAACAATGAGGCTATTATGACCAGCATCAAAGGTGATCTCCTCTGTGTCAGAGCCTAACATGTCCTATTGCTCCTCGTGGTCGGATTCTTCTTCGACCTCGCTGGTCGATGTATATTCTCCATCATCGCAGACGATGAGTGCGTGCTAATTTGGGCAATCACGCATGTAATGCCCCTTCCCTTTGCATTTGAAGCACTCTATCTCCCTTGTTCTTCTTGTAGAAGCAACCGATGATGAACCTTTGGTGGGGGCAGCAGTGGTCGGCTTCGAATCAACGACCTTGGATGTTGAAGTAGTAGGGCAGCTCGCGGATTGTACTCGACCAGTTGATGCAGCAGTTCCGCCCGCGGGTGTCGCACTCTTTTGCTATGAAGTAGTGCCCTTCCAAGGTGTGGTCGCACTAGGGTAGCTTCGACCAAGTTTGTTGTAGCTTGGTCGTTTTCCTTGCACTTGCCTCTCAGCTTTGCATGCGTAATAAAACAGCTGATCCAAAGAGGTGTACGTCTGAAAATCAAGGATCTCTTGAATCTCATGATTCAATCCACCGAAGAATCTAGCCATCTTCGCATTCTCCTCCTCCTGCACATTAGCACGAAGCATGCCCACTTGCAGCTCTTGATAGTAATCTTCCATAGATTTTGCTACCTTGGGTCAATCTCTGAATTCTATTAAGCAAATCTCTCTCAAAATAAGCAGGTACGAATCTGGACCTCATCAAGCGCTTCAACTCAGCCCAAGTGTGAGGAGCTCGATCTCTTTGGCGGATTTGACTCCACCAAATAAAAGCATAATCAACAAACTCACTGGTGGCGGCACGTACTCGGCGATCTTCTGGATAAAGATGACAACTAAACTTTTGTTCGACGAGCAACTCCCAATCGAGATATGCTTCTGGATTAAACTTCCCATCAAAGCTGGGGACAGTAAACTTGATCTTTCCCAAAGCATCATCCCTTCGGGGTGCATTGTGGTGACGTGCATATTCTCTCATGCCTTGGCAGTTTCGTGCAAGTCGTTGTTGATCAAGATCCAAAACGACTTCCTAATTGTTAGCTACATAATGATCATGTATGTCGTCATTGGCGGCTTCCTGGAACGCAGCATTCAAGTTCGCCCTGGGTTGACATGGAACAGCAGCCGCACCATGATTATTGGCTTCGATTGGACCTCGAGGAAATCGAGGTGGTGCGTGTTGTCGGGGCGATGTCCGCTTAACTTGCTCAAGTCGAATGTCCATCTCGTCAAGACGATTCTCCAAGCCGGTCAAACGAGGAACTATCTGTTCGTTCAACATTCGCTCGAAGTGACCCAACATGGCTTGAGATCATGGAGACGACGGGAGCACTGGTGGTTGATCCATGCTCTCCAGAACATCAGCATCACTATCATGCAACGAATCCCGTGAACCCTTCGATCCTGCTATGGTTAGTGAAAACAAGAAACACAAAAATTTCCTACCAACTATTGAATGTATGTGGCACTCTCAACCTCACCAACCTTACCAACCGAAGCTCTTACCACTCTTAATGTTTGCGACTAGCTAGGTCGTGATAACCATAAAAGGGGATAATTACAGCGATTGCAATGTGAGGTACGCGTGGAGCAATGGTGAATATGTGGAGTTGTAGGTAGGGAAATATTATGTGTATCAAAGGAAAGCAATCAGTTATCTCAGAAATTCCAAAATTGAATATAGTTCACACGAGTACTGGTCCTAATTGCCGATCAAACAATGAAAGACTTGGTTTCTACCAACAGCTATAGTACTTCACAAGATTTTTCTTTTTCTTTGCTTTGACTGAATACTCTTTTTTTGTTAAAAAACTCTCTTGCCTCCTTTTGGTATGTTTGTTTTAGGATTCAAGGCAAGATGCAAACTATTAAACTCAGTAGTAAAGACTCAATCTAACTTGGATTTTCAGCCAACAAGATTAAGACCAGCAACTGGACACGACTCAATGGAATTAAAACTCAATTAAGCAAACTGAAAATAACAAATTGAAATCAACAACGGGCTAGGAAACTCTTTGTTTTTGTCTGGTAATTTTCTGGACTCTAGGTAAAAAAAAAAAATCAAACAACTAAACTAGGGATAAATGAATTCCTACCGGCAACGTGAGCTCTGATACCAACTAATGCACACACCTCGCTTTAAGATGCGTGCATGTAGTTTGGTCCCGATCTTCCTTCGTAGGAGAAATCCGTGGATAAATGCGAGTTATGACCTTGACGAAGGGGCGGCTAACCACGATCAAACACATGACTAGAAACCTCACAATCGCTAAACCACTCTCAATTGGTTATCAACCGAGCAAAGCTTGGTTGACCTATTCACGAAGAACAACTCAAGTAAACCAATAAAGAAAAGCAAGAGAAACAGCGGAAGGATAACACTCAATAATCTGAATTATGAGTTGAACATTGAGACTCCGAATTGTACAAGTCGGCAAAGGCATACAATCTGTATATCAACGAAGTCTGCCTAAAACTAAGACCATGCCTTCTCTTTTATAGAGGATGGTGTCTACAAAGATAGAAGGTTTAAAACCAGAATTCTAAACAAATTTGAAATATAATAGAATCCTAACAAACTATAAAAAGAAAATCCCGAGCTACTTTTCACGGATTCGAACAGGACTCGTCCCCCTCGTGCACTCTCCATTGTTTCAGGTCTCCTGGTTGCATACAATGTCAGAATTCAATGATTCTTGATGCGATGGAAAGCTCTTTCAAATATCTTTCCAAAAAGTACTTGAATAACTATCTTGGACATCTATGCTGAAATTGGAGCTTGATTAAAGTTGCTGAATAGTCAAGCTTGATTGGCAAACTGGATGGTCCTCTAGTTGCGACCATGGGTCCTCAAGTCTGGTCTACTGTGACCATGACCATGTGCCGATCATGGGCTGCGACCTTGTGTCCTCAGCCTGCGACCATGTGCTCCCGATCATGGGCTGCGACCTTGAACCTTTCTGACCGAACACAGAGTTCTCCTGATCAATGAAGTCGAAGGAATCGTTGGTCGAAGTTGCTAGGAAAGTGTTCATTCTTTCTTGGCTAAGACTTGGATCAACAACTTCGTCCAAAACTCCTTCACATGTAACAACAAGCAAAGAGCAATCATTAGGCAATATCATTTGTTCTGTAATTAAATAATTAATTTTCGCAAGAAATGAATTTACCTGTTGTCCAAGGCGACGCACATGTGCTCGAGTTAAAATATGTGGATGTGTGGTCGCGATGTCCTCATCAATGTGGTTACAGAACTGTAGAAAAACAGTGTACATGAGTCATCGTAGGTTTCTTTCAATGCATCACGCCAACCGTAAAAGGAGGAAAAGGGGATTTGCTTGCACGTGAAGGACATCAACGTTGAGTTTGGTAAATGTTCTAAACCTCAAAAAAAAATGTTTGGAAGAAGAGATTGATTCTTTGGGATCTACCATACTGGGAGCACTTACAAGTTTGACATTGCATTGATGTCATGCATGTAGAGAAAAATGTTTGTGATAGTTTGATTGGTTTGTTGTTGAACATTCCGGGAAAGACAAAAGATGGTATCAAAGTTCGTCGTGACATGATGGAAATGGGGATAAGGACTGAGTTTGCACCGTTGGAGAAGGGAAAGCGTACATACCTCCCTCCGGCATGCTATACTTTGTCAAAAAGTGAAAAAATAGAATTCTGTCAGTGCCTGTATGGTGTTAAAGTTTCATGCGGGTATTCTGCGAACTTGAAAAAAGTTGTGTCCATGAAGAACTTGAAACTGGTTGGTATGAAGTCCCATGATTGTCATGTGCTGATGTCACAAATACTTCCCATTGCTATCAGAATTATTCTCTCAGTTAAAGTCAGAGAGATAATTACAAAGCTATGTTATTTCTTCAACGCAATATCTTGCAAGGTAAGTGTATCCCTACTAAGTTAATTAGCTCCATTCATGGAACTTGCTAGATTTTTCTGATCTGAATATTTTCCGCAACTGTGTCCTTGCAGGTAATTGATTTGGATGGACTGGATGATTTGCAATGCGATGTGATTACAACTCTTTGTCAGTTCGAGATGTATTTCCCTCCATCTTTTTTTGATGTTATGGTCTATCTAATTGTTCACCTTGTCAGAGAAATTAAGTTTTGTGAACCTGTATTCCTACGCTATATGTATCCATTTGAGAGATTCATGGGTATCTTGAAGGGATATGTAAGGAATCGTCATCGGCCCGAGGGGAGTATCATCGAAGGTTATGCCGCCGAGGAGATGATTGAATTTTGCACCAATTATATGACCGGGGTTGACACAATTGGCGTTCCTAAGTCCCAACACGAGGGCAGGCTTCAGGGCATCATAATGATTGGATTCAAAGCAGCCATCCTCGCCAGTGATCTATATGTAAAAGCACATTTTTGGGTCTTACAACACATGACGGAGGTGGAGCCATACATACGCGAGCACAAGGCAATGTGATGGAAATAGAATCCTTCGAAGCTAGAGATTTGGGTCATAAGAGAATATAACAGTAAATTTGTTGGGTGGATCGAAAATAGAGTCCTCTGAGCTACCGAGGGCTCTGTAAGTGAAACTGTTACATGGTTAGCTAGAGGGCCAAGATTTACTGTACGGACTTGGCAGGGATATGACATCAACGAGTATTCATTTTACACAAGAAGTCAGGACGAGAAGAGTACTATGCAATGTAGTGGAGTGATACTATTTGCTATTTTGGAGAATGCCAGGGTAGTAAGGGCACTGAACTCATATTACGGTGTTATTGAAGAAATATGGGAGCTCGATTACAGATTATTTAAGATTCCTTTGTTTCGATGCCAATGGGTCGAAATCCCTCGAGGTGCTAAAGTTGACAATTATGGGTTTACTCTCCTCGATCTCAATAGAGTTACATACCAAGACGATCAATTTATACTTGCTAAGAAAGCCACACAAGTATTTTACATTGTTGACCCGACCAATCCAAAGTTGCACATTGTCCTTCACAGCAAGAGACGTATTGTTGGGGTCGAAGATGTTGTTGATGAAGAAGAGTACAATCAGTTTAATGAAATACCTCCATTTTTAGATGTCATTCAATCTGTCCCCATCGAAGATATTGACGAAACAAGTTACCTGTGAGACTATCATGAAGAAGGATTATGAGTTGACAACCATTCTTGACTATTCTGTAATTGATGTATATTACTTGAAGCTTTAATTGAAGAAATATGTACTCATGTTGTGAAACTTGTGATTACTGTGACTACTGTGATTATGCACTCAAGCACATGCAATAAATATTTATATATGTATGCTCTTGTACCTATGCCTATTCAATTTACTAGTAATACATGAAACAACACCATATATATATATACTTTTTATAACTTTTCTCAGAAAAACTGTTAGTATAAGTCACATGAAAGCAAAATTCAACACTTCGGTCTAGATCTCACAAAGTGTATTCTAATGGTTCGAGTTGATGGACCATTAGTAAAATATCCTCTCTTCTAGCGGTTAATACTAGGGCATCGTCAGAAGAAATTGTGCTTTTACTAACGATTCTTAATGTATTAACCATTAGAAGAAATGCACTTGTACTAATGGTTTTATTTTTGGAACCGTTAGAATAGATTTGATTTTATTCTAACGGTTTTTAATAAATAACCATTACAAGAAATGTAATTGTAGTAACGGTTCATTTTTTTCTAACCGTTAGAATAAGGCCTCCCTAAATTATCTCTACCCTAGAATTTTTCCTCCAGTCAAACCGTTTCCAATTCTTTCTCTCCTCGCAAGCGAAAAGCACTACCCTCGCCGGTGACCACTTCCTCACTGCCAGAGCACTGTTGCCGCTAGGATCACGGTTCTCCACCACCACCGGCCACTGCATTGCGCCATCGCCAGCCGCGACACGGTTCTCCACCACTGGCTGCCGCATGATTCTCCACTTCCGCACGAATCTCCATCGTCGGCTCGCAAAATGCTATCAGTGTATTGTCATTGTCAACGATTGGGACTCGGGGTCTTTAGACGATCTTACATAGATTTGTGAGTATGATGTGAGACCTTTCAGGTGTTTATCAGGTAAGTTAAGACAAGTATGAGATGGAGACACAAAGAATTATACAGGTTTGAGCCCTCAATAGATTGAGTAATAACCCTACGTCCTGTGGTGGTTTCACTATGTATGAGAATGTTCACAGAGGAAGAGAGATTGTTACAAAGTCTAACCAATCTCTCTCAATACTTTTGCCTAAAGCTTGAGTTGTTCAAGTCTTTTATCCCTTCTGTATATCGATGCATTGCTCCTATACATCTATCATCCATTATATTAATCGAAAGGATGCCAATGTCGAGCAGTTCCAGGGGTTCAGATGGTTGCTAATATGCAGTTGCATAACTGCACTTTTATCTCCTCACCGGTTAATATGTACAGTTATGGATAACCGCACATCCTAACCTCTTGATGGTTGTCCTAAAATGTGGAAGAGGAAATTATCCCATGCTTTAATTGTGACCGTAAGACTCAGTCACTACTTAAGCATCCTGATTGCGCATAGCTTGCGACCATTGGTCTTGAGTCTGCATCTTTCTAGTCGCAGGAGGATAGTCTCTGCAGTCAGAGTATTCGGTTAGAACTCAAGCTTCCATATCATATCCGAAATATATTAGACATGATATATATATATATAAATGACTAGCTCGGATAATAATCCTCGTCAATCATCCTGCTCTTTTTAGTATTTAAACTAGCATTTGGCTGCTCTTGTTTAGGATTTAAACTAGGCTTTGCTCTTTTTATGAGATTTAAACTAGGGTTTGCTATCAGTTGTCACCCCATGAAGACTTACATAACAATGAAATTGGTGTATTGGGAAATTTAATTTTTAACTGAAACAGGAAATCGATCATATAATTTACTTACATATAATTTACTTAATATCATGAGAATTAAGGGATCAATTACTTAGCTGATAGCTGTAGTATTTCCTTACAAGTGGATTATTTAGTCCTCTTCTTTTTAGCCCTATTAATTATAGTATTAGTAACTACCACAAAGCCTTGAATGATGAATTGTTTAAATCTATACAACAATTTGGAAGGCCGTCTTCCACTTTAGGGGAAGGATTATGGTGTTGTCTTTGAATAGACAGATAGCCATCCCAAATTGAGACAGGTGTATCACATGGTAAACTTGTTATATTGCTTTTGTGTTGGGTGTTTGTGTAATGTTGAAAGTATCACCCTATTAGGTCAAATACCTATGATTTCCATATTCCCATTAAACAAACTTCCTGTCTGCTTTGCATTATGTTATGCTCTATTTTGTTTTGTGTAATTTCTTAGCAGATCTATTTTTGAGTATTACACTATAAGATAGCACTTCAATGCTAGCAGTAGAGCAGCTGGCAAAAGCTAGTATTCCCAGCACTTTAGCTGTTGGGAATAAGGTTTGCTACAGCTGGGCGAAAAAGTGCTGTGAAAAGTTTTTCCCAGCTGTTATTTTTTTCCAGCTGTAGGTCCAATGGCAAAGAGTAGTCCCAACTGTAGACCGCTTGGAACGTTTGAACTTTTTCCACCTGTATGTCTACTTGTAATATATTATTCCAAGCTGTATAACTATTTGGATATTTTTTTCTAGCTGTAGGTCCGGTGGCAAAGAGTATTCCCAGCTATAAGTCGCTTGGAAAGTTTGAACTTTTCTCACTTGTATGTCCACTTGTAATATATTATTCCAAGTTGTATAACTATTTGGAATATTTTTTCCCAGCTGTAGGTCCGGTGGCAAAGAGTATTCCCAGCTGTAGGTCGCTTGGAAAGTTTGAACTTTTCCCACCTATATGTCCACTTATAATACATTATTCCAAGCTATATAACTATTTTGAATATTTTTTCCCAGCTGTAAGTCGCTTGAAAATTTTGAATTTTTTCCACCTGTGTGTCTACTTGTAATACATTATTCCAAGCTGTACAATTATTTGAAATAAATTATTACATGCTGATCTATCATTGAGAATTTAGACTTTCAAATTTAAATATGTGAATTATTTGTAGTAAATTTACAGCTGGGAAGATACGGGTAGGCGTGATTGCACAATTCGAGGCCAAGTTCTCTCAAATGAGTGAACAATGAACGGCTCAATAGAATTGTGCAGTCGAAGGATTTAGATCCCGCTGGGTCGGCCGAGTAGTTGCTCTTCGAAGGTCCACGTGGATCCGGTGGATCTTCTTGAGGTATTATAAGCCTTGAATCATGTACTTAAGTTGATGCCACTCCCATTCCATTAGAATTGTTTCACTAACCTATTTTAATTGTTGCAAATTTGTAGAAGTCAGAGAGTTGCAATCTAGTGATTTACCTAGGCGACGATCCTGTGTGGTTGCACACGGGTTCGTATATTCGTCTGGGGAGGATGTCCAGATCCACTGCATACCTCTGAAGAAGGGGTTTTCACAGATACAAGTGGACATGCCCCTCCTGAGCTACATTTCTTTTCCGTTGCCCATCCCAACGGAGGAAATCCAAACAATTGCTGAGGCATTGGGCTCCTACGTATAGTGGCCCAAGAAGGGTGTTATAATACATGAGGTAAATTCTACCCATTGTAGCTTACAACTTACTATACTCAACTTGCAAAATCTAATATACGTGTTCATAAATTGAAGTGGACGATGGATGCTAGAATACTTCCTGAGGGCCCCACGCCCAGCACAGAGCCTGAGTGAGCTCCTCCGGCCGTCATGCCTCCTCTGACGGCCTCGACCCCAGCCAAAGGATACACACCTCCTTGGAAAGCCCCTTTGCCATCAAATAAAGCTGTCAGTATCCCACCCTGAGCTTTGAAGGTATACACTCGCTCCCCGGCCAAAGGCAAGGGTAAAGGCAAAGGGAAAAAGAGACAGTCGGATATGTTCAAGAACGGGTTCCCCCTCGTGTCGGAGGCCCTTTTGCGTAATATGGATGATACAACTAGAGGCCTCCACAAGTGGTACCTTACCCTGTCCCAGCGCAACTTGAACTTCCTGGTTCCCTTCAGGCCTGGACATTTCCATTGTGAGGCTGGGAGCATATCCGTGTCACACAAGGATTTGTTCGACCTCTTTAACTGGCGGGAACTTGATATGTCCATCATACGAACTAGAGTCCTGTCAGTTTGCTGAGTTTATATATTTTGTTCGTTTAATAAATCTAATCACTTTCTATGCAATACTAATGTCATCCTTTGCATGTACGGATTAACGTCGATGAGGGCATGTGACAAGGTGGGTTTCCTCAACCCAGAGAAAATAAGCCTCACGATGCTAGAGCTGATCTAGCACAAGCGGAACAGTACATATCAAGGGCACTGCTGCTGCAGCAGGATAGGGAGTTCATTCTTGCCCTGTACCACCAAAGGTTAGTGCATTTCTTACTAATTTAACTCATTCTTGTATGTTATGCCTAACATATTGTTGGGGGAAAAATGAGGTCCCGTCGAGTAAAGTGGTCCCGGGTAACGGGCCCCCCCTTCCCCAGACTTGGTCCCCGGTAAGGGGCTCCCCGGACGCGACGTGGCTCCGGGTAAGGGGCCCTCTCTTCCCCGGACTTGGTCCCAGGTAAGGGGCTATCCCCGGACGTGGCTCCGGGTAAGGGGCCCTCTCTTCCCCGGACTTGGCTCCGGGTAAGGGGCCCTCCCTTCCCCGGACTTGGTCCCGGGTAAGGGGCTCCCGGACGTAGCCCTGGGTAAGGGGCCCTCTCTTCCCCGGACGTGGCCCAGGGTAAGGGGCCCTCTCTTCCCCGGACTTGGTCCCGGGTAAGGGGCTCCCGGACGTAGCCCCGGGTAAGGGGCCCTCTCTTCCCCGGACTTGGCCCCGGGTAAGGGGGCACTCTCTTCCCCGAACTTGGTCCCATGTAAGGGGCCCTCTCTTCCCCGGACTTGGCTTCAAGTAATGGGCCCTCCCTTCCCCGGACTTGGTCCCGGGTAAGGGACTCCAGGACGTAGCCCCGGGTAAGGGGCCCTCTCTTCCCCGGACTTGGCTCCGGGTAAGCGGCCCTCCCCCAGACGTCGCCCTAGGTAAGGGGCCCTCTCTTCCCCGGACTTGGCCCAGGGTAAGGGGCCCTCTCTTCCCCGGATGTAGCCCCGGGTAAGGGGCCCTTCCTTCCCCGGACTTGGTCCCGGGTAAGGGGCTCCCCGGACGTGGCTCCGGGTAAGGGGCCATCTCTTCCCCGGACAGTCCCGGGTAAGGGGCTCCCCGGACGTGGCCCCGGGTAAGGGGCCCTCTCTTCCCCGAACGTAGCCCCGGGTAAGGGGCCCTCTCTTCCCCGGGCTTGGCCCCGGGTAAGGGGCTCCACTTACCCGGGAGTTCCCTCGGGAATTGGAGTGGCCACATGTCAAGGATCCAAGCATCGTACCGTGCAAAAAGACCGCAACACCCTCGATCCGACGGTTCCAGCTAGGGCAGTCTTGTAATTTGCGTCTTTTGCGGTCTATATATACCCTTGTAACCCCTCTTGTAACTTAAGTTCAATTCATTTGCATCCCAATACAAAAAACCAAAAGGCGTGCTTAGGAGCACTCTCCCCGTAAGAGAGCTCCCCTAGCCGACTTGTGTCGGGAGCACGTCGACAGGACTAGGGCCTCCACTGAGGCCTGAACCTGTATAAACCCTTGTGTCAATCTTTGAGATTGTCCAACACGGGGCGACCCGTCACACGGTCATCCCGCGTTGCGGAACACGTGTTACGCACGTCATAAACCTGCCAGGTAACTTTAATACCACGACAGTTGGCGCCGTCCGTGGGGACTCGTGACAAATAGTCATGGCTCCAAGAAGGATGAGGCACTCAGCCTCCATCTCGAACGATGCCGGCCCTAGCAACCCTGCACCGCCGGCGCAAGGGGCTGTCTTCGCGACACCCCCTCCCGGGGACACTCGGGGGGAGACGACACCCTTTTCTCCCGTCACCCTTGGCGGGGGAACGGCTCCCGCGAGCCTGCCTGAAGGTCCCGGTTCGGGGGGACCAAGTGTCTCCCAGGCAATGCCCTTAACTTTGGGTGACCCACTACTCGGGACACTGGTGGAGGGCCAGCTTCGCGCACAACATACTCTTGAGGAGTTGTTGCGCACCATAGCGCGGCCTCCGGCCCCTGCGTACCCGCACCCGAACCAGTTCAGAGGAATGGCACCTCCGTTCATGATGGGACACCCAGGAGCCTTCTTCGCTCCGGGGGCTTTCCCCTTCCTGGGAAGCACTCCCACCACCGGAGGACCTTCGCTCCCAGGGGGTCTACCCGTCTCCGGGGGCTATCCCTTCCTGGGAGACGCTTCCACCTCCAGAGGACCATCACTCCCGGGGGTTCTGCCCGTCTCCGGGGGCTATTCCTTCTTGGGAGGCGCTCCCACCTCCGGAGGACTTCTGCTCCTGGGAGGTACGCCCGTCTCCGGGGGCTATCCCTTCCCGGCAGGAATGCCAGCCCCCGGGGGACTCGCACTCCCGGGGAGTACGTCCGCCCCTGGGAATCATCTTTTCCCAGGAGGAGCGTCTATCTCTGGCGGACCTCCTCCCCTGAGTGCAGGGGGTGCTATCGCCCCCAGTGGACCTCCTCCCCAGGGGGGTGTTGCTCTCCCTGGGGGGCTCCCGTTCCCCGAACGTCCTCCCTTCACCGGGTTGTCCCTTACCCCGGAAGGGATTCCCCTCCCAGGGACCGCGCCTGTCACAGGAGGTGTCTCCGGCACAGCCCCCACGATGCAAGCCATTCCCCTGCTGGGAAGTTTTCCCACACCGCGGACCGTCTCCGTCGCCGGAACCCCTCCGGCTCGCGACCCCTCTCCCGCGCCAGTGGCGGGGGCGCATCAGCTCCCTCCCCCGGGGCCCCCTCCCCGGGCTCTCCCGGTGAACCAAACGCCGTTCACCCAGGAGGAGGTAGAGCGCATGCGCGCGGCAAGGTCTGAAGGCGCCCCACCCCGACGTGGCCAGGAATCGTTTCTCGCGCGCAGGCGTGGTTCTCGCGTCCCAACGGATAAGGGTAAGAGACCCATGCAAGAGGCCTCCGTCACCTCCGGGGACCTCCCCGAGGTGCAGGAGGTGAGCTCCACCGACCCCGAAGAACAAAGACGATACCGAAAGGTAGGCGGTCCGTTAGGACCCCTTCCCGACTCGATAACGAGCGCGCATCCCCCGTGAAGCGAGATAGCGACACAGCCTCCCCAAAGGAAGTGGAAGGGGCCAATCAACCCCTTTGCCGCCGCCTCCGGTGTGTTCGGTGGTCGAAGCTGTATCGGTCGCCCCATATTGAGCACTACAACGGGGAGGCCAACCCCTACAAGTTCGTGCAAGTGTACTCCACGGCCATCTCGGCGGTTGGGGGGGGCCGAAAGCGTCCAATGCAACGTCTTCCCCCTGTACCTCTCCGGAATAGCCCGGTCGTGGTTTTACAACCTTAAAACCGAGTCCATCAAGTCCTTCGCGCAACTGAAGCGCGAATTTTGCGCGAACTTCCAGGGGAACTACATTCGTCCCCTGGACTCGTCGCAATTATACACCGTCCGCCAGCGGTCGGGGGAGATGATATGAAGCTTCTTCAGACGCTTTGCCCAAATCAAGAGCAAGGTGGCTCACGTCCCCGACTCGACGGTGATTGAAGCATGCAAGAGTGGCATCCTTCCGGGAGAACTCCACCGGAGGCTCTCCCGGAGTTGCCCGTCCTCTGCCGACGAGCTCTTCAACGTACTTGAGAAGTACGCGAGCGCCGAAGAGGACGACCTTTGGAAGAAAAATCAGGGGACCTCCAGCCCTGGTGAGAGGGACTCAAGGGACCCCTCCCACAAACGTCCCCGGAAAGGACTCCGCAACGAGCCCAGGCCTCGGGAGGCTTTCATCCTCGATGGCGGAGGCGGCTCCCGGGATCCTAACCCGGGACAACGGCCCTTCTCCAAGCCCAAAGGCAGCGGGGGAAGCCAATCCTCCCGTGCGTGAGGGGCTCCCAGGCCAAGGGACAAGGAGGCTGGAGCCACCCTATGGTGCGCTTTCCACAAGTCCAACTCCCATGCAACCCGAGAATGCCACGCGCTCCTCCAACATTTTTCGGGATTTCTCGAGCAACATGGGCCAGGGGGGGGAGGCCCTACCTCCTTACCCCTTCCGTCGCCAGCTTTGGTGGCACTCCCCGCTCCGCTGGGGGGTCAGAAGCAAGGCCAGGAAAGGGGCTCGAACGGTGAGCTCCCCTTCCAAACTTCCCAGAGACATGTTAATGTCATCTTGGGAGGATATGCCTCCGGGCGAGACTCCAAACGCCAGCCCAAAGAATATGTGTGAGAAGTAAAGGCAATAGGGGTCGTCAACACGTCCTGGCCACCAAAATGGTCGGACGTCTCGCTGATGTTCACCGCGGAAGACGCGCGTGGGGTGCGCTTCCCCCACAATGACGCACTAATCGTCTCCGCCACCGTGTTCAATTGCTGTCTCGCCCGAATCTTGGTTGACGGCGGGAGTGCCGCGGACGTCCCCTATCTAAAGGCGTTCAAAGAGATGCAGGTGGACGAGAAACTCCTACAACCCGCGGCGGGGCCTCTACAAGGATTCGTCCCGGGGAAAACTATACATCCCGTGGGAAAGGTCGACCTCCCGATGACATTCGGCGCCCCAGATAATTACCGGACCAAAATGGTTCGGTTTGACGTGGTGGATCTCCCCTCCTCCTACAACGCCATAATGGGGAGAACCATCATCAACCGCTTAGGAGCAGCAGTCCACCACAACTATCTGTGCATGAAGATCCCCGGGCCGAGCGAGGTGATCTCCGTGCATGGTGACCAGGATGTGGCTCGCTCCCTCTACGAGCACTCCTCCGCTGTGATCGGGGACGTTAACCTAGTTAAGGCCCCGGGGGGAGGGAGCTCCTCCCCGGCCCTAGACGTGCCAGTCACGCTCCCCGGGAGGTTCCTTCCCAAGCCTCGCCCCGAGGGGGACCTCCGGGAAGTCTCTCTCTTCCAGGAGGAGGGGAAGACTATCAAGATCGGGGCTGATCTCTCCGAGCAACACGCGATGCGACTCATCGACTTCCTTCGTGAAAACTCAGATGTCTTCGCATGGGAGCCCGCGGACATGGGGGGTGTGCCCAGGGATGTTATCGAGCACAAGCTCGCAGTAATGCCCGACCGCCCCCGGTAAAACAGAAGATGAGAAAGCTCTCCCTCGAGCGGCAGGAGGCCATCAAGATTGAGATCGCTAAGCTTCGGGAGGCGGGGTTCGTTCGGGAGGTCCTACACCGCGAGTGGTTAGCGAACCCCGTCCTCGTAAAGAAGGCAAGCAGCAAGTGGAGAATGTGCGTCGACTTCACCGACCTCAATAAAGCTTGCCCAAAAGATGATTTCCCGCTCCCGCGGATCGACCAATTGGTGGATTCCACCGCGGGATGCGAGCGGATGAGTTTCTTGGACGCCTATTCGGGCTATCACCAAGTCCGAATGGTGGTGGAGGACGAGGAAAAGACGAGTTTCTTAACTCCCCTCGGCACCATCTGTTATGTCCACATGCCTTTCGGGTTGAAAAATGCGGGGGCAACTTTCGAGCGCCTTATGAGCTTAGTCCTGAGGGATCAAATCGGCCGCAATGTGGAAGTGTACGTTGACGACGCGGTCGTCAAGAGTTCGCTCTCGGCCACACACCTCAAAGACTTGGGAGAAACCTTCAGCAACCTCCGCAAGTATGGGTTAAGGCTTAACCCAGAAAAGTGCGCGTTCGGCGTTCGCGGAGGAAAACTCTTCGGCTTCCTTGTGTCCCAAAGGGGCATCGAAGCCAATCCCGAAAAAATTCGGGCCCTCCTCGACATGCCTCCGCCGCATTCTGTCAAGGATGTACAGCGACTTACGGGCCTCTTGGCCGCATTGAGTCGCTTCGTCACGCGCTCGGGGGAGCGCGGTCTCCAATTCTTCAAGATCCTTCGCGGCCTTGAGGTGTTCCATTGGACCTCCGAGGCACAGGCTGCATTCGAGGACCTGAAGAAATATCTCGCAAGCCCTCCAATGCTCGCGAGCCCGCGTCAGGGGGAGCCCCTGCTCCTCTACCTCGCGGCCACTCCGGTTGCCGTTAGCGCCGTCCTTGTCAAGGAAGAAGATGGGCATCAACGCCCCGTCTACTACGTGAGTGAGGCTCTCCAGGGTGCCAAAACAAGATACACGAAGATGGAGAAGGTTTGTTATGCCCTCCTGATGGCATCCAGAAAGCTTCGCCACTACTTCTTGGGCCACCCTATCACGGTGCCCTCCTCTGTCCCCTTGGGGGAAGTGCTTCGAAACAAGGAAGCCACCGGCCGGATCGGGAAATGGGGGGCCGAGCTAGCCCCCTTCTCCCTCTCCCTAACCGGACAGTTCGCAATCAAGTCACAAGCCCTGGCCGACTTCGTGGCTGAGTGGGCTCCAGTCTCGGGACCTGAGGAAGAAATGCATACCACACCACCACCACGCGATGACCATTGGACCCTCTTCTTCGACGGTTCCTTGTGCTTGGCAGGGGCCGGCGCGGGAGTAGTCCTCCGAAGCCCCGAGGGGAGAACCCTCGAATACACCGCTAGGCTCGAGTTTCCCGCGATGAACAACGTCGCGGAATATGAGGCCCTTCTCCTAGGACTGCGCCTCGCCTGCTCTTTGGGCATTCGACGCCTCCTCGTCAAGGGGGACTCTCAGCTCGTGGTTTGTCAGATGGACAAGTCCTACTTGTGCCATGACCCGAATCTGAGCCTCTACCTTGACGAGGTCAGAAAATGGAAAGTCATTTCGACGGCCTCGAGGCGCGTCGTATCCCACGTAGGGACAACGACCGCGCCAATGCCCTCACGCGAGCAACAAGCGCCCGAGGGCCCCTCCCCGAGGGGGCTTTCCTGGAAGTTATCTTGAAACCCTCCGCGGTGGCCCCCGACCTGGACTCTGAGTCCTATGACCCCGATGTAACACCCCAGTTTCTTGGCTATCTTTTCTGCTTACGAATCAGCATAACTTCTTTGGAAACCCTGATATTTTAACCCTATCTTGATCTTAGGTATGCCACTACCTTAACCTAAAAAGTTGGCTACTAAACTTCATTGACCAGATCATTTTCACATTTCAGTCCAAAGGTGTTTCAATTTAGTCCTTTTCAGAAGTTTCAGAAAACCCAAAAAGGCTAAAAGTCCCATATCACCTCAAAATCCAGATCTGATCAAGTGATAACCTTTCTTTCATTTTTCTGAACATTTTTCCCTTCTGGAAGAATCCCAGAATCTCGACCAAAACCCTAGTTTCAGCCTCGACAAAAGTTCAAACCCTAATTACCCTAATTACCCTAATTGCCCTGTTTTCGAATTTTGTCAAAACCACCAGATCTTATCGGATTTCATCATTTTTCCTACTAGATGAGTCCAAGATATTTAGTAGCACTCATCTGCAAAATCAGAGTTCAAATCAGCCCTTCAGATCTTCAGAATTGCAATTAGGCCCAAACTCCCGAGCCAAAACCTTCACAGATCAGTCCAAATCATTGCAAATAGGTCCAAAGTTCACAACTAGGTCCCTGTGAAGTTTTCAACCAGCAACCGCCAAATTGCCGCGCCGTTCAACTCGTCGCCGGCGAAGCCCCTCGCGCTGCCACCTCACGGCCACGTAGCCACCAACCGTGCACTGCTGTACCGCCACCGTGGAACGCTTCAACCCCACCGTGCCGTGTTTTTCCCCTCGCGCGCACGTGCCTGCTGCTGCTACCAGATGCTTCACGCCACATGGCCGCCATCCCGAAGATCATCGCCACCATCCTGACCAAATCCTGTTTCCCCGCGATTCACCGTCTCTGGCAGAGCCCCGCCGCGTCCCGAAGTGCATCGATGACCATCCTGGCGTCAGAAGAGGATCTCCCCGGCGATTGCTGCTGCTCCCGAGAGCCTCACCCGCGGCTATATAAGCCCCCCTCCCTTGCCCAGCATTGCCTCGCACCACCCCACAGCTTCCTTGCCATAGCCTTAGCACCCGAGAGCAACCGAGTCCTCAGCGCCGCCGCGAAGTTCATCTTCTCCGGCGAGCAGTTCCTGAAGCTAACGGCGCCAGCTTCGCCCGAAGCTTCCCCCTCCAAACCAACGCCACCAGTAAGCTCCTTTCATCCCCCTGTACGTTTCATAGCCATCAATTGGTCCCCGGCGCACCTCAACGCCGGCAATCACCGGAAAACCGAAAAACCCCTGTTCCCGCAATGCCTAACGATTTAGCCCGAATTAGCCTTCGTGCCAGTGATAGGAATTGACCAGTGCACCCTTTTGAGCAAGCCTGCAAGCTTAGATTTCAAATTTGAGCAACAATCATGGCTTTTCTGAAGTTTGCGCGCCACCAGTGAGCTGGTCCTCGTCGCCAAGCTTCTTCGGCCACTCTCCGGCCGATTCAACCCCGCAAATAGATCCCTCACCTCACCCTCTCACTCCCTGAGCAAGGAATCGAGCTCAAACCCTTTGGAATAGAAACGCCCAATCTGGAGGTTGTCTTCTCCAGCGCCGGTCGCCTAAATTTATCCCCGGCCGATCTAGCCTCGTTCACCTTGTCACTTAGATAGATCTCAACCCCCTGAGCAATTTTGTCTACTAGCCCGACCTCTGAATCGACCTGAATCAAAAGTTATAGCCATGCCAAGGTTGCTGTCCAGTGGCTCAGTTCATGTCCAGGCCACCGTGTTTGCTCACCGGATTTGGCCACCCTCCGGCCACTTTCAGCCCTTGAGCCTGTTGAGAGTTTTGTAGCTGTTATCAATGCCTAAACCCCAGACAAAGTTGTGCATCAATTGGAGTCCTGAGTCAAAAGTTATGCAATGCCCTAGTTTCTGGCCATGTCTAACACTATGTCAGTGCATGTCCACCTGTGGCATTGGATGATTTAGACTTGTTTCTTTTGAGCAATTGAAATGCCACTTTGTCCACTAAGCCTTTTGAGCCATGTTCTACAATATTCCCTACTATCACATCACCAGAAAACAAACCTAGAACCGATTTAGGGCAATGTCAAGCCACGAGTCGAATGTCAGCCCTTCGACATTCAAGCCCTTTGAACCCATCTCTTCAACCAATGTCAAGTGACCTTGTCTAAACCAATTCCCCTGCATGCATGATGTATTTACGTATTATTTTCTAGTGCTTGTGTGCTTATATAGTGTGTATGTGTTGTTTGTACCCGTCGTGGAACCAGACATTGAAGGAGCAGAGGAGATCCCTGAAGATTCATTTGAACAGCTAGACCCGTCACTGCAAGGCAAGTCTCAAACCCTTGATCATGTCTCGCCTACTATTTTGAAATGAAGTATGTTTTAACTGTTTTCAAGTATATGCATGCCTTAGATTCAAATAAGAATTATGTTTCAATAAAATGACTAGATATGACCTAAATGATTGTAAAGCCCCTTTTGACATTGAATATCCCTGCACCCTTGTTACCCTAGATTATCATGCTTGGGCTATGCTATGCTCGATGATTATATGATAAATGTTGAATGGTCACATATGAGAAAAGCATGTTCAAAACCCCTTTTTGTGAAAGAAAATGTGATTGGAATCGATAGTGAGGATGGTTTGATTGGATGGTGCTGTGTGCGCACTGGGAATGTGAAAAGACTCCTCACTAAAGATTCATAAGGACTAGAACCTTGTGTTGTGCTTCTATGCGGCATGAAAAACGTACCAACCACCTGCCTGTTTATGGGACGGGCGCAACTTAGTAGCTTTCTTTAGTGTTAGCTTTTCCCTGCAATGGTTGTCGGTCCAGTTTCTTGCGAGAACTGGTGGGCCGCAGAAGGCCATGAGTGATGTGAGTTCAGAAAAATCATGAGAGGAAAAGGTGGAAAGAAGGAAGACGCCCTAAGCCAGATTAAGTCGTGCGCGACTATAATCAAGAGAGGCTATGTGTCTTGCGAGAACATAGGCCCAGGCTAGGAAGTAAGGCAGTGGGGAGGACCCACAACGGTGCTTGAGACTTAACTGTCTATTTACCGGACAGGGAAATAGTTAATACTAGGACTGTAAATTGTTGTGTCATCTCGGCCTTGTCACATGCGTAAAAGTCGCATGAAGCTGATCCGACTTGAAAGCCGAATGATTGGTGGATTAAGGTGGTACACCTTTGCAAAGTTTAAAAAGTATCGGATACTCTGAGCTCCCAGGTCATGGAGTCTGTGCGCTGTGAATCCTATTCACGTCGATGCAGCACAAGTAGCTTTTGGAAGTTTTTCACAAAATCTGAGTAAAGTGGTGACTCATGAAAGACCGCCACACACAACATTTCTGAAAATCTAGCTTAGGATTTCAAAAGCCTCGCTTTCGAAAATAAAGACCTTTCTTTAAAGCTGTATGTGAAAGTCTATTATATATTTATACACAGAGCCAAAGAGCTGTTCTTTGAGAAACTCCCCATCATCTATATATATGCATTGTTACTTGGGACTTGTTGAGCACCATGTGGACGATGTGCTCACCCTTGCTTTTCAAACAAATTTAGAGGAAGGATTCGTCGACCCTGAATCTTATGGTCTTGAACCCAATGTGGAACAAGAAGAAGAAACTGAGGACCCATCTGGTTAAAGGGTTATGCACCAAGGTGGAGTTCGATGTGGAGAAGGCCCATGCAATACCGCCGCAGCAGAGAAAGAAGACTGAAGAAGTCCTTTTGTTTACCGTTGCTGTTTTATTTTGTGCCGACCTTTGTGTCGAAAACTCCTTAATTTGTATTAACAATTAAATGCGTCATTTCGGCGCTAAGTTATTGTAATGTTGGTCCTTGTGATCAGCACTTGTTTTTAATTACTCGCATTTTTATATAATGCATCTTGTTGTTGTGAGCTGCAATGTGCCTTTTCTGAGTGCAATCCACCTGGGCGATTGCCACTGGAATCCTCAAATGAGGGTCCGACACCCGACGTCACGGAAATCATCCGGGCCACATCCTGGATGGACCCCCTTATCTCTTGCATCAAGGGGGAGGGGAAGCCCTCCAACGACACCGAAGCCAAACGCCTCCGCGCCAAAGCGCGGGCGTATGTGTTGGTGTAGGGGACACTGTACAAGCGAGGAGCCTCCACATTACTTCGCTGCCTCCCGCGGGAGGAAGGAGTTCAACTCCTTGAGGACATCCACCTCGGGTGTTGTGGCTCTCACCTCGGCCCAAGGGCCGTCGCGACAAAAGCCATTCGCCAGGGGTTCAATTGGTCAACGGTTGCCCGCGACGTGAGAGACCTCGTCTCTGCCTGCGGGGCTTGCCAAAAAATGGCAAAGGGCTCCAACCTACCCTCCGCCGCTCTACAGGCCATCCCGATCACTTGGCCCTTCGCGCGGTGGGGAATGGACCTCCTAGGCCCGTTCCCCCCAGCGTCGGGGGGATACAAGTACGCGGTTGTGGCCGTGGACTACTTCTCCAAGTGGGTGGAGGCCGAGCCCTTGGCCACCATCACATCCCGCGCAGTGCAGAGGTTCTTCTGGAAGAACATTGTGTGTCGCTTCGGGGTCCCCTAGGAGATCACCGTTGACAACGGAACCCAATTCAACTCCGCGATCTTTCGCGAGTTCTGTCAGAACTTGGGCACGACCCCCCACTTTGCCTCGGTGGCTCACCCCAAGAGCAATGGGGCGGTCGAGCACGTCAATGGGGTCATCCTCCAAGGACTCCGTCGCCGCCTGGAGCAAAGCGCCTCCAGGCGAGGGGCATGGGCAGACGAGCTTCCGAGCATCCTCTGCTCCATGCGGATGACCCCGAGTCGAGAAATGGGACGTACCCCCTTCTCGCTTGTGTACGGGGCCGAGGCAGTACTCCCCTCCGAAGTCAGTTTCCGATCGCTGCGAGTCGAACTCCTCGGGGGAGTCTCGGCCGCCACGTTCCAGGCCAACGAAGACAACCAGAGGCTGGAGGTGGACCTCGTCAAAGAAGAGAGGGATAGAGCACTCCTCCGCATTTATGAACGTGAAATGGCGCGCGCTTACAACAAGCGTGTTCAGGGGAGGGCCTTCCGCCTGGGAGATCTTGTCCTCAAGCGCGTCACCGACCCTCAAGCTCAAGGGAAACTCAGCCCTAAGTGGGAAGGGCCATACAGGATCTCCACGATCCTTGGCTCGGGGGCTTACAAACTCTCCACCCTCGAAGACCAAGAGCTAAAGCATACGTGGAATGCGGACTTGCTCCGCAAGTTCTACACCTAGATCTCCGAACCTCCCCCTTCCCCCCTTTGCGACTTCGCAAGGGGAAGGCACGGTGAGTTGTAACACTGGCCTAAGGCCATTCCCTCTCCTTTTTGCCGCTAAGCGAGGGGGAGGCGTTGTATCGACTCATTCAGATCAATGAAAATGGCTTTTATCCCTACCATGTCAATCTCTTGCAGGTGTTTCCTAACCGCCCTTGAGGCGATGCCCCCGTCACGGGGAGTCCCTCCCTCTGAGGATGCCCTTTCGAGGATGCCCTCGTTGAGGAGATTACGGGCTCCAGCTCAGCCTTTAAAAGTCCCGATGGCGGGAACCTCGGTCCCCCTAGGGCGGCTTACAATATCCCCTCGTGGACTGAGGGCGTAAGCGACAACCCGGTTCTCAAAGGAAACCGAGGTAACGAGTCACTTTGGGGGATTAGTCCCACCCCCATACACTCCAGAGATCATTTACGCTCTTCCTCCTCTGGGAGCAATTTAGGTCGCTCTCGACCGACAAGTCTAATTGAATCCCCATGCTTGCACGAGAATGGTGGCATGAATTTCTCTTAGAAAGTCAGCGCGGGTCGTCTAACTCGAGTCGGCCCCCGCTGCGGGGCGAGGGGACAAATCAGGCCCCTATATGTGAATCACCCGCAATCGAGTTTGTTTGACCGTGGATGTAACGGGACCAAGGGCCCTTCTCTCCTCCCGGACGTGGCTTCGAGTAAAGAGTCCTCTCTTCCCCGGACCTGGTCCCGGGTAAGGGAGCTCCCTCCTCCCTGGGCATGACTCCGGGTAAGGGGTCCCCCTCTTCCCCAAACGTGGTTCCCTGTAAGGGGCGTGCAGACCTTGGACCGTTCCCTCACCCGGACGACTATTTCCCTCAAGAGGGTGGATTAAAATGTTTTATTGATGAAACGAGCCGGGGAACAACCCTCCCCGGTGGGCAAGAAACATACAAGTTGGGGACCTAAATCCCCGTGGGGACAACCCAGGAGACAACCCCCTACGGTGGGGACCGGGAAACTACTCTCCGCGTCCCTTGGCAGACTCTCGGGAGATGTCCTTGTACAAGCCTTGGACCCTTCGGAACACTGCTCTTAGCGCGTCCTCGGGCCACCCCTCATAACCATCTGGTGGTAGGATACGGAGTGGAAAAATCCTCTGGGCCCCAGCTTCTGGTGAAGGCAACTCGGCGCGACAATCATTGAAGTTGGCCATGTGCCATTCGGGAAGCCACCTTAGCAAAGTGGAAACATCTCTGGGAACCCCCGCAACGGGGAGTTCCTCGGAATCCCTATTTGGTACATTCGCAACAACCTGTCGTCCAATCAAGCGAGTTCACCGAAAAATGTGTTCTATTCAATCGTCGAACTTTTCTACAAGTTTTTGGGCCTCCGTGAAGGAGCGCCGTAAACAAAAAAGGAAATCCTAGCAAAAAACTAAACTAAAGTCCGGGGGGGGGGGGAAGGCTCATACTTGCCGATGATGACCCCCCTGGAGGAGGCTTCGTCCGGAGCAGCCGCGGGCAGCGTCCCCAGGACTCGGTCGAAGAAGAGCTCGGCACGGTCCTCCAGCTCCCTCTACCGAGGCTCGTAGAAGTCGGGGAAGCCCGGGGCGGCGAAGTCCCCAAGAGCCCGAGCTCCAGTGCCTCGGTACTCCGCGAGTGCCGCGGCAGCAGCGATCATGGGGACGGCAAGACCCCTGGCTCGAAGGTCCGCCGCGGCAGAGATGGCGGACACCTGCCAAACGAGGAAGTTCGTCGCTTCCTCGACCGAGGCCAACGGGTTCCGAGGGTTGGCCTCCGGGAGGAAGTCGAGTCCCAGGGTGATGAGCGCGGCCCGGACGTGGTTCTCGGCCGAAACAAAGGATCGGGCCGCGGAAGAATCAGCGGCGCCCAGTGCCGCGCTCAACTCCTCCCGGAGGTGGGAGTTGGCTCCCTCCGACTCCGACAGCTGCGCCCGAATGAGCTCTAGCTCCCGGGCCGCGGCGTCTCTTGCGGACTCGGTCGGAGCCAGCTGCTGCGACCGCACCCTCCCCAGCTCCTCGATGGCCGCGTCCCGCTCCCAGACCGCCGCATCCCGGGAGGCGTCGAGGGCGGCTATCTCCTTGTCCACAGCCTCGGTCTCCGCCGCATCCCGGAAGGCGCGTACCGTGGTGGCAGTCTGTCACGTAGGAAACACAGTTAGGAAAGCCCCTAACCGGGCATTAACCAATAACATAAGAGCTCCTTACCTGGAGCGAGAGGGAGATGACGTCCTCGTATCGGTCGTCAATCCCCCCTCAGCCATGCGGGCCCGCACCCGAGGAGTGAGGAGGCCTAGGGAAAGCCGCCTCGTCTCGTTGGCGGAGAAGAGCGCCCCTCCCCCTAGGGCGTCGACGTCGCTCCCCCAAGTCCTGGTGGTCCTGACGCCTCTCTCCTTGGGCAGGCGGCCTCAACCGGGGAAGAAGCTGCGTGCCCCCGGGTCCCGGGGAAGGTGGTGCAGCCGGGGGCGGCGCCGCCGATGTCCCGGCCCTGGGGGCCAGGAGAGCACGGAACCGGAAGGCGCCCTGCATCCGGTAACGCATGTCCGGGACCGGGCGCGTGCTCGAGGATGTCACCTGGACGCCACTCTTCGGAGAAGGCGACGGGGCGTAATCCTCTGAGTCCGACTCCACTCGGATGCCGTCCAGCACCCCCAAGGCGCCCAACGCGTCGAGCTGGGCAACCAGCGAGGCCGTGTTAGTAGGGCTATCGGTGAGCCCCACTAACAGAGAAGGCGCCTTCGTCTTCACGGGGGCCTGGGGGGTCTTGGTCAGGCCCGGTGCCAGAGCGGGAGACTTCGTCTGGGCTGTCCCTGGGCTATCATCAGTGGCCCTCGGGTTCTTGGCGCGCCCCGCCCCGTGGCTGCCGGGCGCCTCCCTCCTCTTGTGGGAATTCGGCGTCGGGAGCGGCGTCCGAGCGGGCAAGGATAGCCCGAAGACCTCAGCCACCAGGTTGGGGGGGTTCATCGCCGATGACCGCGCGGCACCGGGCGTGCTTGTCCTCGAAATACCGCCCGAGGAGATGCTCTGCTTTCTCCTGGGACGATTCGTACGAGCGCACTTCGAAGAAGAAAAGTTAGAACGCAAGGCCCCTCTTGGCGAAAGCTCTTTCGGGCAAAGTTCGAAAAACTTACGTCGGGACACCGGGTAACGGGGGGCGGTTCTCCACCGAAAGGGCCAGCCCCCTCCGGACATGTTCGAAGGGGCTGAACCGGAGAAGCAGCAGCTCCTCCGCCAGGTCCCTCATGCTCCGACAAGACCGGGCCTCCACCATCCTCTCGATGAGGGCAGCCTCACCGGTGCTCAACTTGGGGGCCGGAGGTGCTGAGGACCGGGTAAGGGTCGGGGGCTCCGGAGAATAGATGATCTCCAGGTCTCCTACCCGGAGATAGAACCATCTCTGCGACCAATCCTCCCAATGGTCCCGGGAGGCTGTGACCAGGTACTAGTCGACCCGGGACGGGAGGAGCTTCACCACCACCGAACCGAAGGTGGACTTCGGCCCGTGGTGCACCACCGGGGAGCTCCGCGCTGTGGCCTTGTAAAAGTACTGGAAGAGGCGCAGCGTCCCCTCTATCTCGGCTGCGGTCTCGCACAACCATATGAAGAGCCCCATGCGAACCAGGATGTTCGGCGTGAGGTGGTTGAGCGCCACGTTGTACTGCAGCAAGAACTCCCGGATCATGGGATCGATGTAACGGGAGCCGGAGACCTGCGTCGACGAATGCATCGAAGGCGACGACCTCCCCTTCCCGGGGGCGGGGAACGATCTCCTCCCCAGGGACACAGACGTCCCCTTCGGCGAAAACCCTCCAAGCTACGAGGGCTGCCGAGTCCTGGGAGGTGAACTTGGAGACCCCCAAGAAATCGGACGTCAGCTTCTCGGGAGACAACTCCACGGCCTTTCCTCGCCCTCCCGAAGCCATCTCGCGTCCCCGGGCCTCGACGCTACCGGGTCAGGATCTGTTACCGGGAGCTTGCAGCTGCCGGGTCGGGATCTGTTACCAGGAGCTTGACCCTACCGGGACTGGTCTGTTACCGGGAGCCTTGCTGCTACCGGGAATGGACTTGTTACCGGGAGCCTTGCTGCTACCGGGAACGGGCTTGTTACCGGGAGCCTTGCTGCTACCGGGAAGGGCTTGTTACCGGGAGCTCTGCTGCTACCGGGAACGGACCTGTTACCTGGGGAGCCTAGCGCTACCGGGGAAGGCTCTTACCGGGAGAGCTCTAACGCTACCGGGAGAGGAGTGGAAGTTCGGCAAGTGGAGATGGTTGAGTGACGCGCGGCCCCTATATTTATAGGGGGTGAAGATCGCCTCGTTTCCCGCGCCGAATCTAGGTACTAAATGAGGAACGGCGCCCGGATAACGAAGAGTTTCCTAGAGGCATATAAAAAGTGTCGCCGTGTCCCCTTACCGGGAGTAGCCACCGCGACACCCCCGGGTAAGATGTGGAGACGCACGCTTCGACGCCACGAAGTGCCCTCGAGCGCACGGGGGGCCGATGTTGGGGGAAAAATGAGGTCCCGTCGAGTAAAGTGGTCCCGGGTAAGGGGCCCTCCCTTCCCCGGACTTGGTCCCGGGTAAGGGGCTCCCCGGACGCGGCTCCGGGTAAGGGGCCCTCTCTTCCCCCGACGTGGCCCCGGGTAAGGGGCCCTCTCTTCCCCGGACGTGGCTCCAGGTAAGGGGCCCTCTCTTCCTCGGACATGGCTCCGGGTAAGGGGCCCTCCCTTCCCCGGACTTGGTCCCGGGTAAGGGGCTCCCGGACGTAGCCCCGGGTAAGGGGCCCTCTCTTCCCCGGACTTGGTCCCGGGTAAGGGGCTCCCGGATGTAGCCCCGAGCAAGGGGCCCTCTCTTCCCCGGACTTGGCCCCGGGTAAGGGGCCCTCTCTTCCACGGACTTGGTCCCGGGTAAGGGGCTATCCCCGGACGTGGCTCTGGGTAAGGGGCCCTCTCTTCCCCGGACTTGGCTCTAGGTAAGGGGCCCTCTCTTCCCCAGACTTGGCTCCGGGTAAGGGGCCCTCCCCCGGACGTGGCTCCGGGTAAGGGGCCCTCCCTTGCCCGGACTTGGACCCGGGTAAGGGGCTCCCGGACGTAGCCCCGGGTAAGGGGCCCTCTCTTCCCCGGACTTGGCTCCAGGTAAGGGGCCCTCCCCCGGACGTGGCTCCGCGTAAGGGGCCCTCCCTTCCCCGGACTTGGTCCCGGGTAAGGGACTCTAGGACGTAGCCCCGGGTAAGGGGCCCTCTCTTCCCCGGACTTCGCTCCGGGTAAGGGGCCCTCCCCCGGATGTCGCCCTGGGTAAGGGGCCCTCTGTTCCCCGGACTTGGCCCCGGGTAAGGGGCCCTCTCTTCCCCGGATGTAGCCCCGGGTAAGGGGCCCTTCCTTCCCCGGACTTGGTCCCGGGTAAGAGGCTCCCCGGACGTGGCTCTGGGTAAGGGGCCATCTCTTCCCCAGACAGTCCTGGGTAAGGGGCTCCCGGACGTGGCCCCGGGTAAGGGGCCCTCTCTTCCCCGAACATAGCCCCGGGTAAGGGGCCCTCTCTTCCCCGGACTTGGCCCCGGGTAAGGGGCTCCACTTACCCGGGAGTTCCCTCGGGAATTGGAGTGGCCACATGTCAAGGATCCAAGCATCGTACCATGCAAAAAGACCACAACACCCTCGATCCGACGGTTCCAGCTAGGGCAGTCTTGTAATTTGCGTCTTTTGGGGTCTATATATACCCTTGTAACCCCTCTTGTAACCTAAGTTCAATTCATTTGCATCCAATACAAAAAACCAAAAGGTGTGCTTAGGAGCACTCTCCCCGTAAGAGAGCTCCCCTAGCCGACTCATGTCGGGAGCACGTCGACAGGACTAGGGCCTCCACTGAGGCCTGAACCTGTATAAATCTTTGTGTCAATCTCTGAGATTGTCCAACACGGGGCGACCAATCACACGGTCATCCCGCGTTGCGGAACACGTGTTACGCACGTCATAAACTTGCCGGGGTAACTTTAATACCACGACACATATACATTAAATGGTTGTCTTTTACGTACAATGTACGAGCCCTTGGATCCTCCTCATTATCGTCCACGGCAAGGTAACGAAGTCTTACGTGATCACGTGGCATATGGATGCATAAGTAGTATGTTTGATTTAAATTTTGATCTCACTAGCTAATGATTGTTGGATCTAGGTCGATCTAAGATACCTAGGTTTTGATGATTAATGATGATTTGGATAAATCCATAATGATTAATATTGATCTGAATAATGACAGCTTTGAGGATTAAATGAGAACTTGTATAAATCCTAGTTTAGCACAAGTACATAGAATTGTGTAACACCCTGGTTTTGGGGGTGAAAAGCTTTTGCATAAAATCCTGCATGCATGTATCCCTGTAGCAGTAGCCAGATCAGCTGAACCCTAATCTCTCCCAAACCCTAAGAATCTCCAAATCTATTCTCTAGATCCAGATCAAGATCAGACCATCCAGATTTAACCTACCAGTTATTCTGAAGATAAAAGTCTTCAGGAACCAAATGGATTTCTAACCCTAACTCCCGGTATCTAAGTCTATTTCTGTTTTCGAAAACAGGAAATTCAGATTTACCCTAAGTACCCCAGATTCCAGATAACTGAGTTATCATGGTTTAACCCTATCCAGACTCATGTATCTTTTGGAATATGTTCCTAGGTTTACCCTCTACTTACTCCAAAAAGTTGGGAACCAGATTGTTTCATCTAAACACTTTTCGCAGTTTAGTCCAAATTTTACTGCGAATAAGTCCTTTTCTGTTTACCTGGAAGCCTGAAAAGGCTAAAATCCACGAATCAACTCCAACCTCAGAATTTCTTTAGGGAACACCTCCCAAATACTATTTGATACAGATTTCCCTTCTGATCAGACTTCCAAATCTCACCCTAATTACCAGAATTCAAGATCGACAAAATCCAGATCTATTTTACCCTAATTTTACCCTATTTTCGAAAATAGGTGAAATCCCTCAAACCTTATCAAATTTTCTCCAGATTTGAGCTAAATGAGTATTAATAGAAATGTTATACTCATCCATGAAATCAAATTCCAAATTAAACCTCTTTAAAACCAGAATTACAAATTAGTCCAGATTTCAACTAAAACTCTCACACTTATACCCCTGGATCGACCAGCCCCTCTGTTCACGACCAGAAGCCGTCTTCGACCAGCGCCTGGGACTTCGACCACGACCAGGATCCAGCGCACAAGACTGTTGCTTCGACCTCGAGCACGCGCCGTTGTTTCAAGCTTCGATCACCTCACCTCGCCAGCTGCGACAGTAGCCACGTGGTCGCCATCTTCGCCAACTGAATAGCGCCGCGTGTGTGCTCGCCATTTGCCACTGTGGATCTTCCCCGGCGCAACCCACAGCCAGCTGATTTCCTCCCGTTTGCACGCCACCAGCAACGGTCGACGTAGGAGCTTTGCGCCACGTGGAGAACTCGCCGCGGCCAGCCATCAACTTGCCCTCACATCACATGCAAAAGCTCTCACGGCCGCTCAACCAGTCCCCTCGATGCCAGCTCGCCGTGAAGTCGCCATCCAGTCACATCTTGCCGGCTACAACTTCCCGAGCATTTTCCAACCGTTGAGAGCCTCCAGCCACGCCTATATAAACCCACCAGAGCTTAGCTTTACTCCTTACACTCCAAAACACCAGAAAACCAGCAGTTCACTGTGTCTTCTTCTTCTCCGGCGAGCAGCAAAGAGGGAGCTTCGGTGCTAGCTTCAACCACTGCTTCCTTCTTCAATCCAACACCCCCAGTGAGTTTCCCTCGTCCCCCTCATGCTTCTCGAGCTTGGAATTTAGTTTAAACACCTTCAGTCGCCGGCGATTTCCTTTTCTCTCCAGTAGCTCCGGCGAGCAATTAATCCTCAACCAGATCGATTCGACCTTCGAGCCAGTAATCAAATATGCTCAGTAGACCTTGCTTAACATCCCTAAGCAACCAAAACTGACAGATTTGCTGATATGTGAAAATCCCCAAATTGGAACCTTGCATGTTCACTGAACTTACTATTTAAGCTTTCCTGGTGCATCTCTAGCCAATCTAACTTCACCAGTATGTTTCTAATGCCCTAGAGATCATGCACAAGCAAGGAATTGAGTTCAATCACTTTAAATCAGAAATGCCCAAAACAGATTTGAGTTCATCTTTTCTCCAGCCAGTATCTTCCAAATCCAGCCACTCCAGCTCAAACTACTTTGCCATTTAGATGTTTTGGACCATTCTGAGCAACTTTGTCTTCTATCACGACTTCCAATTCGGCCTATATTGTGAGATATAGCTATGCCCTAGTTACTGCACTGTTTATGTTGCATGTGCTCCAGGCCAGTCAACTTCTTTGCCGGTTTTCATCACTTTCCGGCCATCTCCTAATTTCTGGCCATGTCAACTCTATGTCAAACTATTCCAGCCAGTGGCATTAGCCCTGTTCACCCACCTCTGGTCATGAAAAACAGAAAATACTTTGTCAAATAGTTGCCTCACTACCTTGTGCACCATATGCTTGAATCAAAACTCATTTTGGCCACTGGGAACTATTCAAACCATGTCAATGCCATTCTTCGGCATTGTCAGCCCTTGTCAGCCTATGTCAGCCAATGGCATTGGGCCAGTTTGACCCCTTCTGGGTATGCAAACTGAACATAACCTTGTCCCTTAGACTCCTGATGTTGTGATCTACATTTTATTCTATTGTCACAACTTGAGTTGAGCCCTCTATCATCCATCGACCCTATGTCGATGCCTTGAACCGAATGTCGACCTAAAGACATTCGCTGTTTTTGAGCGAACCAGCCGCAGCCTTGATATCATTCTGATATTTTGGAACCTTTGGAACCTTGTAAACCTTTGACGACTAATCTTAACCTTGGTTTCCATAGTTTAACCCTAATCGCTTCCAAATCTTGTATCGCCTAAGTGTTTCTCCTTGCATTATCGCATATAGTGGAATAGTAAGAGTAGGATTGATTGTAATGCCTGTTTGCTTGTTTGATCCTTGTTCAGAGCAAGAGTCCGAGTTCGAAGACTTCGTCGCAGACCCGACATCAACTGTTGTTTCTTACGACGCGGAAGGCAAGTCATATTCTTGAACATCTTGAACCTATATGTTATGAATTGCTAGAATATACCTTGATTATAAAATAATATTGCATGAGAAAGATTGAGAATGGTTGCATTATGAAATGGTAGCATCAGGCTGATGCCTGTGAAATGTGAATTGATCAAATAATGAGCCATGAACTAATATATTATGTATATTTATATTCATGAAATAAAACCCCTAGCCGTGACCAGTATTTTGGTATGGAATGGTGAAAGCACTGGAGGTGCTTGGTCGCACAGGATGTGCCAGCACTGGAAGTGCATGGATTGTGGTATGATCTGGTCACTGGCATATAAGGACCTAGAACCTTGTGTTGTGCGTCTAGTGGCATGATTAACGTGCCGACCGCAAGCCTGGTATGGGACAGGCCTGAACAAGTAGTATGTGGATCACACATGAAACCCCTATATGACAAACTCACGATTAACACGGGGTGCGCTCCAACACATATCACAGGATGTGATCATGCACGCTGACCCTGAGGGGAAAACGCCAATTAGTGGGGGTTGTGAAACCCTGCCACAACTGTGGTTTGCGTGAAGAAAACCACGGGGTCTGGGGTGAATTGTTTGTGAAACATGGCAAAAGTTCTTGTTATCTCCACCTTGCCACTCACAGTATGAAGTGAGTCAGGGGTCCAATCCTTGTGATAGGAAGGGCATGAAAGTGGATATATCTTGCGGGTAAATTGGTACCCCTCTGCAGAGTTAAAAATGTATTCGAATACTTCGTGCTCCCGAGTTTTAGGAGTATGCCGCGGTGGATTGAATCCACGGGGTGTGACACAAGTATTGTTTTATAAATTAAAATTTGTTAGTTCAAGATTACCCAAATGACATGTGTTGTCATGATAAGGGGTGCTGCCGAGGGCTGTCATGTGTTGACGTGTTGCGGTAGTACCATAATTTAGTGATCATATGATATCTAAGAGGCATGTGGATTGTGCCCTAAGTATATGAAATGCTGCCATGAGCATGAGATTTGAAAAGCTTGGAAGAAAAGTATTTATGGAAAAACCCTCTCATCTCTTTTCCCTCAATAGCATAGGATCATGTCATCTCTACTATACGTATCTCTACTCTTACCTATGACTTGCTGAGTACGTAAGTGCTCACCCTTGCAACTTATCAACAATAGATGGAGTGCTACAATACCAAGATGAAGGCTTGGAAGATTTCGTGGATCCAGAAGGAAGAGAGCCAGTTCTGCCAGAACCCTGAAGTGTGCTGTGCTGCTGTCAACTTCTTACGACTATGGGGGTTTCGCCTAGCTTCCGCCGAGTAGTTATCTTTTGTTTTAATTAGACCATTTGTGCCGTGAAGGCATTGTATTACTCTTGTTGTATCAGGCCAGCAGGCCATACTGTTTATCAATGATATTTTGTAAGTTACTCTGCTGCAATGAACTCCTGTGCTTGACTTATCCTGGGAAGTCAGTGGTATGTATGTATGAGGCCAGCTGCAGCGAGCTAGGTCTCCACGGGAGTAGTCGTGGTACCCTGTGCGGGGCGCGACAAATTGTTAATGTTAAACCCTAGAAGTCGATGACTCCCGGTTATGATTTAACAATTGATGCATATGTTGAGGGGGAGCTCTGTGGTTGCATCAATCTTGTGCTAAGTGTAAATTGGAATGTCATGTGATAAATCCGGAAGTTTGATAACTCCTTCATTTGTGGTATCGAGATCGATGCATGTGTTGAGAGGGAGCTCGGTGGTTGCATCATGCTTATCTTTATCATGACATGAGCAGTATAGATCGTGTGCGTATGTCTTTATCATATACGGATCTATATGATTGTATTTCATCTCATACTCATTTGCTATTTGTTGAATCACTAGTACAGAAATACAGTCTACTAACCCCTATCTTCTATCGGTTATTAGCGAAACAGCAGAAAATCGATAGAAAATGTGCCTCGCGGTCATAAAAGCCCGACGGATGTATTTTCCCTATCGGTTTATAAGAAACTTACCGATAGAATAAATAGTATGATTTACTCTAGCGGTGATGAACATATTTGCCGTTAGAAGAGATGCATAAGTACTGACGGAAGAATGTTGTGCGCCGATAGGACTGGTCGACTTCAACAACTAGACTTATTCTATCGCTACTGTATGAATATACCGACAGAGTATATTAAAAATTCCTATCGGCAATATGTAGTGCACCGATAGAATAGTTGGCCTTCTACAAATATTTTTATTCTATCGGTAATGGATTCTTTTACCGTTAGAATATATAGGAAATTGCTTAGAACTGTTCGTCTTCAAATAGTTTTATTCTATCGGTAATGAATGTTTATACCGGTAGAATATTGCAAAAAATATCTTAGAACTGTTGGCCTTCTACAACTAGTAATATTCTATCGGCAATGTACGTACACACCGATAGAATATGTACAAAAATTCCTATCGGTAATATTTATTGTGCCGATAGAACCATTCGCCTTCTACAGATGTTTTTATTACTAAAGGTATTCTGTTTTCGTACCGATAGAAAATATATATTTGTATAAATACACGGGTATGTCTCTTTCATTCTCACAGTTCATCTGGGGCTCGTAGTCCTAACCCGTAAGCTCCATGGACGGCCGGCGCACCTCTACAGGGGACCGCTGCACCTCCGCACCTCCATCGACGCCCTCTAGACGTCGGCATCCCAAGGAAGGTACGTAAAATTTCTGCAATATTGTTAGATTATTCTAATCCGATTATGGCAATAATTCTGCTTTTTTTGTATCCTTCATTTTGATGTGTCTTCTTTTCAATATGATTATGATCTGTTCAGGTCCTTGGATGACGCTCGTGAGGGGCAACGTATTTCACGGTTCTTCATCACAGTACGCTGCCTACGTTGTCTTGTTGGCGAAAGAAATGGTGAAGATCACCGTCGAGAGCTGGAAGGACGTGAAGGGCGAGATCTTGGTTGGCTCGGTCGAGAAGATGCTTAAGCCCGGCGTGTTTCTCAAATCAGGACCTATAGAAAGCATCTTACATTTTTTTGCATGCACCAGCTTGTGGCCAAATGCTTACCTGCTTGGAGAAGAAGAATTGTTGTTATTTGCATAGCCATTCTACACCATCACTACACAGAACAACATCTTGGAAGGTAGGTTCTTTTTGTTAATGGAGTTGAGTTGAGTTGAGTTGAGTTGATCGAGTTTGAGTCCGAGGAAATCACCAATACGTACAAATGTATGTTGACGGCAGTTCCAGCTCCTCGGGCGTCTTCGAACTGAACTCCTATGGTTAAGTCCAATGTGGTTCAGACATTTGCTGTTTTGGATGAATGGATTTGTGATGTATCAGGTCTAACTTGTAGTCGGTAGTTGCATTGTGGCAACCTGCAAAGGTTCCCTTTTATGTAAAATGCATGTATGGGCCACTGGGTCCTCGTCGTGATCTGTTGTTAATTTCAGACGTAGCTTTTGTAATATACATCGAATGTGTGAATTGTTGTATTTGTATATTGTTGTATATTTGTGTATCATGTATTGCTAATTGGGACATGAACTTGAATGTGCAGGGAGTATTTGTGTATTTAATTGTATTGGTAGGTAGGTGTGTATTTGTACTGCTATTTCAGACATGCACTTCAATTTGTGAACTAGCATGTGTATGTTTGTATCTGAATTTGTATTGGTGAACTGGCATGTGTATGTTTGTACCTGAATTTGTGAACTGGCATCTGTAATTTCTTTGGCAAGATGAAGTCCCAAGTACCTACGAAAGGTATTTTTGTGTCTCCTAGTTAATCCACAAATTAGCATTTCTTGAAATATATTACTTTATCTTCTAGTTAAGATCCGTTTGATGTAAGATCTGTTTGATGTTACATTGATATGATTCCTTGAATGTGAGAAATGGCATGTGCATGTTTGTCCCAGTTTGGTACCAGTACCTCCTCTAACGGTAAGTACACATATTTACCGATAGGAAAACACATATATTTGCTCAGTCATGCATATTCTAACGGTAAGTACACATATTTACCGATAGGAAAACACATATATTTGCTCAGTCATGCATATTCTAACGGTAAGTACACATATTTACCGATAGAAAAACTCATGCTCGAGTGTCATGCATCATCTAACGGTTCGTACACATATCTACCGATAGAAAAACTCATGTGCGTGTTGTGTCATGCATGATCTAACGGTCAATACACATATTTACCGAAAGAAGAAGTCCTGTACTTGCTCGGTAATGCACATTCTCTAACGGTATGTGTGTGTTTTTACCGATAGAATATGTGAGCGGCAAATTACCTAAGTTAGTCTGATGGTTATTTCATGTATTTACCGTTAGAAAAATGTCCATTATAAGGAAAACCCCACTCGACCATTGCTGAGCTGCTCTTTAATTTGTTCTGTTGCACTCTGTGTCCCTCTGTTTGTGACGAAAGTTCTAGCTACACTGCTAGGGTGATCAGCGCAGGCTGGAGGGAAGTTGATTGCGCCCCTCTCTTTAAGGTACGCTTAATCGTCGACACTTATCTCTCTCTCCCTCTAGATCTCCCTTCCTCTCTACTTGCAAGCTAGCTGTATTGTGTAGTTCCAAGTTTGTAGCTCTAAGCTTGGGAGCTTGGTAGCTGGAAATGCGTCATGTTTTAGGAGCTAACTAGCTTGTATTGTGTAGTTAGCTAGGTTAATTAGTGTTAATTTCGTCAGGCTAGGGTTCAACACATGTATCTGTTGTAAGAGGCTGTACATGTACATATACATAACTTAATCGGGCAAGTTTCATGCATGGCTTACTCGTTAAATTTTGTTAATTGTAGATGGACAGGAAATATTAGATGTATGGAATAAAACGTACTACTCTTGAATATTTGGATGGTGTGAATGAGTTTATTAAATTTGCTGAGCAACAAAAGGAGAGGAAGGGAGAGAAAAATATGCTCTGTCCTTGTACAGATTATATGAACTTGAAGAGGTTTAGCAACTCTGATCAAATTAAGAGTCATTTGATTCGTCGTGGTTTTAACGCGCGATACACCCGTTGGATATGGCATGGCAAAGATCTTGAGGAAACAAGCACCACTACTACCAATCAGCATGACTCGGATGTGGATTGCAATAATATCGATGATCATCCCAATTTTGGTAATGTTCATTCCGATGTGCACGTAGATGATGATGATGACAATCTAGATGAGATGTTACGTGATGTAGAGGAAGATTACAACGAAAATGACTTCTGTGAATTTGAGAAACTGATTGCTGACTCTGAGAAGCCTCTGTTCCCTGGATGTGCAACATTTACAAAACTGTCTTATGTGCTGAGATTATATAACTTGAAGGCAGGAAACGGTTGGAGTGATAAGAGTTTCACGGCACTATTAGATCTTCTAGCGGACATGCTTCCAGAGGGAAATGAGTTGCCAAGATCTACTTACCAAGCCAAAAAACTGTTGTGTCCGTTGGGAATGGAAATCGAAAGAATACACGCATGCCCAAATGATTGTGTGTTGTACCGTAACGAGTACTCCAGTTTGCATGTTTGTCCAAGATGCGGCGCATCGAGGTATACACGTAGGGACCGGATTGACAGTGAACGTCACGAGGTAAGGAAAGGGCCCCCGGCAAAAACTGTGTGGTACTTGCCTGTGATACCTAGATTGAAGTGGCTGTTTGCAAATCCGAAAGTCGCGAAGCACTTGCGTTGGCATGCTGAAGCCCGGAAACAAGACAGAAAACTGAGACACCCAACTAATTCTATTCAATGGAGAAACATCAACAGAACATTTGCTGAGTTCGGCGGCGAACTTAGGAATGTAGGGTTCGGGCTGAGTACAGATGGTATGAACCCACATGGTAATATGAGCAGCCGGCACAGCACTTGGCCGGTTCTTTAATGCATCTACAATCTTCCTCCTTGGTTATGCATGAAGCGCAAGTACATCATGATGGCGTTACTAATCTCAGGACCCAGACAACCCGGAAATGATATTGACGTGTTTCTAGCGCCTTTAATCGAGGACTTACAGAAATTGTGGAGCGAGGGTGTGCAGGTGTGGGATGCATACAAGAAAGAGAATTTCATCTTGCGGGCCCTGATATTTTGCACCATAAATGATTTTCCGGCCTACGGCAATTTGTCGGGGTATAGTACGAAAGGAGCCAAGGCTTGCCCTATTTGCCTAGATGAAACTGAGAGCATGTGGCTGCGAAACTGCCGGAAAACAGTGTACATGGGTCACCGCAGGTTTCTTCCGGTGCATCACACGTACCGTAAGAAGAGGAAATCATTTAACGGGAAGCCTGAGAAGGGATCAGCTCCAGTGTTTCTGACCAGTAAGGAGATTTACTCGCGCGTGAACGACATCAAAGTTGAGTTCGTTAAGCATTCTAAACCTCGAGAAAAAAATGATTGGAAGAAGAGATCGATTCTCTGGGATCTACCGTACTGGGAGCACTTACAAGTTCGACATTGCATTGAGGTCATGCATGTAGAGAAAAATGTCTGTGACAGTTTGATTGGTTTGTTGTTGAACATTCCGGGAAAGACAAAGGATGGTGTGAAAGCTCGTCGTGACATGGTGGAAATGGGGATAAGGACTGAGCTTGCACCTTTAGAGAATGGAAAGCGTACATACCTCCCCCCGGCTTGCTATACGTTGTCCAAGGCGAAAAAACAGAACTCTGTCGGTGCCTGCACGGTGTTAAAGTTCCATGTGGGTACTCCGCGAACTTGAAAAAACTTGTGTCTATGAAGGACCTAAGACTGGTTGGCATGAAGTCCCACGACTGTCATGTCTTGATGTCACAGATGCTTCCCATTGCTATCAGAGGCATTCTCCCAGTTAAAGTCAGAGAGACAATCACAAACCTATGTTATTTCTTCAACGCAATATCTTGCAAGGTAAGTACGTGCACTCGTACTATAAGTTCACTACCTCCATTTGTGGAGCTTAATTAGAAGATTTTTCTGATATGAATATTTGGCGCAACTGTGTCCTCGTAGGTAATTGATCCCGATGGACTGGACGCTTTGCAACGTGACGTGGTTACAACTCTTTGTCAGCTCGAGATGTATTTCCCTCCATCCTTTTTTGATGTTATGGTCCATCTGATTGTTCACCTTATCAGAGAAATTAAGTTTTGTGGACCCGTGTGCCTGCGCTACATGTATCCATTTGAGAGATTTATGGGTGTATTGAAGGGATACGTAAGGACTCGTCGTCGACCCGAGGGGAGTATCATGGAAGGTTATGCTGCCGAGGAGGTGATTGAATTTTGCACAGATTATATGGCCGGGGTTGACCCAATTGGTGTTCCTAGGTCCCGACACGAGGGTAGGCTTGAGGGAATCGGAACGATTGGATTCAAAGCTATCGTCCCCGCTCGTGATGTGTACGCAAAATCACATTTTTGGGTCTTACAACACATGACGGAGGTCGAGCCATACATACACGAGCACAAGGTAATGTTACGGTCACAGAATCCTTCGAAGTCAGACGTTTGGGTCAGCAGAGAACTTAACAGGAAATTTGCTGAGTGGATCCAAGAAAGAGTCACGCGAGCTGCCGAGGGCTCCGTAAGTGAAACTGTGACATGGTTGGCTAGAGGCCCAAGATTCACTGTAGGGACTTGGCAGGGGTACGACATCAATGGGTATTCATTTTACACAGGAGCTCAAGACGCCAAGAGTAGCACGCAATGTAGCGGAGTGACACTGTTTGCTATTTCCGAAGATGCCAGGTGAGTAAGGGCGCTGAACTCATATTACGGTGTTATTGACGAAATATGGGAGCTCGATTACGGATTACTTAAGATTCCCCTGTTTCGATGCCAATGGGTCGAAATCCCTCGAGGTGTTCAAGTTGACAGTTACGGGTTTACTCTCGTCGATCTTGGTAGAGTCGGACACCAAGACGATCCATTCATACTTGCAAAGCAAGCCACACAGGTATTCTACATCGTTGACCCGGCCAATCCAAACTTGCATGTTGTCCTCCACAGCAAGAGACGTATTGTTGGGGTCGAAGATGTTGTCGACGAAGAGGAGTATAACCAATTCGATGAAATACCTCCATTTTTAGAGGACATTCAATCTATCCGTACTGAAGATATCGAGGAAACAACGTATCCGCGAGATGACCACGAAGAAGGATTATGGGTTGAGAACCATTGATGATTAATTTCTATTTCAGGGATAAATGCCAAGCAAACAGCCCACAAGTTCTGCAGCAAGGTGAGGAACTTATCATTAATACATCAGGTAGTACATTTTTCTTTAGAATTTAATGATAAGCTAGTTCACAGCATTAATACATCTCAATTTTACTCCACAGCATGAGTTCTAACATGTACAATACCTTTATCCTGTAAATACTTAATTCTTCCCTTCAAATAGCACTTGCAAAAATCTCATCGCAGCCTCTTGCTTCTTCAAATTAAGTTCTGCAAAAATCCCTTTTTTCTGACGGTATTTTGTTATTTATACCGATAGAAAAGGACATCCGCTACTTTCACACTTCTCTCAGGCACTTCAAAACGTTTTCTATCGGTATTGTTCTATTTTACCGTTAGAATAAATTCGTTAGTCTCACGGTATTTTTGTCTGACGGTTTTTTCCTGTTTTTACCGATAGAAGAATACTCTGCCGCTTTGAATTCTCAACCGTGTCGCCATGCGTCGCCTGGGAAACTCTATAAGTACCTTGCCATGCGTCGCGGTATTTTGTTGTTTTTCTAATTCTCGAACGGTTCGACTCCTCATCTTGTCTTTCACAATGGCAACCTCCATGGGATCGTCAGCCACGCCCTCCCCGGTAAGAACTCTAAATCTCCTCGGTTTACCCATGTATTGTTAATCCATGTTCAGTTCATTCTTGACCTGTTGATTTGCACAGGGATTGGTAGCCGTGGAAGATACTGCCAAAGTGAAGGCCGACCTGAGGGCCCTCCAGGAGGAGCACAAGCTCCTTACAGACAAGCACCCTCAGCTACGGCTTGACCTTGACGATCTCTTCCAGCGCATTAAGCGCATGAAGACGGATGGTGACAATGCTAGGGCGAGGACGAGGCGTCTTCGCGAGGAGAAGAAAGCCGCGGATATGACCATCGCTGGCTGCGGTTTGACTATGAAGGATACCATAGCGAAGCTGAGGGAGGTCGCAGGCCTTCTCGACGCGGTAGTAGTTGATCCTAGGGACAACTTGTCGCTAGAGGAGTCCTGCGTCCTGGCTGCAAGTCTAACTGACTCTATTCTACATGCAGCCAGGGCTAAGACCACCCCTTGACCTAGCATTATGGGTTTTATTTTTTTTTTAAGTAATAAAACAACAATGAATGAACAATTTCTTTTTATGTCAATTTTCCAATTTTCCGGCTATCTTCCCTCTTTCTTTATCATTCTGCAGCTTTCAACCACGGTCTGTTTGATGTTAAATTGTGTGTACCTTTTCATTACTCTGACGGTATTTTGTTGTTTTTACCGATAGAAAAAGGGCACCCAATACTATAATCTCAAGCACTTAATCAAAAAAATTTTCTGGGGAAAATTAGTCTCACGGGATTTTATTGTTTATACCGATAGGAAAAGGCACCTTTTCATTACTCTGACGGTATTTTGTTGTTTTTACCGATAGAAACTATAATCTCAAGCACTTTAGAAATTATTTCTGGGGAAAATTGGTCTCACGGGATTTTATTATTTATAGCGATAGGAAAAGGCACCTTTTCATTACTCTGACGGTATTTTGTTGTTTTTACCGATAGAAACTATAATCTCAAGCACTTTAGAAAATTTTTCTGGGGAAAATTGGTCTCACGGGATTTTATTGTTTATACCGATAGGAAAAGGCACCTTTTCATTACTCTGACGGTATTTTGTTATTTTTACCGATAGAAAAATGGCACCCCAATACTATAATCTCAAGCACTTTAAAAAAATTTTCTGGGGAAAATTGGTCTCACGGGATTTTATTGTTTATACCGATAGAAAAAGGCATCCACTACTTCAAATATTTTTCCGGGAAATTTACTTGTTCTATCGGTATTATTTTGTTGTACCGATAGGAAAGTACATAAGTCTATCGGTATCATTTTTTTATGCCGATAGAAAAGTGCCTCCACTACTTTATTACTCGTACACGGCCCTTTAGTTTCCCTCCACTCGAATAGTTCCACCTTAGAGCACTACGTCTCTTCGAGAGCGAAGAAAACCACAACCTCCGCCGTGACCACTCACTTCCTCTCTCCCACACGACGATCGCCGGCTGGACACTGGTTCGCCACTGCCACCGGTTCTTATTTTCGTCCTTCGCCGGCCGCCGCTGCGTTCTACACCGCCTCTCCATCACCAGAACTGATCGCCGCCGTAAATACCCTAATTCGTCGTTCTATTTCCAGCATCTTCCTTATTTGATCCTAGTGTTTTGCAAGTACTAATTCTTCGAGTTTTGCAATTACACTAGGGTTCCCTATTGTGTTGGATTATGTACATTCCGCACGCAATGTTGATTTAAATTAGGGTTTACATAATATGTTCCAGTGCTGTAATGAACCTGTTTTGAGGTTTTAACTTATCTATACTGCTGTATGTGTGATCAATTGTATCCAACTGCCATGTAATGTACATTATATGTTGGAGGTGTTCTTACACATATTCTATCGGCAGCTCATGTGTTTACCGATAGAACATATTTCTGCACAAGTAGTAAAACTTAATTTGGATCTGGAAGGACATGAGCCATGCAATGTACTAGTTTGGTTGGGAATTTTTACTCACTTGGTATGAATATATGGCAATGTGGATGGGTCTTCGATGTATATGTTTCAAATGCCTATACATGACTTTTCCCAACCTAATAGATGTGAAGTCCTGATGACTCACATACAGGCTAGGCTAAAGATTATGCACAGTGGCACTTAGATGCTTGTGTGCATATTTACGTGTGAAATAATAATGCTGGCCCATAAATATTAGTATAGCAAATCATCGAGAATGTTATGTGATGACAGTGAATGGTGGCTTGTCAACAAAATTCCATATGTAGAGAACATTGTTATGTTCTATCGGTATCTCACGGGTTTGCCGATAGAAAAATTGTCTTCTGTGGAGGTAATTGTTATGGTCTATCGGCAGCTCATGTGTTTACCGATAGAAAATATTTCTGAACAGTTCAGGAAGTAATTTATGCATGTCTTTCTTTTTGTATTATTTTCCCTTTTGCCGCCCTAGTTAGTCTCCAGTCCTGGGCTGAGTTATGGAACTCCAAGGCGAATTAATTGCCATATATATGGTTTGTTGAAGGTTTTGTAGGGGAAGACATGTCGTCGTCTTCATCGGATGGTACTAGTGGTTCGACTAGGGCCAACCCCATCGTAACTACTGAAGATGCAGCTGTTACATCCCAGTGCAAGAGGGTGGGGTGAGGCGCGACGACGTTGGGGCGTTTGGCCAAACGCACGGATCTTTCTTGTGAGTTCAACCAATTTGGGAGGTCGATTGGAAAGAATGCTGGAAGGTACGCGGCCTACGTTGGGCTGTTGGCGAAAGAAAGGGTGAAGATCACCGTCCAGAGCTGGAAGGACGTGACGGCGGACGAGAGGGATAGGTTGTGGGCGGAAGTGAAGGTTAAATGAACTGAAATCACTGAACTCTTTCGTAATCACGTTCTCTTGGCTTATACTAAAGTTTAACTAACTCGTGATTAATTGTATGCATTTTTCGGAAACAGGCTAAGTGGAACATCCCCGACGATACACCTAGGACTGCCTGCTTGAAGGACATGAACGGAACATGGAAAACCTTTAAGAGCTGGCTCGTCAGTAACTTCCTCGCTGTGGGGAAATCTCCTTGCGAGAAGTACCCCTTCATATCGGAGGAGGTATGGGAGGAATTCACCAAGCAGAAGGGGGCTGAGGAGTTCAAGGCCCTTAGCGAGAAGAATAGGGCGATCCAGAAAAGGAACGACCACCCGCATCGGCTTGGATCCCGGGGCTATGCGGGGAAGGAGGAGCAGTGGAAGAAGGAAGACGAGCAAAATCCTGTCATCGACACCCCTGAGTTGCCGCTCTCCGAGATCTGGGATGAGAGGTGCAAGCGATGGTGGAGGGGGAGGGGGTCCGTGTCGTCCACGGGGTCTGTGCAGTTCGCAACCCCTGGGGACGCCGACGTTGTGAGGGGAATGGTAAGTTGGCTAACCTCGTAAACTGTGTGCGCACAAGTGTATATAAGGCAATTTGTCTCACAAGGTACCTTCAAATGTAACAGATCTCTTTTGAGAAGGAGGCAGCGTAGGGATTGTTTACCCCGCAGAGGGAGAACGACATCCTCACCCGGGCTCTAGGAAATAAGGAGCATCCCGGGCGGACACGGGCCGTGGGAGCCATTGTGTTGTGGAAGGCCGGTTTCTTAGATCCGGCTCCACCGATGTGGGACCCCCGTTTGAGGAATCCCGTGGCAACCGCCCAGGTGGATTGCACACAGGTTGGACCATTACAAAACTCACATCAAGCGGAAAACAGTTATTGCATAAAACATAATTAAACAGGTACGAGGTCACAAGGACCAATATTACATTAACATAGCGCCCAGAATGACGCTACTTAGAGTTGCTATGAAAATAACAAGTTTATCCATACAAGAGTCGGCATCCAGATACCGGACACACAAAACAAGGCAAACAGCAATGACAAAGATCTTCACTTCTGGCAGCAACGGTTCTGGTAGGGCTTCCTCCACATCGGACTCAACTCGGCGCGAGACCCTCCTAGAACTCCGAATCATCTGGGGCGTTCCCATCTTCTGCTTCATCATCATAACCAAATGAATCGGGATCGGCGAATCCCTCTTCTGATTTGTTTAAAGAGGCAAGGGTGAGCATGCTTTGACACAATGCTCAGCAAGTCATTTATTTACAAGTGCAGTTATATAGATGAGGAGTGATCAAGAAAAGGGGCTAAGTCTTATAATTATAAATAGTATAGATTTCAATCCTTTGATCTTTCAAATAAGGATTTTGTTTTCAACAGCAGGGTTTTAGAAAACCTTATAATAGACTTTAAGAAATTGTTATGTGATGGTCTCCCATGAGTCATCACTTCTGTCAACCCATATTATGAAAACATTCCAAATAGTTACTTGTGTTGAACCACATGGATAAATCCACCGCGAACATACTCCATGAACTGGGAGTACAGAGTATCTGATACTTTTCTTACGCTTTGCAAAGGTGTACCTCTTTTTAAATCCACTTCCTCACTCAGCTTTCAAGTCGGATCAGCTCCATGTGACTTATACACATGTGACAAGGCCAAGATCACACAATGCCTTTGCAGTTCAGTGTTAACAGTATCCCCGCCCGGTAAATAGACAATTAAGTCTCAAGTACCGTTGTGGGTCCTCCCCACTGCCTTACTTCCTAGCCTTTGGCCTATGCTCCCGCAGGACACATAGCCTTGGTCTGTCCACGCGAGACATTTGACCGTCACGATTACAACCGCTCACGGCTTAATCGGAGGCATAGGGCGTCTTCCTTCTTTCACCTTTTCCTCTCATGCTTTTTCTGAATTCACATCACTCACGGACGAACTGCGCCCAACCAGTTTCCACACGAGAAACCAGACCGACAAACCATGCAGGGAACTGCTAATACCAAAAAGCTACTAAGTCGTGCCTGTCCCATACCAGGCAAGTGGTTGGTACGTTTTTCATGCCGCATAGGGGTACAACACAAGGTTCTAGTCCTTATGAATTAATAGTGAGGAGCCATCCACATTCCCTGGTGCGCACCGCACCCTCTCCACACAAACCAATCCTCACTATCAATACTAATTTGACATTTCATTTCACAAAAGGGGGTTTCAAATCCATTTCTCACATATTAGCCATTTCACATCCAACATGTTTACTTAAATAAGATTAAAGCCTAAGCATGGTATCCTAGGGTGACAAGGTTGCATGATGATTCGATATCAAAAAGGGGTTTCCACATGAAAGTTGGGTCATATCTATTCACATGTTTCTAAACATAGTTCTATCAAATATTCAGCATGCATATATCTTCAAAACAGTGAATCTACTTTACTTCAAAATACTGGGTGACACATGATCAAGGGTGACGACTTGCCTTGCCAAGTTGGGTCTAAGAAATCTGCTGGATCTTCGAACGTTCCTTCCAAATCTTCTGCTCCTTGCTCTGCATTCGCAGAAGAACACACACAACACATACAATACATAAGCATTCAGAAAATAGGCTTTTTACAAAACATAAGTAAAATATACGCATGAATGCAAATGAGGGAGATTGGGCAGAAACAGGACAGCGGAGAAAAGGATTCTAGGGTTAGGTTCACTGGACAAGACTCGAATGCGACGAAAGCCAAGGGTCGGCATTCGGTTCACGAACAGACAATGTCCGAGAAGGACACTAGGATGATTTAGGGCTTCTGGATGATCAAAACTGGTGCAAGAGGTGGCATTGTGTGCCAAATGCTGTGAGGGACCTAAATGACAAAGTGGACTTTTCACAAAAGCCCTTGAATTAACAGAAATTCACAGCAAAGCTCAGGACACAGGAAATCGAATGCCACTGTACAGCAGCGAACTAGGGCACATGCGTCTGGACGAATCACACATGCATTGCTTCGCCAAATATGTCAGGGAGGTAGGTGGGATCAAGACAAGGTTGCTGGTGGGAGGAATTTGGCTGGGGCGGTTGGCCGGCGACGAACGTCGAGGTTGAAACCTTCGGCCGCCTGGGACAAGGACGAGCCACGGTGACAGGGAACTGGAGTTAACTAAACTTGAAATTGACCGAGGGGAAACACTTCTGGGGTGGTGTGGATTACTCTGGAGAGAGGAATTGGACAGTGGTTAAGTGTACAAGCTCGTCGACGTTGCCACCGGAGTTGGAGAAGACGGTGAACGACGAACTGGCTCCACACTGCAATGTAGGCTATAAGCCTTGGGCTACACCATCTAGGGGTTACAGGGAAGGTGTAGGTGGCTTTATTTTGGAGAGAGCAGCAACGAGGCACGCCGGCGACGTGAGACGTCCACGGTGGCGCGCGAAAATTGGGAAAACGCACGGTACTGCTTCAATTTGAAAATGGCTGAGCAGGCTTGCTAAGAGAGGACTAAGGATCATTTGATTCTACTGGAGTGAGTGATGAAAAGCACTGGAATAGGTTTAATTTCTGGAACAGGGGTCTTCTGGTTTTCCGGCGATCACCGGTGATGATGAGCACTAGGATGCAATTGGTTGCTTGGACACGGGAAGATGGGTGTGTTGGACTCACTGGTGAGCTTGGATTGAAGTGAGGGGCTGTGGTTTGCTCTGGCATCGATGGCCTCAGTATCGGCTCGTCGGGGAAGAAAGGGAAACAGTGAGCGAACTGGAAAAATGGCTAAGTCCTGGCGTTGTACTTCTTCACAGCGCTGAAGGGGTTTAAATTGGCGATGAGGCGGAGCTTGCGAGGGGAAACGGCGAGAGAACTTGTGCCAGGGATGAGACCGGCCGGGTGCAGCTGCGACAGCGGTGACCGGCGATGTGATTGCGCATTGGCGGTGTAGCTGCTCTACAGGCTTTGTCGATTGCATTGGGACTTCACCAGTGATGGCGCAGATGCGGAGGCAGTAGCAAAGCTCCGGCAACGACACGTAACGCATGCAATTGCCACGGCAACGGTTGCGCGCGCGAATGCGATGCTCTGGAGCGCGGGCGTTTATCCGCTGGTCATGGCGCGGTACTGGTGGCTGGCACGTGCGCGCGGGGTGGTTCATTTGCTCACAAGTGCAGGCGACAAGAAGCGATGGCCGGCGGTGAGCAGCTGCGGCGAGAAAACGCGGCGTGGCTCCGGCGATGCAGCACTGGTCGAGGACACAACCAGGCGCTGGTCGAAAACAGCAGCAAAAGACTAGAAGGGCTGATTTGCAATTACAAATTCTTGATTCCAGGGACCAATCTGTAACTCTGGCATTTGGCTTAGGTAGAAAGGGTTTTGATTTTGCTAAATTAATCCACAAGGTTTAAGATATTGATCAGCAGCTAGGGATGACAAAATTTTGGACATTTAGGCAAGTTTTGAGATGAACTGAAAACAGGGTAATTAGGGTAATCTGGATTTTAGAAATTAGACAAGGCTGAAACTAGGGTTTTGGAAGGGTTTTGGAAATTCTTCCAGAAGGGAAAAATGTTCAGGATAGTGAAGGGAAGGTTTTCACTGAATCAAATCACGATTTGGAAATGATCTGTGGCTTTTAGCCTTTTTGGGGCTCTTCAGATATCTGAAAAGGAGTAATTTGTGAATCTTTTGGATTGATCTGCGAAAATAACTTGAATGAAGGAGTTTGGCTGCCAACTTTTTAGGGTAACACTTTGGTATCACCAAGATCTCATCCTGATATGCAGATAGTCGAGGTAGGCCAGGGTTGGGAAAAACAGGGGTGTTACAACCGAGGAAGAAGGCCCACACCTGGAAGGAAAAGGAAGCTGACCTCTCCGATAAGATACGGGCTGAGGTACGGGAGGAGATACGGGCGGAGATGCGGGCTGAGATACGGGCTGAGGTACAGTCTGAGGTGTAGACCGAGGTCGCACAAATGAGGGAAGAGTTTGCACGGTTGAGAGAAGCATTGCTGGCCAAGAGTGCAGATGCGGATCCCCAGGACGACGGTACCCCGCGGGGTCGGATAAGCAGTTGTGCTTCGAAGGTACTCGCGGATCCAGTGGATCTACTTGAGGTACTGCAAGCCTTCATCTGTGCACTTAAGTTGATGCCACTCCCATTCTGTTAGAGTTGTTTCGCTAACCTATTTTAATTGTTACAAATTTGCAGGGGCCGGAGGGCTGCATCCTACAGAATCACGTAGGCGCAGGGCAGGAAGTGGTTGGACACGGCTTCGTATATCCGTCTGGGCTGGATGTCTGGGTCCACTGTGTACCTCTGCGGTTGGGTTTCGCAAAGGTACAGGTGGACATGGCCATGCCGGGCTACAACGATTCTCCGTTGCCAGTCCCAACAGAGGAACTGCAGACACTTGCTGAGGTAGTGGGCTCCTACGTACAGTGGCCCAAGAAGTGTCTTGTAATACAACCGGTAAATCCTACACATTTTAGATTACATCCTACTCAGTACACTCAACTTGCATAATCTAACATACGTGCTCATTATTGAAGTGGCCTGCCGCTGGGCTACCAGGGGACTGCGCCCCCAGCTCGGGGCATGAGGCCCAATCTCGTGCGACCCTGGACACATCAAAGACGGCCTCCACCCCACCCAGCGCATCCACGCCTTCACCTCGGAAGAAAGCTGCCATCACCTCGCCCTTGCCTTCGAAGGTACGCGCTCAGTCCCCGGCAAAAGGCAAGGGCAAAGGCAAGGGAAAAGGGCGACAGGGACAGCCGGAGAGGTTCACGAACGGGTCCCCACTCATGTCGGAGGCAGCTTTGCGCAAATTGGATCGATCAACCAGAGACCTCCACGCGTGGTACCTACACCGAGCTCCGCACAATCTGAACTTCTTAGTTCCCTACAGGCCTGGGCAGTTCCACCGTGAGCCCGGGAGTATATCCGTGGCACACGAGGATCTGTTCGACCTCTACAACGGGCGGGAGTTCGATATGTCCATCATACGGACTGGAGTCCTGTGAGTTTGCTGATGCTATGTATTGCTGTTTTCTAACTCTGTTTGCTAACTCTGCATTGTTGTAGTTCATTTGAAATGTAGTAACTTTCTGTGCAATAATAATGTCGTCCTTTGCATGCAGGTGCATGTACAGGCTAGCATCGGAGGCTGCGTGTGAGAAGGTGGGTTTCCTCGACCCAGAGAAAATAAGCCTCACGATGCTAGAGCACGACGCCGCGCACGCTGAGCAGTACATATCCAAGGCGCTGATGGCGCAGCAGGACAGGGAGTTCATTCTGGTGCCGTACCACCAAAGGTTAGTGCATTTCGTACTAATTTAACTCGATCTTGTATGTTACACCTGAGATATCCTTTGAGCACGCAGTCCTCTTTTACGTACAATGCAGGGGCCACTGGATCCTCATCGTGATCTGTCCGCCGAGGAACGAGGTGTACTACCTCGATTCGATGCGTGACAAATTATCGATGGAATATGTGGTCAAGGGGAATATGGAGGTGTAAGTAACTTATATGTTTGATTTAAATTTTCACCTCACTAGCTCATGATAATACATTAACGGGCAATACTAACTGAAATGCAGGGCTTTTGATAAATATGCGTCCGCTGGAGGGAGGCATGCTGCACCGCAGGGCTCCCTACTAGCTTGGAAAGAATATGAGGTACTCACGAGACTTTTTGTTTATGCTTAATTAGTTTATGGAAACAATAGCTAACATGTCTTCGCATATGCAATTATCTCAGTGCCATCAGCAGCCGCAATCGTGGGAATGCGGGTTTTATGTGTTGCGCTACATGTACGACCTAGTGCAGACAAACTTTGCCCAATTCCCCCAGGTAAGCATCGATAGCTAACTCAAATTTGGAAATTGGGTGTCACGTTCTAAATTAGGAAGTTAGTTACAAAGTATTCACACATGCTTGCAGATCGCCATATCGAAAGACTCATACGAAAATGCAAAGATTAGAGATCTTCGACAAATCTGGGCTCAATATGTCATGGAGGAAGTTGCGCCCAACCATCTACCATGATAATTTTCTCTTTTTCGTGTACTCTGTGCATAGACTGTTTATATACATGTGAATAAATATATATGTCAATAAATGTCCACATTGGATTGCAATTTGTATTTGTCCATATATATGTGAATAAATGTGAATAACTGTCTAATGTGTCAATCTGTTCTGTGAATTTACCCTTCTTTGCATCTGTACTGTATTGTGTATCCAATCTATAATGTATTGCATCTGTACTGTATATGTAAATGTACTGTATTGTGAATGCAAATAATGTACTGTATATGTGAATGTTCTATCGGTGTAACATCCTGAGTTTTGGGGTGAAAAGTTTCTTTCTTAAAAATCATGCATGCATATGTCTCTTCTAGATCAACCAAATCAGCCTCAGCTTTATTCTGTTCTAGCCCTAAAATCTCCAAATCTATCCTGTGACCCCAAGTCAAGATCTGACTTGCCAGATTTGATCCATCAGTTATCCTAAACCTAAAAGCCTTCAGAACCCAGATTCAATTATATCTCTAACTTCCAGAATTATCAACTATTTTCTGTTTTCGAAAACAGAATATCTGTTATTACCTTTTACCCTAAGTTTCAGAAATTCAGATTTAATCAAAATCTTAGCCAAGTTCAGACCAGATTATTCCTGGATTATGATCAAGGGTATGCCAATACCTTAATCCAAAAAGTTGGCAGCCAGATTTCACCATCTGAACCTTTTTCGCAAATCAGTCCAAGAGTATCGTAGATCAGTCCTTTTTCCAGATTTTCTAAAAGCCAGAAAAGGCAAAATGTTGCAAATCATCTCCAAATTCAAATCTGATTCAGGGAATACCTCCCAAATGCTTTTCAATACAAATTCTTCTTTTATGAGTATCTCAAAATCAAACCCTAAATCCCAGAATTCGAGATCAATAAGTTTCAGACTTATTTTACCCTAATCTACTCTGTTTTCAGTTCATATCAAAAGACATCCAAATGTCTCAAATTTTATCTTCAATCTGTGCCAAATCATCTGTTGAATTAAGTTTGCCAAATCAGCAGAATCAATTTCAGATCAAACCTTCCAAATAATCAGATTTTCAATTCAGCCCAAACTAAAGATTTGGAAATTGCAAATCAGCCCATATTTTGACCAGAGCAACAGCTACTGTGCTCACGACCAGAGCTCGCCGTGATCTTTGCGCCATGCACGCTCGCCGCCGGCCAAGCCCCGCTTGCATTTGTGCTCGTGCATGCTTGCTCTTGCTGTTGCGCACTCGTCCGCATCTTAGCCATCGCCGTGGCAACGCCGTGGCAGCACCGTTGAACAGCAATTGCTTCCGCGCGCGACCAACAGCAACTTTTGTCAGCAACACTGCGCCACGTTGCTTTGCATTGCCAGCTTGTGTTGCCACCGCCTTGCATCGCCCGGCATTGTTAAGTTCCAATGAACTGACAAGTTGATCAGTAGTCACCTCGCCTGAGCGCTATCGCGTCATCGCTCGCCGTTGTTGCTTCTGCGCCTAGCAATTCATGTCAACCGACACAAATTCCCTTGCTGCTATCTCCTTGCAAGCATCGCCCTGTGGTCTATATAAGCAGCCATACCCTGTGTCATCTCCCTTTCACCAGGACTTAGCCAAATTTCCAAATCTTCCCGCCGTCGTCTTCTTCTCCGGCGAGTCCAGATTGAGGCCTCACGGTGCCAGCACGCCCTGCTGCACTTCTCACCGACTTAACAGCACCAGAAGGTATATCTCATCTCCCTCATCGTGCTGTACCATTTAATTGAGTTATCTTGCATCCAGTCGCCGGTGATCACCGGAACTTCCCGATTGCCCTGTTCCGGCAATGCTGGCCGATCTACCCCGAATTAATCTTCAAATCTGTGAAACAAAATGATCAGTGACTCATTTCCAGCAAGCCTATGCATCCAGATCTCCAGATTGAGCTCAAATCGAAGGTTTCCTCAAATTTGAGCTCCACCAGTCACCGGCGAGCGTCGCCAGGCTTCTCCGGCCATCCTCCGGCCAAATTGATTGTGCAGATAACTTTCTCTTACCCTTCTATCACTCCTCAAGCTTGGAATCGAGTTCTTTCGGCCTGTATCAAAAAGCCCCAAATCTCATGTCATCTTCTCCGGCGCAGTTCACCGGAAATCCTTTCCCGGCCGTTTTAGCTTCATCCACTTTGTCATTCAGGTGTGCCCCAACTTCCTGAGCATATTTGTCTTCTAGCTCGATCTCTGAAACTGCCCAGAATTCAAGTTACAGCTATGCCAAGATTTCTGTCCAGTGGCTTCACTGTGCCGTGTCGCCACCACACTTCTCCTTCGAAATTCATCACCTTCTAGCCATCTTCAGCTTTGAATCCTGTTGAATGATTTGTTCCTGTTATCATTGCCTACCTCCCAGACAAAGTGGTGCATCATTTGGAGCTCTAGATCAAAAGTTATGCCAAGCCCTAGTTTCTGGCCATGTCAAGATCAATGCCAGACTATGTCAGCCAGTGGCATTAGCCCTTTTCACTCCCTTCCAGATGTGCATTTTGGGCATAACTTTGTCCCTTAGATTCCTGAGGTTGTGATCAACATTTTCTTCTTCTATCACAACTTGATTTGAGCCCTTGAATTATAATTGCCGCCAAACCCTAGTTTTTGACACTGTCCCAGTGCATGCCAGCCAATGGCATTGGCCTTGTTTACTCATTTCTGGTTGTGCATTTTGAAAGCCACTTTGTCCACTGAATTTGTAGAGTTATGATCTACATTTTCTTCTACTGTCATAACTTGAGATAAGCTCTCTAGTTTTCCTTGAAGTTATGTCAGAATCTTGATCTGAATGTCAATCTGCCGACATTCGCTGTTCTTGATCAAACCAACCACAAAACTGATGTTCTTATTGTAACCTTGAGATCCTAGGAGCATCTAACACCATCCTTAGCCAAATCCTTGAAACCCTAGATCTCAACTCAGTTCAGCTTGTAATCTCAATTATCTCCAGTATCGTTTAGTTATCCTTGTTAAGCATATCTGCATATAGATCCTAAATCATTTTAATATATAAGTAATATTTGTGTGGATTGTTTGGTTTGTCGTCGAGCAGATCTAGAAGCCGAGATCGAGGACTTCGCTGTTGACCCGTCATCAACTGCTGTTTCTTACGACGCGGAAGGCAAGTCATATCCTTGGTCATTTTGAACCTATATTTTAAATGTTGTTAAAACATAACCTTGAATATAGGCAATATTGCATGTGAAAGATTGAGAATGGTTGATTTATGAATTGGCAGTACTAGACTGGTTATCTGTGAAATGTGAAATAAACAAGTTTTGAGCCATGAACTATTATATGTATCTATATACTTATATTCATGAAATAAAACCCTTAGCCGTGACCAGAAAAATGGTATGGATGGCTGTAGCACTGGAGGTGCTAGACTGCAAAGGAATGCAGGCACTGAAGGTGCAGGGTTGTGGATGGTCTGATCATTGGCATATAAGGACTAGAACCTTGTGTTGTGCGTCTAGTGGCATGAACAACGTGCTAACCGCAAGCCTGGTATGGGACAGGCCTGAATAAGTACTTATGTGGATCATACATGAAACCCCTGCATGAGTTGTGTTGTGATGATTGACTTGGAGGCTGACTCCCATTATCACTGAAGGTGATCTGATATTTGACCCAGTAATGGAAAAATGAGGTGGGGTGGAGGTTATGATACAGCCTACCACAACTGTGTTTCGCTGAGAGCCACAGGGTCAGGGGTGAATTGTGAGTGAGACATAACAAAAGTTCTTGTTATCTCCACCTTGCCACTCACACATGGTTGTGAGGAGGGGTCTAATCATTTTGTTATGATAGGATGGGCTTGAAAGTGGAATATCTTGCGGGTAAATTGGTACTTCTCTGCAGAGTTAAAAACGTATTCGAATACTCCGAGCTCCCGGGTTTATAGGAGTCTGTTGCGGTGGATTAAATCCACGGGGTGTGACACAAGTATTATTTTCTAAATAAAATATGTTTAATCAAGATTACCCAAATGACATGTGTTGTCATGATAAGGAGTGCTGCCGTGGGCTGTCGTGTGTCGACGTGTCGCGGTAGTACTATAATCTAGTGAACATGAATGATGATGTTATATTATGAAAAGTGCTGCCATGAGATGAGGTATGAAAGAAAAAGATTATTTTATAAACATCCATAATTCTTGACTAGTCTAGGTTCATATCATCACTACTATATGTATCTACTCTTACCTATGACTTGCTGAGTACGTAAGTGCTCACTCTTGCAACCTACAAATCAATAGACGGAGTGATCAACAATCAAGATGAAGGCGTGGAGAACCTTTTGGATCCAGAAGGAGGAGCGTCAGTCCCGTCATTTCCCTGATGTGTGTTGTTCTGCTGTCCACTTCTCTTTTGTGGGTGGGTCACCTATCTTCTGCTGTGTAGATGTTATTTTGCTAAACCATGTATGCCGTGAAGGCATTGTAATCTCCTTATGTAATATCAAGGCCAGCAGGCCACACTGCTTAACTATTTTGTAAGTTACTCTGTTGCAATGTGATATACTCCTGTGCTTGACTTTTCCTGGGACGTCAAGGGTATGTGTATGCTATGCATATATGGGACTAGCTGCAGCGAGCTAGGTCTCTACAGGAGTAGTCGTAGTCCCAGTCTCGGGGCGCGACAATCGGTAAATTCATTCACAGCCGACAGACCACTACAAATTTTCTATCGGTAAACTCATCCACAACCGAGAGACTACTGTAGTTTTTTCTATCGGTAAACTTGAAATTAACCGTCAGAATAGTGTGACTTTTCCTGCCGGTGAACTCATCCACAACCGAGAGACTACTGTGGTTTTTTCTATCGGTAAACTCATCAACAACCGAGAGACTACTACCCATTTTTCTATCGGTAAACTTGAAATTAACCGTCAGAATAGAGTGACTTTTCCTGCCGGTGAACTCATCCACAACCGAGAGACTACTGTGGTTTTTTCTATCGGTAAACGTATAATTAACCGTTAGAAGAGTGTGATTTTTCCTGCCGGTGAACTCATACACAACCGAGAGAGCACTAAGATTTTTTCTATCGATAATGTCATTTCCAACCGAGAGAGTGCTACACTTTTTTCTGTCGGTAAACTTATAATTAACCGTTAGAATATGGGTATTTTTCCCAACGCTAAACGTCAGACGACGACGGGTTTTCTATCGGTACAATCATAAGGTGCCGATAGAATAGTAATATTTTCCTGTCGGTAATCATGTAATTAACCGTTAGAATAGTGGTACTTTTCCCATCGTTAATCATCAGACTACGACGGGTTTGCTATCGGTACACTCCTAAGATGCCGATAGAATTGTTAATTTCTTCTGTCGGTTATTTACCGATAGAAAATGTTCTGTCTTGTTCTATCGTGTCTATCTCTATCGATACGAAAACCGATAGTAGAAGGGTTTTTTTTACCGATAGAAGAAAGCTTTTCTGTACTAGTGAATATGGTTCTATCATTTCACCGGAAAGAGAAATTATTGAGCTAACTCCTGTGTGGAGTAATTTCTCTAGTGATGAATGAAAAACTGATTATGATACTAATGTTGTGCATTGAGTGTATGTGTTGTAGTCTCAGATTGGTCGCGAGATGAAAACAAGCAAGGGCATGAAGAGGATGATGCCAACATGAGTCATCTCGAGCGAGGTCAAGCTTAGCGAGGTCGAGCTTTGCGAGGACAAGCGTCGAGTGGTTGAGCTTCACGAGGTCAAACTTCACCGAAGGTAAAATCCAAGATTAAGGATTGTTTACTTAGGATTTTACCGGTCTCGGTGTTTGGAGACAGATCGGGTCGATAGGATTCTTTTTACTAGTTTGACCGTACTATTAAGAGGGGTCGGAAACTAGTACTTGAGTCTATCTAGTGTGGAAGCTCAAATGCATTCATATCATCTTGCACTAGTGTTTTATCGCCTCTTGCATTGATAGAGAGTCTAATCGTAGTTTGTGGTGCATTAGAGAAAATACTTTGAAAATTGCACTTAGTCTTGATCGGCAGCTATTTAAATTGGTTTATTTTCTAGAGCTGGTCGTGGTTGTACTTGCACATTCTAATCGTATCCTTGTTTGATACGTGATCGTGATCGTGTCGCCAGTTTGGCGGTTTTCTGTTTAGGGTTTGATCGTGGTCGTAGGAGTTCGAACTGGTCGTACCAGTCTTCGGCTCCCTTGTGTACGCTCGACCAAATCCACTCGACCACATGTTTTCGATCGGATATTCGACTTGTGGTTTTAGTTTGTAAATCATATTGGTCGTGGTCGTCACTGCGTGTCAACTGAGATATCCGTGAGAAAACAACAAATCCGTATGTGCAAATACCCTAAATTGCATTAGAGATGATTTTTGGGTTGGACATTTTGGCAGCAGGAAAGTTTTTGAATTTTCTAAAAGTTTTTGAATTTTCTAGAAGTTTCTAGGCATTTCTAGGTCTTTCTCCTGTTGGAAAAAATTGTAGCCCTCTGAGTTATCTTTCCAACAAGCCAAAAATCACCTCAATTGGATCTCTAGATCAAAAGTTATGCTTGTTTTACTGTCAATGTGCAGTGGCCGGACAATGTCCGGCCTGTACAAATTTTTTCAGCCCTGTGCAAAATGAAACCAGAGACATTTGCATCCGTCCGAGGGCTTTTGTCCGGACGGGCCGGACTTTGTCCGGTATGGCCGGACATTGTCCGGCCTGTACAATTTGGTTGAGCTGAGAGTTAACAGAGACATATTCATTTGTCTGGGGTTTTTGTCCGGACAAATGTTATTTGTCCGGCCTTCACAAATTTCGTTGAAACAGTAACTGACAAGGTTGTCGTTGTAAGTAACGGTCACTATTGAATTGTGTCGTGGTATTGCGAATACCCCGGCAGGTTTTGAGAATGATCCTAGCAAAGATTACGCGGCGCGGGTTGACCGGATGACCGGTCCTCCCCCGCCGGACAAGCACAAGAAATGACACAGGGATTTATACAGGTTCGGGTCCCGGTGGGGGCCCTAGTCCTGTCGACGCGCTCCCGACCGGAGTCCGCTGGGGAGGCTCTCTCCGGGGGAGAGGCTTCCGGAGCACGTCTGTGAGTTTAGCTATTCCAATAAAAGAGAACCGATCCTTTACAACAGGGGGGTACAAGGGCTATTTATAACCCCAAAAAGAAGCAAAAAACCTAAACTACCCCGGAAGCCACCGTCGGATTGAAGGGTAGGACCGTCCTTCTCCCGGTCAAACGCCTTGGATGCTTGATAGGTGGTCGCTAGTTCCCGAGGCGCTCCTCGCGTGACCTGCACGTGACAAACAATTCGAGACTTTACCTTTAGGAGGGCGATGAGGCCTGGGACGGCGCCGGAGGCCACGTCCCGGGGGCCAAAAGGCGGCGCCCGGGGAGGCCCCAGAGGCCACCCCCCCGGGCCAATGGCGGCGCCCGGGGAGGGGCCGGAGGCCACGTTCCAGGGCAAATGGCGGCGCCCGGGGCGACGCCAGAGGCCAAGTCCCGGGAGCCAAATGGCGGCGCCCGGGGAGGGGCCAGAGACCACGTCCCCGGGGAAATGGCGGCGCCCGGGACGGCGCAGGAGGCCAAGTCCCGGGAGCCAAATGGCGGCGCCCGGGGAGGGGCCGGAGACCACGTCCCTGGGGAAATGGCGGCGCCCGGGACGGCGCCGGAGGCCAAGTCCCGGGAGCCAAAATGGCGGCGCCCGGGGAGGGGCCGGAGGCCACGTCCCGGTAGCCAAAATGGCGGCACCTGGGGAGGGGCCGTAGGCCACGTCCCCGGGCAAATGGCGGCGCCCGGGGAAGCGCCGGAGGCCAAGTCCCGGGAGCCAAATGGCAGCGCCCGGGGAGGGGCCGGAGACCACGTCCCTGGGCAAATGGCGGCGCCCGGGTGTGGGACCCTCATTTGAGGATTCCAATGGCAACCGCCCAGGTGGATTGCACACAGAAAGGTACATCACAAGATCACAACAACAGGATTCACTTTAATCAATAAGTCAAATAGATAGAATGAGTACAAGGTCATGAGGACCACTATTACATTATCATAAAGCCAAGAATGGCATTAATTAAAGTTGATACAAAGTAGAGGGTTTTTCATAAATCAAGAATCAAAAACAATAACACGAAAGCAGTAACAGAGGTCTTCATTTCCTTCTGCAGCGGTTCGGCTCGGGCCTTTACCACATCGAACTCAACTTGGCGCATGACCCTCCTAGAAGCTCAAATGGTCTGGACAGGTTCCTTCCTCTTCTCGGTGCTCAAGGCTAAAGGGATCGGGATCCTCGAATCTTTTCTTCTGAATTTGTTTGTAAAGGCAAGGGTGAGCATATTTTCCACAATGCTCAGCAAGTCCTATTATGAGAATGCAGATACATAGATGAGGGGTTTTCAAGAAAAGGGGTCTTGGTTTTATATATATAGTAATAGAGTAGATTTTCACTCTCATTTTGAAGAAAAGACCTTTGTTTTCAAAAGCAGGGCTTTTAAAATCCTAAGCTAGATTTTCTGAAATGTTGTGTGTGGCGGTCTTTCATGAGTCACCACTTTACTCAAATTTTGTGAAAAACTTTTCAAAAGCTACTTGTGCTGCATCGACGTGAATAGAATCCACAGCGCGCAGACTCCATGACCTGGGAGCTCAGAGTATCCGATACTTTTTAAACTTTGCAAAGGTGTACCACCTTAATCCACCAATCACTCAGCTTTCAAGTCAGGCCAACTCCATGCGACTTTTACGCATGTGACAAGGCTGAAGTGACACAACAATTTACAGTCCTAGTATTAACTATTTCCCTGCCCGGTAAATAGACAGTTAAGTCTCAAGTACCGTTGTGGGTCCTCCCCACTGCCTTACTTCCTAGCCTGGGCCTATGTTCTCGCAAGACACATAGCCTCTCTTGATTACAGTCGCGCACGACTTAATCTGGCATAGGGCGTCTTCCTTCTTTCCACCTTTTCCTCTCATGATTTTTCTGAACTCACATCACTCGTGGCCTTCTGCGGCCCACCAGTTCTCGCAAGAAACTGGACCGACAACCATTGCAGGGAAAAGCTAACACTAAAGAGAGCTACTAAGTTGTGCCCGTCCCATAAACAGGCAGGTGGTTGGTACGTTTTTCATGCCGCATAGAAGCACAACACAAGGTTCTAATCCTTATGAATCTTTAGTGAGGAGTCTTTCACATTCCCAGTGCGCACACAGCACCATCCAATCAAACCATCCTCACTATCGATTCCAATCACATTTTCTTTCACAAAAAGAGGTTTTGAACATGCTTTTCTCATATGTGACCATTCAACATTTGTCATATAATCTTTAAGCATAGCATAGCCTAAGCATGATAATCTAGGGTAACAAGGGTGCAGGGGTATTCAATATCAAAAGGGGCTTTACAATCATTTAGGTCATATCTAGTCATCTTTATTGAAACATAACTCTTATTTGAATCTAAGGCATGCATATACTTGAAAACGGTTAACATACTTCATTTCAAAATAGTAGGCTAGACATGATCAAGGGATTGAGACTTGCCTTGCAATGTTGGGTCTAGTTACTTGGGTAATTCTTCGAAGATTTCTTCCGCTCCTTCAATGTCTGGTTCCACGGCGGATACAGATAATACACACATACATTACATAAGCATACAAAAGATAGTCTTTATGGGAAATGATACATAAAATATATCATGCATGCAGGGGAAAGGGTTTGGGCAAGGTCACTTGATATTGATCGAAGAGATGGGCTCAAAAGGACTTGAATGTCGAAAGGCTGACATTCGGTCCATGAATTGACATAGCTATAAGTTGGTCTTAGGTATGTTTTCTGGAAAAGTGGCAGTAGAGAAAGTTGTAGAAAACAACTCCAGGAATCTAATGGACAAGGTGGCATTTCAATTGCTCAAGTGTAACAGGTATAAACCATCTAATGCCACTGCTGGACATGCACTGACATAGTGCTGGACATGGCTGGGAGCTAGGGCATGGCATAACTTTTGATCCAGGGCTTCAATTGATGAACCACTTTGTCTGGGGGTTAGGCCTTAGCAACAGGAACAAAACTCTCAATAGGCTTAAGGGCAGAAAGTGGCCGGAGGGTGGCCAAATCAAGCGAGTAAACACGGTGGCCTGAGTTACTGGACAGTGATCTTGGCATTGAAATAACTTCTGATTCAGGTTGATTCAGGGATCGAGCTAGTAGACAATATTGCTCAGGGTACTAGAGGCTATCTAAGGGACAAGGTGTGCGGGGCTAGATCGGCCGGGGAGAAATTCCGGCGACCGGCGCTGGAGAAGACGACACTGGAGATTGGGGCTTTTCGATCTAAAGACTTTAAGCTCGATTCTTTGCTCAGGGAGTGAGAGGGTGAGGTGAGGGGACTATTGGTGGGGTTGATTCGGCCAGGGGATGGCCGGAGAAGCTCGGCAACGTGAGCCGATTTGCTGGTGGCGCGCAAATTGGGGAAATTGGCAATCTTAGCTTAATTTTGAATTCCAAACTTGTAGGCTTGCTCAAAGGGTTGCACTGAACATCTTTCATCACTGGCACGAGGTTTAATTCGGATCGAATCGAGCAGTATTAAAGAAACAGGGGATTTGGGATATTCCGGCGATCGCCGGCCTTAGGGTTCGCCGGGGGCCAATTAAACGCTATGATACGGAGAGGGGGACGAGAGGAACTCACTGGTAGTCTTAGATTGAAGAGAGGAGCTTCGGGCGAAGCTGGCATCGTGAGCTCCTGAGGTGGCTCGCCGGGGAAGAAACCGTTCACGGCGGCGCTGAGGAAGCTGCTACTCTCTGGTGCTATGGTTGAAGCAATGAAGCTACGGGGTGGTGCGAAGTGATTCTGGGCAAGGGAGGGAGCTTATATAGGCGATGCGCTGAGCTCGGGAGTTGAAGCATATCGGGCGGGATTCATGGCTGACACCGGAGAAAGCTTCGAGACGACGTCGGGACGCTGCAAGGACTGAGCCAGAGAAGAAGAATCACGCGAAATCGGGCTGGAGCAGGGCGACGAGATCATTGGCTTCGGCATGGCTGCAACGTGGCGTTGCTTTGCTGCTGCTGGAGCACACGCGCGCGGGAGAATCACGGCAAGGCGCGCTGAGGTTGCTCCACGGTGGCGGCACGGTTGCGCACAGGTGGCTCTACGTGGCGGTGACGGTGGCTGCGGGCGAGACTTCGTCGGCAGCGAGTCCTGCGGCGAGGCGAGGTGGCGAGGCTCTGGTCGTGCAACCTGGAGCTCTGGTCGAGAGCAACGACCAGGGGCTTGGAGAGCTAGGGCTGATTTGCAATTTCGTAAACCTTCACCAGGGACTGTCCTGCAAGGATTTGGACTAATCTGCAAGGTTTTCTTTCGGGATCTTTGGGCCTATTTGCAAATCTGCAGATCTAAAGGGCTGATCTGAGATCTGGTTTTGTAGATGAGTGCTACTAATTCATTTGGACTCATCCAGCAAGAAAAATGGTGAAATCCAACAAGATCTGGTGGTTTTGACAAAAATCGAAAACAGGGTAATTACGGTAAACAGGGTAATTAGGGTTTGAAACTTTGGCGAGGCTGAAACTAGGGTTTCGGTTCAGTTTTTGGAATTCTTCCAGAAGGGAAAAATGTCTAGAATAGTGAATGGGAGATATTCACTGAATCAGATCAAAGTTTGGAGATGGTCTGAGACTTTTGGTCTTTTTGAGCTTCTGACAAATCTAAAAAGGACTAATCCGCAATGCTTTTGGACTAAAAAGCGAAAATGGTCTGAAAGGCGGAGTTTGGTTGCCAACTTTTTAAATTAAGGTGGTGGCACACCTGAGATCATAATTCTGAGATAAAGATCAAAATGGGGTTGAGACATCCAAGAATCCAATAAACATATACCGGCTCACAAGCTAAAGAGATGGCAAAATTTGGGATGTTACACCGGGGAGGGGCCGGAGGCCACGACCCGGGAGCCAAATGACGGCGCCCGGGGAGGGGCCGGAGACCACGTCCCCGGGCAAATGGCGGCGCCCGGGACGGCGCCGGAGGCCAAGTCCCGGGAGCCAAAATGGCGGCGCCCGGGGAGGGGCCGGAGGCCACATCCCCGGGCAAATGGCGGCTCCCGGGGCGGCGCCGGAGGCCAACTCCCGGGAGCCAAATGGCGGCGCCCGGGGAGGGGCCGGAGGCCATGTCCCAGGAGCCAAATGGCGGCGCCCGGGGAGGGGCCGGAGACCACGTCCCCAGGCAAATGGCTGCGCCTGGGGAGGCCCCGGAGGCCAGATCCCCGGGCAATCGTGACGCAACTTACCTGGACTTAGTCCCGCGGAGATTTCCCCCGACAGCAGCCCCCCATGCACGCCGGGGACGATGCTCGAGTCCCCGGTGGGCATAGCACACGTCACCGGGAAGATCTCCGGTCCAAGTCACCGGAGCCGTGGCGCTTCGGTTTCCGTGCCCCACGCTTAAGGCCGCGCCGTTTTGCCATAAATGCGCACGTGGTTCGAACCGGTGCCTCGATTCACGCGCCCATCCCTTCGTTTCCCTCGCATGGTTTGAACTTCTGCGGTCCAGATTGCTCCGTGGGTGCCACGTGGCGCGCATCTAGACCACGTCCCGCCCTTATAAATAGGGCCTTGGGGGGCCCGGGAGCTCATTCCAGACTTCCAGCCCTAGCAATGTTTGCTCTCCCGGTAGCCCTCTCCTGGTAGCTCTTTCCGGTAGCTCTTGGCCGGTAGCGGACGTCCGGAAATTTTAGCAGTAGCCTCCTGCAAGGTTAGCCACCGGAAAAGAAGAAGACTAACCTCATGGCACCCATGGGTCGGGCGAAAACCACGGAAGTGCCCCCGGAGGAAATCTCTTCGGATTTCCTCTGGGCGTCCGAGTTCACGGCCGAGGACGCCGAGTCCTTGGTCGAACGCTGCGTCGTAGCGGACGGGGACATCCGTGTCCCCGTGAAGAAAGACGGAGCCCCCCCCGCCCCAGGCCCGGAGAGGTCGTGGCCTTCGAGGCCTTCCTGGAGGCGGGGCTCCGGCTCCCGGTGCATCCCATACTCCGGGAGTTTCTCAAGGAGTACGGGGTGGCTCTCAACCACCTCACCCCAAACGCGCTCGTCCGGATGGGCCTCTTCATCTGGCTCTACGAGACAGCGACCGGGCGGGAGCCCACCCTTCGCACCTTCCGGTACTTCTACGAACCGGCGGCACGGACCTCCCACCTGGTGAAGGGGGGACCCAAGTCCCCCTTCGGTTTGGTGATGGTCCAAATGTTGCCGTCCCGGGTGATCGACTACCCGGCGGCGGCCTCCCGGGACCACTGGGGGGACTGGGTCCGGAGGTGGTTTTACCTCCGGGTCCGGGACGAGGCGGTGGTGTACGCCCCAGAGCCCCCCACCTACAGTCGGTCGTCCGCGCCGAAGCCTCCGGTGTGGACGGACGAGGAGTTCGAGCTCCTCGGCAAGGTGATCCTCTCCAAGAAGACCCGCTCGATGCGGGACGCCGCCGAGGAGATGGCTCTCCTCCAGATCTCCCCCTTCATCGGCGGGAAGAGGGGGATCGGCATGGGCCCCGAGCAGCGGCCCCCGGTGAAGCCGGTGACGCGACGTAAGCTCCGGGAACCTGCTGCATTGTATTTACGAATTTTTGAAATTTTAACTAACTCTTTACCTCTTGCAGTCCGGCCGTACCTGGCGGCGCGGGAGAAGGCGGAGAACCTCCTGGGGAGGTACTTCGCCGATGAGCACGAGCGCCTCGTGCGCGCCGTGGGGGAGGGCCCTCCCAAGAACTTGGTAGCGGCGGCCTACGGGCTAAAGCTGTCGGAGAGGAAGCCTCTCCCCACCCCCGGGTCGCACAAACGGGGGAAGGAGGCGGCCGGGGGCTCGGAGCCCAAGAAGGCCCGGGTTCAAAACACCCCCGGCCCATCGACGGCGCCGGCGGCGACACCGGCGAAGCCCCAGGACGAGACACCCGGGAGCGAGCGTGCCCGGGCACTGGCCCGGAAGGAAGTAACACCTCCTCCCCCAAAGGGCCCCATCGAGGCCCGGGGGAAGGAGGCGACCGCGGGTGGGGCGGCGTCCGACTCGGCGAACTACGCCCCGTCGCCACTCTTGGTGGAGCCCCTCCTGCCCCTTCAGGCTTCTTTGGAGCCAGAGAGGCTGGAGGTGAGATTCGCGGAGCCCTCGCCTCCGTGGGTTTGGCCGGTGGACGAGGGGGGAGCCCCTCGGTCTACGAGGTTCCTCCGGAGGAGGAGGCCCCGAGGACCTTCCGGCCCGGGGCAGGGAAAGGCCTGATGGTTCCCCCCCGGGCGGGGGCTCCCGCCGAGAGCTCCTCGGCCACGTCTTCGTGGGGCACTTCCTCATCGACGAAGACGCCGGTGACGCCGGCCGCGTTACCAGACCTTGAGGTCCGGGGACCCCCCACCGGCCGCGCTGGTGGCGCCGGGCGGGAGTGTCGCGCCCCGAGACTGGGACAACGACTACTCCTGTAGAGACCTAACTCGCTGCAGCTAGTCCTATTCTCACAAACCTTGACTTCCCAGGATGAGTCAAACACAGGAGTATATTACATTGCAACAGAGTACTCATAAAATATTAAGCAGTGTAGCCTGCTGGCATTAATATTACATGAAAAGGATTACAATGCCTTGTGGGGAACCCCGCCCCGTACCGAACACCACGGTACGGAACAGAACTCCCCTGTCGCAACTTCCCAGGAGTCAGTTGCGAACCATAAATGAATATCATAACAACCAGCACAATACATAAATAATCCACAAAATATTACAGGGTTCACAGATGACGGCACTAGGGCCTTACAATAGTAACACAACGAGGTACAAAATAACGGTTCAGTTTTTTTCAACAAAACGCGGAAGGAGCGGAACGCTAATCTTCGCCCACAGTCGCTCGACCGGGGTACGCGACGCCTAGAAGCTCGGATCATACTCGAAGAAGTCTTCACAAGGCTCAGGCTCACACTCATGTGAACCCAAGTCGCTTGGCTCTTCAACTTCTGATGGAGAAAGTCAGTCACGGGTGAGTACAGAGTACTCAACAAATCACCACTTAACAAATGCAATATATATAACATGATAAGGATTTCAAGGAAATGACTGAGGTTCTTTTCCAAACCCTTTTCGTCACCTAACAGTTGATAGTCACGAAAAGCATTCAAAACATTCTTTGAAAATTTACCTTATATATATATAACAGTTCAAGAGTGCAGAATTTAAAGCAGTTGATAAAACAGTTCATAAAAACTACTTGTGTCTCACAACATAGATAAAACCCATTGACCATAACACACTCCAAAAATCCGGGAGCACGGAGTATTTAAATACATTTTAAACTCTGCAGAGGGGTACCGCTTTACCCACAAGACTTCTCAACTACCACTGTTGACCACGAGCATAGGCCTTTTGCCCAATCACGCTACTTTAAGCATATGAGTCTCCTATGCCAGGTTCGATCACGCTTCTTTAAGCGCGCCACTGAGTTGAGAATAACACGCTTTTCACCCTACCTTGCCATTATACTAGCTCTGCCCCGTAAAAGGTTCACCACCGATCAGTGGCCCAGGAATTCCACCTCCGGGTGGGGTTCCTAATACAGTTGTGAAGCATTGTAGAGATCTTCCCTCTCATACCTTCACCCTACCCCTCACTAAGTATTGGGCCGCAGTGGGAGACCCTCTCCACCAATAGTGAGCGGACACACGAGGGGTTTGTGCTGGGAAACCACATCCAGCACTCGTGCCCTGGAACCACATCAGTTGCACGATCTTTCACTCAGACGAATCGATTGGGCTCGTCCCAACCGTCAGTGTAAGTGGACCAAGAGGGATCTTCCCTCCCTGACCAGTGAACAGTATTAGTGCACATTATTATTTAGGTTATAGACTCTATGCAGAGCTAGGGCAATAGTTCGGCAAGGATACTTGGTCGTGCCCGTCCCATACCAGGCTTGTGGAGGTACGTTAACATGTTATTGGATGTTTAGCACAAATCGGTGGGTTCTTAAGCTATTCTAGAGAGGAGTTTCCCTATTCACATTTTTCACAATTCACAACATTTCATATTTACAACATTACCATGTTATCACATCATCATCATAAGCATCACAGTATTTTCCATGTTTCGACTGACACACCTCTCCTCTCTAGGATAGACATTTTAAAAGGCATTTTTAGTTTTGAAAACCACTTTTGCTCATTTATGTGAATAACCCATATTACCAATGTTATGCTTTAGCATTAACCTAGGGCATCAAGAATATTATACACATGACTTGAGAATCAGGAATGGCTATTCAATGTGGGACAATAGCTAAACAGGTATATTTGAACATACACAGTTTACTTAATTAGCATGCATAATACTCAAATAACAAAATACTTAGCTAACTGGAAAACATAGGGTCAACATGATCAAGGTGGTGGTGACTTGCCTTGAAGTCCCGCGATAAGATCTTCAGCGACGTCCTCGATCGGCTGCTCCTCGGCTTCCGGACGGGCGATTTCTAAACACGAAAAAAGCACCGATCAAACAAAATGCACAAGTATGAGACTAACAAATGCAAAATCTAAAACCTAATAAGTCTAGGCAAAACAGCCTCGGAGTTGGATCTGAAAAAGACTGAAAAAGGGAGTTTTTGAAAACGGCGGATCAAGGTTTTAGGATTAGAATCTGAGGTGGTTCCTGAAGGAGAATATGTGTCAGGAGCAATTTGTGGTACGATGGTTCAGACGGATCTGGAAAAAGGTGAAAACAAGATCCGAGACTCGGATCTGAAGAAAAATTTCAGATCTGGAAGATTTGAGTTGAGGCGAATCTGATGGCGAAGACGGATCTTCGATCCGAGACCTCTAGAGCATTGAACAGTTAAAAGAATCACTAATAAGAAAGGCTGAAATTACTGTAGCATACGAGTACTGTAGCAATCCGAGTACTGTAGCAGCGGGATTTCAGCATGGGTGGTTTGAGCTCCGGTGGGTCTCGCCGGAGAGGAGAGAAGGCCGGGGAGTTTGGGAAGTGATGGAGGCTACAAGGGGGAATGCTGGGGGCCAACAATGGCAGCAAGAGGCGGCCGGAAATGGAGAAGGTGGCGCACGGCCGGCCGCGAGGAAGACGAGCTCGCCGGCGGCGGTTCTCGGGCGGCGGTGCACGATTTGAGCTAGGATTTGGTGGGTGAGCTGCTGGAAACGAGGGGAGGATGATGGTATGGCCTGATTGGAGAGAAAATGGCCCGAACGACGAGAAACCCAAGATGGCCGGCGGCAGGAAAAACAAGAAGCGCCGGTGGAGGGAGCTCCGGCGACCATTTCGCCAAGACCCAGAAGATAAAAAGGAAGAGAGTGAGGAGGCACACCTGATGGACAAGCTCGGACAAGCAAAAGACGTCTGCAGCGAGGGAACGATGACGAGGTGATGGCGGCCGGCGCTGGAGCGCGGCCAAACCAGCGGCTGAAGAGCAGAAATCACCCCCTTTTATATTTTATGTGAAATGTTTCAACCAAATGCAAAAATCTTGAATGCTCTGCTTGTCTAAGTGTTTCCTCTACGACTGTACAGAAGAACTTGTGAAAATATTCTGGTTTGAGCTGTTTTACAGCCATGCCAAAGCTTATAAAGAAAGACATTCAGGTGGAAACGAGGTGTAACAGTGGCATGCTGACATGTAATGCATCTAACAGGGTCATGCAGGTCTTTACACTGTGTTAGCTGTGGAATGGGTGAGGGTAGAAGGGTAATTGTGCATAAAATATTGTTTTTGTCAATTTTAGGGGCTTGTTTGGAAATTTCTGAAAATAGGAGGGCTGAAATGCAAAATGTCAGTGCATGGGAAGTTGTGGAACCTGGTTACTTGTGCAAATAAAATATATTAAATATTTTCACAGAATTTTTAATGCATTACATTAAATTAAATATATTCCTTTATGCAATTTCCAAATAGGAAAATCATTATTTCATGTGGAAAAATGATTTGTTTGATACGTAAAATCATGATGCCATGAACTTAAAATTATGCATGCATGAGAAAAATGTTGGGGGGATGATTTAGGATTGAACAGGTGAAAGAATTTCGCTGATCGGAATAAAAAGATAATTAAACGGAATTTCGGAAGATTTAGACCGGAAGGAAAATCTGAGAAGTAGAGAGTTTAAGAATGGAATTTTGCGGCTGTTACATGCCTACAAGGCATTCATGGTTTAGCAAAATATTTAACTACGCAGCAGAAGATAGGTGACCCTCCCACAAAAGAAGTTGACGGCAGAACAACACACTTCAGGGTTCTGGCGGAACTGATTCTCCTCCTTCTGGATCCACGTAGTACTCCGTGCCATCATCTTGATCAAAGTAGGCTCCATCTATTGAGTTGAATGTTGCAAGGGTAAGCACTAACGTACTCAGCAAGTCATAGGTAAGAGTAGATACATATAGTAGTGATGATATGAACCTAGACTAGTCAAGAATTATGGATATTTGTAAAATAATCTTTTCCTTTCATACCTCATCTCATGGCAGCACTTTTCATAAGGTAACATCATCATTCATGTTCACTAGATTATAGCACTACCGCGACACGTCGACACACGACAGCCCACGGCAGCACTCCTTATCATGACAACACATGTCATTTGGGTAATCTTGATTAAACATATTTTATTTAGAAAATAGTACTTGTGTCACACCCCGTGGATTTAATCCACCGCAGCAGACTCCTATAAACCCGGGAGCTCGGAGTATTCGAATACGTTTTTAACTCTGCAGAGAGGTACCAATTTACCCGCAAGATATTCCACTTTCAAACCTTTCCTATCATAACAAAATGATTGGACCACTGACTCACTTCATACTGTGAGCGGCAAGGTGGAAATAACAAGAACTTTTGTTATGTATCACTTACAATTCACCCCCGACCCTGTGGCTCTCAGCGAGGCACAGTTGTGGCAGGTTGTATCCAAACCTCCACCCCATTGCTTATTCCCATTACTGGGTCAGCGTGCTTGATCACCTTCAGTGATATGTGTGGGAGCCGCGCTCCGTGTTTATCGTGCATCACTACACATCTCATGCAGGGGTTTCATGTGCGATCCACATAATTACTTGTTCAGGCCTGTCCCATACCAGGCTTGCAGTTAGCACGTTGTTCATGCCACTAGACGCACAACACAAGGTTCTAGTCCTTATATGCCAGTGACCAGACCATCCACAACCCTGCACCTTCAGTGCCTGCATTCCTTTGCAGTCTAGCACCTCCAGTGCTACAGCCATCCACACCATTTTTCTGGTCACGGCTAGGGGTTTTATTTCATGAATATAAGTATATAAATACATATAATAATTCATGGCTCAAAACTTGTTTATTTCACATTTCACAGATAACCAGTCTAGTACTGCCAATTCATAAATCAATCATTCTCAATCTTTCACATGCAATATTGCCTATATTCAAGGTTATATTATAGCAACATTTAAAATATAGGTTCAAGATGACCAAGGATATGACTTGCCTTCCGCGTCGTAAAATACAGCAGTCGATGACAGGTCAACAGCAAAATCTTCAAAGTCAGCTTCTGAATCTGCTCGACGACAAACAAACACACAATGATTACTTATAATATTTAAAATGTTTTATGACTTATATGCAGAATTGCTCAACAAGAATGATTGAACTATACTGGAGATAATTTGAACTGCAACTGAACTGAGATTCTAGGGTTTCAAGGAATTTGGGCTAAGGATGGTGATTAGATAATCCTAGGGTCTCAGGATTTCAATAGGGATAACAATTTTGTGGTTGGTTTAATCAAAACAGCGAATGTCAACAGATCGACATTCGGATCAAAGCTTGGACATAGCTTTAAGAAAAGTTAGGATGCTTATCTCAAGTTGTGGTAGTAGAAGAAAATGTAGATCACAACTCTACAAATTCAGTGGACAAAGTGGATTTCAAATTACACAACCAGAAGTGGGTAAATAAGGTCAATGCCACTGGCTGACAAGCTCTGGCATAGAGCTGACAATGCCAAAAACTAGGGCTTAGCATAACTTTTGATCTGGAGCTCCAAATGATGCACCACTTTGTCTGGGAGGTAGGCTTGAGTAACAAGAACAATTAAGTCAACAGGATCTAGGGCAAGAAATGGCTGGAAAGCAAGAAATTTGATGATGAACAGAGATGAACTGGCTGCACTGGAGCTGTTCTAGACAAAGACTTGGCAAAGCTATAACTTCTGATCTAGGCTAATTTAGGTGTCGGGCTAGAAGACAAAAATGCTTAGGAGGCTAAGGCACATCTAAATGACAAGGTGATTTGGGCTGAAACGGCCGGAACAAGCTTTCCGGTGATCGGCGCGGGAGAAGAAACATTGGATTTGGGCATTTTCAACACAAGCCGATTGAACTCGATTCCTTGCTCTAGGAGTGATAGAAGGGTATGAGTAAGCTACTGGCGACGTCAATTTGGCCGGAGGATCGCCGGTGTGGCTTGGCGACGAGAGCCAGCAACTGATAAATTGCAAAATTGGGGATAGCTTCAAATTGGGCTCAAATGATTGTTCTAAGTTCACAGGCATGCTTGATTTAGCTTACTGATCAATTTTGATTACAGATACGAAAGCTAATTTGGAGTAATTCGAGCTACATTGCCGGAACAGGGCATTTAGCAATCCCGGCGATCACCGGCGATAAGGTGCAAGGTAAACCAATTAGATGGTACAGCACGATGAGGGAGACGAGGGGAACTCACAGATGCTGTTAATTTGGCAGGAGGTGCTGCGGTTGAGGCTGTCACCGTGAAGCCTCTTGCTGGACTCGCCGGAGAAGACGACTGTAGCGAGGTAATTTGGAAATTGGTTAAGTCCTGGTGACGTGTGGAGGGAGCTGCTGAGCACAGGAGTGCTTATATAGGCCAGGCGAAGATGGCGAAGGGGAACAATGAAGTAATTGGCTGCTGTGATGAGATCAGTTGTGTGCTGGAGCAGTAGCGGCGAAGAAACAGCAAGAGTGGTGATGCGACGGCGACAAGCTTTCAACTGATCACAATGTCGCCTCATCGGGACCTGGCAAGGCTTGTAGCAAGCGGTGGCGACAAGTACTGGCGCGGCGAGGCTACGTGGCGATGGATTGCTGACAAAAGTCACTGTTGGTCGCGCGCGGGAGCAAGCACTGGTCGTCGACGTAGCAGCGGCCTTGCCACGGCACCAGCTGGAGCGAGGACACGTGCGCACTGGCATGCACGGTCACAAGTGCGGCGAAGCTTGGCCGGTGGCGAGCGTGCACGGCGCAAGGAAACACGGCAAGGCTTCTGGTCGTGTACAGCAGTTGGCCTGGTCGAAAATGGACTGATTTGCAATATTTGATTTTCACATTTGGACCAATCTGTAATTCTGGAGATTTGGAAGGTTAGAGTTGAATTTGATTTCACTAATCTGGTAGATTATATTCAACAGGGTATTTGGCAAAGATAATTGATAAGGTTTAGCACATTTGAATAGTTTTCGATACAAACTGAAAATAGGGTAATTTAGGGTAAAATAAGGTTTAAGTTTTGTCGATTTCGAATTCTGGCATTTAGGGTTCGATTTTGATATCTGCACAGAAGAGAAACTTGTGGCAAATAGCATTTTGAGAAGATTTGCCGAAGAGATTTTGAGTTTGAAGTTAATCTGGAGATTCTAGCCTTTTTGGGTTTTCAGATATCAGATAAGGACTAATTTGCGATAACTCTTGGACTGATTTGTGAAAAGAGTCTAGATGGTGAAATCTGGCTATCAACTTTTTATATTAAGGTATTGACATACCCATGATCATATTCCAGGAATAATCTGGTCTGAACTTGGTCAAGATTCGGATTAAATCTGTATTTCTGAAACTTAGGGTATTTGGGTAATACAAGGTATTTCTGTTTTCGAAAACAGAAGAAGTTGATAAATCTGGAATTTAGAGATAGAATTGGATCTAGGTTCTGAAGGCTTTTAAGTTCAGAGTAACTGATAGATCACATCTGAACAATCTGATCTTAATTTGAGGTCACAGGATAGATTTAGGAGATTTTAGGGCTTAGGATAGATACTGATCTGGCTAATACTACAGATACATGCATGCATGCTATTTATGAAAAAGGAAGTTTTCACCCCTAACTCAGGGTGTTACAGGGAGACCCCTCTGTTTCCCGCGAGGGAGGTCGCCCGCTACTCGGAGGGCCTGCATACCCGGAAAGTGCAGGCCTTCGTCACGGAAGGGACGCTCCATGAGCGTTTCGAGGGGCTTCAGTCCCTCGAGGCCCAGGTAACCCGAGTCGATAACGTCTTCATTCATCCCCTGCACTTTGAAATTTTTCTAACTCTATATGTTTTGTAGGTGGCAGCTGTTACCTGGGGCCTTGAGCAGCGGGTCGCCCGGCTGCTTAAGGAGGCGGAAGGCCGGGCCGCGGCCTCCGTAGGGCAGCGCGAGGAGGCCCTCCGGGAACGCGACGAAGCCCTCGCGGAATTGACCCGGGTCCGGGCCTAGGTCCATATTTTCGAGGCCGTCAACGGCCGCCTCCGGGAGGAGGCCAAGTCGAGGGAGGAGGCGCTCCGGGAGCTCGAGAGCTCGAGCGTCCGGGCGGTGGCGGACGCGGGCCGCTCCGTCCGGTTGGCCGTCGAGAGCCTTGGCGTAAGCCTAGGCTCCGGGAGCAGGGAGGTGCTGCCGGCGACCCTCGCGGAGGCTGTGCGTTTTCTCAACGCACAGGTCTCCGCCATCCCGGAGGTTGCCGACGTTCGGGCGCGGGGACGGGTGATCCCCGTTGTCGCGGCTGCTGCGGGGCTCGTCGAGTTCCGGGGGGTCGGCGCCCGGGCGATCGGGGGCTGCATCCCTCGAAGCTTCCCGGACTCCTTCGAGCCATCGCGCCGGGAGATCGAGCAGCTCGCCGGAGGATTCTACGACCGGCTCATCCGGGCGAGATTCCCGGCTCCGGTGCCTCCGGCGGGGGACGTCCCAGCCCCGGCCTTGGAAGAAGCGCCCCGGGGGGAGGACGCCGACGAACATGTATGAGCCTCCCCCCGGGCCTTAGCTAGGGCCCTTTTTTGTTTTGTTAGGACTTTTGATTCCGGTAGCTTCTTAGAAGATGCCACGGACGCTTGTACAGAAACATTTTGAATGCAATGAAGTTAGAATTTTTTCTAAGTCTTTGAATTGAATTTACTGTTACCAGGGTTCCCGGGAGGTTACTCCCGAGCGAAGGTCAGGGTGGGGCTCCCCGGGGTTCACCCAAGCGGCTTTGATATTGCTAAGCCTTGTCTCCGGGAATCGCGGCGGGGATAGTGTCCGGGAGCCGATCCTGTTGAGGTGGCGTCCGGAGTGGCACTTGGACAACTTTGATAATCATCGTGCCGAATTGTCCCCTCCGCGACCGGGGTTCCGGATGATACCTCCCCTCCGGATACTCCCACCGGGGGGATACGAGTTCTGGCCTGAAGATGTGCTCCGGGACGCTCGGCGCCGTGTGTGGGCATTGTACCGGGACTTGACCCGGGAGCTAGCGGAGAGCCTTCGAGAGTATTAGGCGTAGAAGCCTTTAGGGCGTAGAGAATCCCCTGGGTTAGAACCCGGGTTGTACCATTTCCGAAGCCCACCAGAGGGGGAAGATGTCCTCCGGGTTTGCTAATCAATAAAGCTGTGTTGTTGTTTCTTCTTTCGTTGTCTCTTTATTTTCTTCTTCTTGGATGGTCCGGACGACTCATCTTAACAAGGATGAGCTAAATTTCCTCGTGGGCGGTGCGGTCGACACCCGGGGGTTCCTTATCCCCCCCGCCCACAGCGTGCCGGAGAATAGCTCCGCGCGCTGTGTAACATCCTGAGTTTTGGGGTGAAAAGTTTCTTTCTTAAAAATCATGCATGCATATGTCTCTTCCAGATCAACCAAATCAGCCTCAGCTTTATTCTGTTCTAGCCCTAAATCTCCAAAATTTATCCTGTGACCCCAAGTCAAGATCTGACTTGCCAGATTTGATCTATCAGTTATCCTAAACCTAAAAGCCTTCAGAACCCAGATTCAATTCTATCTCTAACTTCCAGAATTATCAACTCTTTTCTGTTTTCGAAAACAGAATATCTGTTATTACCTTTTACCCTAAGTTTCAGAAATTCAGATTTAATCAAAATCTTAGCCAAGTTCAGACCAGATTATTCCTGGATTATGATCAAGGGTATGCCAATACCTTAATCCAAAAAGTTGGCAGCCAGATTTCACCATCTGAACCTTTTTCGCAAATCAGTCCAAGAGTATCGCAGATCAGTCCTTTTTCCAGATTTTCCAGAAGCCTAAAAAGGCAAAATGTTGCAAATCATCTCCAAATTCAAATCTGATTCAGGGAACACCTCCCAAATGCTTTTCAATACAAATTCTTCTTTTATGAGTATCTCAAAATCAAACCCTAAATCCCAGAATTCGAAATCAATTGAAATTCAGATTTCAATTACCCTAAAATACCCTATTTTCAGTTCATATCAAAAATCATCCAAATGTCTCAAATTTTATCTTCAATCTGTGCCAAATCATTTGTGGAATTAAGTTTGCCAAATCAGCAGAATCAAAATCAGATCAAACCTTCCAAATCTCCAGAATTACAGATCAGTCCAAATTAAGAAATCGGAAATTGCAATCAGGCCCCTAATTCGACCAGGGCAGTAGCCAGTGCACGACCAGAAGCTTCGCCGTGCATTTGCGCCGTGCTTGCTCGCCGCCGGCCACGCCTCGCCTGCGCCTGAGCTCGTACTCACTTGAATTTGCATGTGCACACGCGTCCACGCCCTAGCCATCGCCGTGGCAACGCCGTTGAACAGCTTGCCCCCATGCGCGACCGTTGTCAGCATTTGCTTGCCACGTTGCTTTGCATTGCCAGCTCCAGTTGCCACTGCTTGCACCGCTCGACAATGTGGAGTTCTAAAGAGCCGACAAGCTGAGCAGTAGTCACCTCGCCTGAGCACCGTCGCGTCACCGCTCGCCGTTGTTACTTCTGCGCCCAGCAACTCATGTCAACCGACACAAATTCCCTTGCTGCTATCTCCTTGCAAGCATCGCCCTGTGGTCTATATAAGCAGCCATACCCTGTGTCATCTCCACTTCACCAGGACTTAGCCAAATTTCCAAATCTCCTCGCCGTCGTCTTCTTCTCCGGCGAGTCCAGATTGAGGCCTCACGGTGCCAGCACGCCCTGCTACACTTCTCACCGAATTAGCAGCACCAGAAGGTATATCTCATCTCCCTCATCATGCTGTACCATCTAATTGAGTTATATTGCATCCAGTCGCCGGTGATCGCCGGAATTCCCGATTGCCCTGTTCCGGCAATGCAGACCAAATCACTTCGAATTAGCTCTCGAACTTGTGAAGAAAAATGATCAGTGAACCTTTTGAAGCAAGCCTATGCATCAATATCTCCCGATTGAGCTCGAATTGAAGTTTTCCCCAGTTTTGAGCTTCTCCAGAAACCGGCGATCGTCGCCAGGCTTCTCCGGCCATCCTCCGGCCAAATTGATTGTCCAGATAGCTTCATCTTACCCTTCTATCACTCCTCAAGCTTGGATTAGAGTTCTTTCGGCCTGTATCAAAAGGCCCCAAATCTCATGTCATCTTCTCCGGCGCAGTTCACCGGGAATCCTTTCCCGGCCGTTTCAGCTTCATCCACTTTGTCATTCAGGTGTGCCCCAACTTCCTGAGCATATTTGTCTTCTAGCTCGATCTCTGAAACTGCCCAGAATTCAAGTTACAGCTATGCCAAGATTTCTGTTCAGTGGCTTCACTGTGCCGTGTCGCCACCACACTTCTCCTTCGAAATTCATCACTTCCAGCCATCTTCAGCTTTGAATCCTGTTGAATGATTTGTTCCTGTTATCAATGCCTACCTCCCAGACAAAGTGGTGCATCATTTGGAGCTCTAGATCAAAAGTTATGCCAAGCCCTAGTTTCTGGCCATGTCAAGATCAATGCCAGACTATGTCAGTCAGTGGCATTAGCCCTTTTCACTCCCTTCCAGATGTGCATTTTGGGCATAACTTTGTCCCTTAGACTCCTGAGGTTGTGATCAACATTTTCTTCTTCTATCACAACTTAATTTGAGCCCTTGAAATGCATGTTATGCTAAACCCTAGTTTTTGACACTGTCCCAGTGCATGCCAGCCAATGGCATTGGCCTTGTTTACCCACTTCTGATTGTGCATTTTGAAAGCCACTTTGTCCACTGAATTTGTAGAATTATGATCTACATTTTCTTCTACTATCATAACTTGAGATAAGCTCTCTAGTTTTCCTTGAAGTTATGTCAGAATCTTGATCTGAATGTCAATCTGCCGACATTCGCTGTTCTTGATCAAACCAACCACAAAACTGATGTTCTTATTGTAACCTTGAGATCCTAAGAGCATTTAACACCATCCTTAGCCAAATCCTTGAAACCCTAGATCTCAACTCAGTTCAGCGTGTAATCTCAATTATCTCCAGTATAGTTCAATCATTCTTGTTAAGCATATCTGCATATAGATCCTAAAACATCTTAATATATAAGTAATATTTGTGTGTATTGTTTGTTTGTCGCCGAGCAGATCCAGAAATCAAGTTCGAGGACTTCGCTGTTGACCCGTCATCAACTGCTGTTTCTTACGACGCGGAAGGCAAGTCATATCCTTGGTCATCTTGAACCTATATTTTAAATGTTGCTATAATATAACCTTGAATATAGGCAATATTGCATGTGAAAGATTGAGAATGGTTGATTTATGAATTGGCAGTACTAGACTGGTTATCTGTGAAATGTGAAATAAACAAGTTTTGAGCCATGAACTATTATATGTATTTATATACTTATATTCATGAAATAAAACCCTTAGCCGTGACCAGAAAAATGGTATGGATGGCTGTAGCACTGGAGGTGCTAGACTGCAAAGGAATGCAGGCACTGAAGGTGCAGGGTTGTGGATGGTCTGGTCACTGGCATATAAGGACTAGAACCTTGTGTTGTGCGTCTAGTGGCATGAACAACGTGCTAACCGCAAGCCTGGTATGGGACAGGCCTGAACAAGTACTTATGTGGATCGTACATGAAACCCCGGCATGAGTTGTGTTGTGATGATTGACTTGGAGGCTGACTCCTACTATCACTGAAGGTGATCTGATATTTGACCCAGTAATGGGAAAATGAGGTGGGGTGGAGGTTATGATACAGCCTACCAAAACTGTGTTTCGCTGAGAGCCACAGGGTCAGGGGTGAATTGTAAGTGATGCATAACAAAAGTTCTTGTTATCTCCACCTTGCCACTCACACATGGTTGTGAGGAGGGGTCTAATCATTTTGATAGGATGGGCTTGAAAGTGGAATATCTTGCGGGTAAATTGGTACCTCTCTGCAGAGTTAAAAACGTATTCGAATACTCCGAGCTCCCGGGTTTACAGGAGTCTGCTGCGGTGGATTAAATCCACGGGGTGTGACACAAGTACTATTTTCTAAATAAAATATGTTTAATCAAGATTACCCAAATGACATGTGTTGTCATGATAAGGAGTGCTGCCGTGGGCTGTCGTGTGTCGACGTGTCGCGGTAGTACTATAATCTAGTGAACATGAATGATGATGTTATATTATGAAAAGTGCTGCCATGAGATGAGGTATGAAAGAAAAAGATTATTTTATAAACATCCATAATTCTTGACTAGTTTAGGTTCATATCATCACTACTATATGTATCTACTCTTACCTATGACTTGCTGAGTACGTAAGTGCTCACTCTTGCAACCTACAAATCAATAGACGGAGCGATCAACAATCAAGATGAAGGCGTGGAGAACCTTTTGGATCCAGAAGGAGGAGCGTCAGTCCCGTCATTTCCCTGATGTGTGTTGTTCTGCTGTCCACTTCTCTTTTGTGGGTGGGTCACCTATCTTCTGCTGTGTAGATGTTATTTTGCTAAACCATGTATGCCGTGAAGGCATTGTAATCTCCTTATGTAATATCAAGGCCAGCAGGCCACACTGCTTAACTATTTTGTAAGTTACTCTGTTGCAATGTGATATACTCCTGTGCCTGACTTTTCCTGGGACGTCAAGGGTATGTGTATGCTATGCATATATGGGACTAGCTGCAGCGAGCTAGGTCTCTACAGGAGTAGTCGTAGTCCCAGTCTCGGGGCGCGACAAGAAAAGTTGGTATCAGAGCAACATGAGAACTTGACTGTAGGACGACACCTTTAGGGATTGGCCGTGCCAGGAAGACGTAATTTATTTAGAAACTATTTGTGGAAATTTTATTTTGGTAAAAATAATGAGCTTTGTAGCTCTTGAAAAACCTTCATTTCAAAATTTTATTTGGATTTTCTAAAATTCGGTAAGATTGTGAGAGTGCGTTCTGTTGTTTCAGAGTGTTTAGAGGTTGGTGTAGATAGAGCTAGTGGATGCTCTTGATAGTTTGTGATTCGCTGTTGCTTTTGCAATGGTTAACTTGTATATTATGGCTTGTAGCCTAAGTATTTTATGCACTAAAGTAGTTGCATTATTTTCTGCATTGTTGTCTTAGTTGGCCCTAGATAGTTAGATCAGCCCAAACTTCTTTTTCAGAGCCACCATGGTTGATACAAGAGGAAGATCTCGAAGCAGTGGAAAAGACAGGGAACAGACTCCTCAGGAAGAAGATATTATGACAAGAAACCCTTTGTTTCAGCAAGGACCTCAGAGTTCCAATCCTCCACAGAAGGAAAATATAGAGGGAGAAGATCGGAAGAGAAGAATGCCTCAGCAAATGCAACCACAACTAAACTCAACTAGAAGGAGAATCCCTACCAACTCTAGTTTTCAACCATCATACCAAACCCCCAGACCAATAAGGATGACATGCCCCAATTGCAAAGGAAATCATCTTCAAAAGAACTGTCCTCATGCGAGTGTCAAATGTTTTCATTGTAAACAGGATGGGCATCGCAAAGAATTCTGTCCCTGGATTCAATTCCCTAGACCCATAGCCATATCTCAAGCAAAGATGCAGTCAGTAGAACCTAGATCATCACCACTGCAGAAACCCAAGAGAAATTTACAAAGAAGAGGAGCCATGTTTACCAGAAGCAAAGGAAACCCTTACATGAACATTCAATGTTATCACTGTTGGCAGCATGGTCATCATAGAGAATTTTGCCCTTGGATTCGACTTCCATCATCCATTGCCAGGATACAGGCAAGGACACAACCAGAAGCACCTAGAATACCAGTATCACAACCACAGAAGTCTAGAGGAACTTCACTAGGCAGAGGAGGAAGCATGGCCAACCGAGGAGGAGGAAGAGATGGAATACCAACAGCAATGCCAGGAGGAAAGCTAAACTACACTTCCCCCCAAGAAGCAGGAAACACCACCGACATTCTTCTAGGTAGATTTCTGATTCAATCTGCATCTGCCTTAATATTGTTTGATCCTGGTGCTACAAATTCATTCATGCATTTGCATCTGAAGTTGAAATGCATATAGACCAAGTACCACTAGAGTACTCTATGGTTATACAAACTCCAGGGGCTAGATTATCTGTCTACTCGATCTGCCTAAATGTAACTTTCAATTAGAAGGGGTAGAATTTGAGGCAAATCTACTAGTTCTAGAACTACAAGGTCTAGACATTATTTTGGGAATGGATTGGTTGTCCCAACATAAAGGTCTAGTAGATTGTGAAGAGAAAACCCTTAGTCTTGTCAGTAGCCAAGGGGAGAGAGTTCTATTCTATGCAGAAAGATCATCAGTCAAGAAACCGCTAAGATCTGTTCAAGCATTACAAAAGTTATGCCTAGAACAAGTGCCTGTAGTGCAACGATATTCTGATGTGTTTCCAGAAGAACTTCCGGGAATGCCACCTGACAGAGAAATAGAATTCAGTATTGAGCTTAAACCAGGATCAGCACCTATAGCAAAACGTCCCTATAGGATGCCAGTTACAGATTTGGAGGAGCTCAAGAATCAACTCGAAGTCTTGGAAAACAAAGGATTTATCAAACCCAGTGCTTCGCCATAGGGAGCCCCAGTTTTGTTTGTGAGGAAGAAAGACGGAACTCTACGAATGTGTGTAGACTACCGAGCTTTGAATGAAGTCACTATTAAAAACAAGTATCCATAACCAAGAATTGATGACTTGTTCGATCAGCCTCGAGGAGCCAAAGTATTTTCCAAGATAGATTTGAAATCTGGATATCATCAGCTGAAGATCAAGAAGGAAGATATACCGAAGACTGCTTTCACTACCAGATACGGTTTATATGAGTTTACAGTAGTACCTTTTGGCTTGACCAATGTTCCGGCAGCTTTCATGAATATCATGCACAGCACATTTATGGATTTTCTTGACAAGTTTGTCATAGTATTCATAGATGACATTCTGATATATTCCAAGAGTACGGAAGAACATGAGCAACATTTACACCTAGTCTTGGAAAGACTACGAGAGAGGCAATTTTATGCCAAGTTTGACAAATGTGAATTTTGGATGTCAAGAATTTCATTTCTTGGACATGTGTTGACAGCAGAAGGAATTTCAGTGGATTCAGCTAAAATCTCTGCAATCAAGGAGTGGAAGCAACCTACCTCAGTTTCAGAGATTAGAAGTTTCTTGGGATTAGCAGGGTATTATAGAAGATTCATTGAAGGATTTTCCCAAATTGCCAAACCACTTACAAATCTGCTAAAGAAGGATGTTGCATTTGAATGGACCACCAAGTGCGAAGAGAGTTTTCAGAAGCTGAAGCAGAAATTGACAACAACACCAGTCCTCACTTTACCGGACAGCAAAGAAGATTTCGTAGTTTACTGTGATGCTTCAAAGCAAGGAATAGGCTGTGTGTTAATGCAGCAAGGTCAAGTAGTGGCTTATGCATCACGTCAATGGAGACCACATGAGGAAAATTATCCGACCCATGATTTGGAGTTAGCAGCAGTAGTACATGCTTCAAAGATATGGCGGCACTATCTCATTGGACATAAGTGTGAGATCTTTACAGATCATAAGAGCCTCAAGTATATTCTCACACAGACAGAGCTCAACATGCGTCAACGACGATGGCTGGAATTGATCAAAGATTTTGATCTTAGTAATCAGTACCATCCAGGGAAAGCTAATGTAGTGGCTGATGCCCTAAGCAGAAAAGTTTACAACCTACAAGGAACTACTTGGAAGAAGGAAGAGAATTTTCAGCAAACCTATCTCTATTCTTATCTTTCCTTGCTTTAGGTAAATCTCGGGGCGAGATTTCTCTAAGGAGGGTAGATCTGTAACATCCTGAGTTTTGGGGTGAAAAGTTTCTTTCTTAAAAATCATGCATGCATATGTCTCTTCCAGATCAACCAAATCAGCCTCAGCTTTATTCTGTTCTAGCCCTGAATCTCCAAAATTTATCCTGTGACCCCAAGTCAAGATCTGACTTGCCAGATTTGATCTATCAGTTATCCTAAACCTAAAAGCCTTCAGAACCCAGATTCAATTCTATCTCTAACTTCCAGAATTATCAACTCTTTTCTGTTTTCGAAAACAGAATATCTGTTATTACCTTTTACCCTAAGTTTCAGAAATTCAGATTTAATCAAAATCTTAGCCAAGTTCAGACCAGATTATTCCTGGATTATGATCAAGGGTATGCCAATACCTTAATCCAAAAAGTTGGCAGCCAGATTTCACCATCTGAACCTTTTTCGCAAATCAGTCCAAGAGTATCGCAGATCAGTCCTTTTTCCAGATTTTCCAGAAGCCTAAAAAGGCAAAATGTTGCAAATCATCTCCAAATTCAAATCTGATTCAGGGAACACCTCCCAAATGCTTTTCAATACAAATTCTTCTTTTATGAGTATCTCAAAATCAAACCCTAAATCCCAGAATTCGAAATCAATTGAAATTCAGATTTCAATTACCCTAAAATACCCTATTTTCAGTTCATATCAAAAATCATCCAAATGTCTCAAATTTTATCTTCAATCTGTGCCAAATCATTTGTGGAATTAAGTTTGCCAAATCAGCAGAATCAAAATCAGATCAAACCTTCCAAATCTCCAGAATTACAGATCAGTCCAAATTAAGAAATCGGAAATTGCAATCAGGCCCCTAATTCGACCAGGGCAGTAGCCAGTGCACGACCAGAAGCTTCGCCGTGCATTTGCGCCGTGCTTGCTCGCCGCCGGCCACGCCTCGCCTGCGCCTGAGCTCGTACTCACTTGAATTTGCATGTGCACACGCGTCCACGCCCTAGCCATCGCCGTGGCAACGCCGTTGAACAGCTTGCCCCCATGCGCGACCGTTGTCAGCATTTGCTTGCCACGTTGCTTTGCATTGCCAGCTCCAGTTGCCACTGCTTGCACCGCTCGACAATGTGGAGTTCTAAAGAGCCGACAAGCTGAGCAGTAGTCACCTCGCCTGAGCACCGTCGCGTCACCGCTCGCCGTTGTTACTTCTGCGCCCAGCAACTCATGTCAACCGACACAAATTCCCTTGCTGCTATCTCCTTGCAAGCATCGCCCTGTGGTCTATATAAGCAGCCATACCCTGTGTCATCTCCCCTTCACCAGGACTTAGCCAAATTTCCAAATCTCCTCGCCGTCGTCTTCTTCTCCGGCGAGTCCAGATTGAGGCCTCACGGTGCCAGCACGCCCTGCTACACTTCTCACCGAATTAGCAGCACCAGAAGGTATATCTCATCTCCCTCATCATGCTGTACCATCTAATTGAGTTATATTGCATCCAGTCGCCGGTGATCGCCGGAATTCCCGATTGCCCTGTTCCGGCAATGCAGACCAAATCACTTCGAATTAGCTCTCGAACTTGTGAAGAAAAATGATCAGTGAACCTTTTGAAGCAAGCCTATGCATCAATATCTCCCGATTGAGCTCGAATTGAAGTTTTCCCCAGTTTTGAGCTTCTCCAGAAACCGGCGATCGTCGCCAGGCTTCTCCGGCCATCCTCCGGCCAAATTGATTGTCCAGATAGCTTCATCTTACCCTTCTATCACTCCTCAAGCTTGGATTAGAGTTCTTTCGGCCTGTATCAAAAAGCCCCAAATCTCATGTCATCTTCTCCGGCGCAGTTCACCGGGAATCCTTTCCCGGCCGTTTCAGCTTCATCCACTTTGTCATTCAGGTGTGCCCCAACTTCCTGAGCATATTTGTCTTCTAGCTCGATCTCTGAAACTGCCCAGAATTCAAGTTACAGCTATGCCAAGATTTCTGTTCAGTGGCTTCACTGGGCCGTGTCGCCACCACACTTCTCCTTCGAAATTCATCACCTTCCAGCCATCTTCAGCTTTGAATCCTGTTGAATGATTTGTTCCTGTTATCAATGCCTACCTCCCAGACAAAGTGGTGCATCATTTGGAGCTCTAGATCAAAAGTTATGCCAAGCCCTAGTTTCTGGCCATGTCAAGATCAATGCCAGACTATGTCAGTCAGTGGCATTAGCCCTTTTCACTCCCTTCCAGATGTGCATTTTGGGCATAACTTTGTCCCTTAGACTCCTGAGGTTGTGATCAACATTTTCTTCTTCTATCACAACTTAATTTGAGCCCTTGAAATGCATGTTATGCTAAACCCTAGTTTTTGACACTGTCCCAGTGCATGCCAGCCAATGGCATTGGCCTTGTTTACCCACTTTTGATTGTGCATTTCGAAAGCCACTTTGTCCACTGAATTTGTAGAATTATGATCTACATTTTCTTCTACTATCATAACTTGAGATAAGCTCTCTAGTTTTCCTTGAAGTTATGTCAGAATCTTGATCTGAATGTCAATCTGCCGACATTCGCTGTTCTTGATCAAACCAACCACAAAACTGATGTTCTTATTGTAACCTTGAGATCCTAAGAGCATTTAACACCATCCTTAGCCAAATCCTTGAAACCCTAGATCTCAACTCAGTTCAGCGTGTAATCTCAATTATCTCCAGTATAGTTCAATCATTCTTGTTAAGCATATCTGCATATAGATCCTAAAACATCTTAATATATAAGTAATATTTGTGTGTATTGTTTGTTTGTCGCCGAGCAGATCCAGAAATCAAGTTCGAGGACTTCGCTGTTGACCCGTCATCAACTGCTGTTTCTTACGACGCGGAAGGCAAATCATATCCTTGGTCATCTTGAACCTATATTTTAAATGTTGCTATAATATAACCTTGAATATAGGCAATATTGCATGTGAAAGGTTGAGAATGGTTGATTTATGAATTGGCAGTACTAGACTGGTTATCTGTGAAATGTGAAATAAACAAGTTTTGAGCCATGAACTATTATATGTATTTATATACTTATATTCATGAAATAAAACCCTTAGCCGTGACCAGAAAAATGGTATGGATGGCTGTAGCACTGGAGGTGCTAGACTACAAAGGAATGCAGGCACTGAAGGTGCAGGGTTGTGGATGGTCTGGTCACTGGCATATAAGGACTAGAACCTTGTGTTGTGCGTCTAGTGGCATGAGCAACGTGCTAACCGCAAGCCTGGTATGGGACAGGCCTGAACAAGTACTTATGTGGATCGTACATGAAACCCCTGCATGAGTTGTGTTGTGATGATTGACTTGGAGGCTGACTCCTACTATCACTGAAGGTGATCTGATATTTGACCCAGTAATGGGAAAATGAGGTGGGGTGGAGGTTATGATACAGCCTACCACAACTGTGTTTCGCTGAGAGCCACAGGGTCAGGGGTGAATTGTAAGTGATGCATAACAAAAGTTCTTGTTATCTCCACCTTGCCACTCACACATGGTTGTGAGGAGGGGTCTAATCATTTTGATAGGATGGGCTTGAAAGTGGAATATCTTGCGGGTAAATTGGTACCTCTCTGCAGAGTTAAAAACGTATTCGAATACTCCGAGCTCCCGGGTTTACAGGAGTCTGCTGCGGTGGATTAAATCCACGGGGTGTGACACAAGTACTATTTTCTAAATAAAATATGTTTAATCAAGATTACCCAAATGACATGTGTTGTCATGATAAGGAGTGCTGCCGTGGGCTGTCGTGTGTCGACGTGTCGCGGTAGTACTATAATCTAGTGAACATGAATGATGATGTTATATTATGAAAAGTGCTGCCATGAGATGAGGTATGAAAGAAAAAGATTATTTTATAAACATCCATAATTCTTGACTAGTCTAGGTTCATATCATCACTACTATATGTATCTACTCTTACCTATGACTTGCTGAGTACGTAAGTGCTCACTCTTGCAACCTACAAATCAATAGACGGAGCGATCAACAATCAAGATGAAGGCGTGGAGAACCTTTTGGATCCAGAAGGAGGAGCGTCAGTCCCGTCATTTCCCTGATGTGTGTTGTTCTGCTGTCCACTTCTCTTTTGTGGGTGGGTCACCTATCTTCTGCTGTGTAGATGTTATTTTGCTAAACCATGTATGCCGTGAAGGCATTGTAATCTCCTTATGTAATATCAAGGCCAGCAGGCCACACTGCTTAACTATTTTGTAAGTTACTCTCTTGCAATGTGATATACTCCTGTGCCTGACTTTTCCTGGGACGTCAAGGGTATGTGTATGCTATGCATATATGGGACTAGCTGCAGCGAGCTAGGTCTCTACAGGAGTAGTCGTAGTCCCAGTCTCGGGGCGCGACACGCTGTGGGGGTAACAAGGCCCCCGGGATGGAAGTCACCTGTAGCATAGGAAATTTTCTAAGTTAGAAAATTTTAAAACGAGGTTTTCAAGGAGAAGACCTTCCGGGAGACAATCGTTCGGTCTCCGTGAGAACGGGGAGCCGGGAATAAGGCCTCATGTGGAAGAAATGTCCAAGAGAACCCGATGCGATTTCCGGAGGCGAGCTTCCTAGGAGACATTCGTCCGGTCGCCGTGAGAACAGGGAGCCGGGAATAGGGTCTTCGGGGAAGAAAATGCCCGAGAACTCTGTGACATCTCCGAGAGACAATCCTCCGGTCACCTTGAGAATGGGGAGCCGGGAATAGGGTCTCCGGGTGGCATTCATCCGGTCGCCGTGAGAACGGGGAGCCGGGAATAAGGTCGCCGGGGACCAATCGTCCGGTCGCCGTGAAAACGGGGAGCCGGGAATAACGTCGACTCCCGGAGGAGGAAGATAGATCCAATCAAGCCGCAAGGGGCCGATCATCCGGTCGCCGTGAAACTGGGGAGCCGGGAATAATGTCGACTCCCGGAGGAGGAAGATAGATCCAAGAAGGCCATTAGACGTCCCATTGGGGAGAGCGTCTAATCCCGGAGGAGGAAGTGCCCGAAGACGGGTCTTGAGTGTTTGGGCAGGGGACTAGTCTCCCAAAGCGACTCGTTACCGCGGCCACTGTGACCGGGTTGCCGCTTACACCCTCAGTCCACGAGGGCTGATCGTAAGCCGCCCTACGGGAGTGGGACTCCCGTTGTAGGGACTTGTTGGGCCTGGCCCACTTCCTCGGGGGGAGGGCATCCTCACGGGGAGGGCATCCTCGCTGGGAGGGCATCGCCGCTAGGGGCGGTAATGAGAAAGACCTGCAATGAGACAGTTTGAAAAGCAAGACCTATGTATTGCTAATAAAATGAAGTACAAGGCCTCCCCCTGCGAAGCCGCGAAAAGGGAGGAAAATACAGTGTCCCTCCTCCCCCTCCGGCGTGAACGCTCCGGGGGAGGGGACAGGCCCGTAAGGCTAAACATAGAACTTGCGAAGTAAACGCAAGTTCCACGTGTGCTTCAGCTCCTGCTCTTGAAGGTTGGAGAGCTTGTAGGCCCCCGAGCCCAGGACCGCGGAGATCCTGTAGGGGCTCTCCCACGGGGAGAGCTTACCCTGGGCCTGGGGGTCCGTCACACGCTTGAGGACAAGGTCCCCAAGGCGGAAAGTCCTCTCGCGCACGCGCTGATTGTACGCGCGCACCATTTCTTGCTCTTAGATGGCGTGGTGGAGGAGTGCTCGGTCGCGTTCCTCCTCCACGAGGTCGATCTCCAGACGCTGGTTGGCCTCGTTGGCCTGGTACGCTGCGGGCGTAGCTCCCTCCAGGAGCTCGACCCGCAGTGACCGGAAGCCGATCTCCGGGGGGAGGACTGCCTCCGCCCCGTAGACCAGGGAGAAGGGAGTACGCCCCGTCGCCCGGGACGGGGTCGTGCGCATGGAGCAGAGGATGCTCGGGAGCTCCTCCGCCCATGCACCCCGCTTAGAAGCGGTTTGCTCGAGTCTCTGCCGCAACCCCTGTAGGATCACGCCGTTGACCCTCTCGACAGCCCCATTGCTCCAGGGATGGGCCACCGAGGTGAAGTGGATGACGAGCCCCAGGCCTTCGCAGAATTCCCGGAAATAAGCCGAGTCGAATTGGGTCCCGTTGTCCACGGTGATTTCCCGGGGGACACCAAAACGACATACGACGTTTTTCCAGAAAAACCGCTGAACGGCCCGGGACGTGATGCTGGCCAAAGGCTCCGCCTCAACCCACTTTGTAAAATAGTCGACTGTGACTACCGCATACTTGTATCCCCCGGGCGCTGGGGGGAAGGGCCCTAAGAGGTCCATCCCCCAGCGCACGAAGGGCCAAGTGATGGGGATTGTCTGCAGCGCTATGGGGGGGAGGTTTGAGTCCTTGGCCATTTTCTGGCATGCCTCGCACACGGAGACAAGGTCTCGCGCGTCGCGCATGACAGTGGGCCAGTAGAAACCCTGCCGGAGGGCCTTGGCCGCAATTGCACGCGGGGCTAGGTGAGAACCACAGCTCCTCGCTTGGATGTCTTCAAGGAGTTGAAGTCCCTCTGGCCGGGGGAGGCAGCGCAGGAGGGCAGAAGCTCCCCGCTTGTAGAGCCTCCCCTCCAGCAGAAGATATGCCCGGGCTTTAGCCCGGAGGCATTTAGCCTCGGTCTCACTAGGAGGGTCCCCCTCCCCCTTGATGAAGGAGATGAGGGGGTCCATCCAAGACGGAGTCCGGATGATCTCGGCGACCTCCGGGACATGAGGCTCGTCGCCCGTGTCCGGGGAGGCCACCGAGGGCTTCATGATGACCTCCAGGAAATCCCCCTTGGGGAGCAATTCTCGGGCACTGGCTGCCTGAGCCAGGGCGTCGGCCGGGTCATTGTCCCTCCGCGGAATATGCCGGGCCTCGAGGCCATCGAAATGCCTCTCCATCTTTCGCACTTCCTGCAAATAAAGACTTAAGTTTGCGTCATGGGACAGGTAAGACCTGTCCATTTGGCAAACTACGAGCTGAGAATCTCCCTTGACTAGGAGGCGCCGGATCCCCAGGGAGCGCGCGAGGCGCATCCCGAGGAGCAAAGCCTCGTATTCGGCGACGTTGTTGGTTGCGGGGAACTCGAGCCGCGCGGCGTACTCGAGTTCCTTCCCCTCGGGGCTCCGGAGGACTACTCCCGCACCAGCCCCGGCGAGACACAGCGACCCATCGAACATAAGGGTCCAATGATCACTGCGTCGGGGCGGCACAGGGAGATCTTCGTCCCCGGACCCAGAGGCGGGAGTCCACTCTGCGACGAAGTCGGCGAGGACCTGCGACTTGATGGCGGAGCGGCCGGTAAGGGACAGGGAGAAGGGGGAGAGCTCGGCCCCCCACTTCCCGATTCGGCCGGTGGCTTCCTTGTTCCGCAATACCTCCCCAAGGGGGAGGGACGACGGGACGGTGATGGGGTGCCCCAGGAAGTAATGCCGAAGCTTCCGGGACGCCATGAGGAGGGCGTAGCAAATTTTCTCCATCTCCGTGTACCGAGTTTTGGCCCCTTGGAGGGCCTCACTTACGTAGTACATGGGACGCTGCTGCCCCCCTTGCTCCTTCACCAAGACCGCGCTGACGGCGACAGGGGTCGCGGCGAGGTAGAGGAGCAAGGGCTCTTCCGGGGACGGACTCACGAGCATTGGAGGGCTCGTGAAGTACTTATTGAGGTTGTCGAATGCCTCCTGGGCCTTGGGGGTCCAGCGGAACCCCTCGAGCCCTCGGAGGATCTTGAAGAACTGGAGGCCCCGCTCCCCTGACCAGGAGACAAAGCGGCTGAGTGCCGCTAGGCGGCCGGAGAGCCGTTAGACATCCTTGACGGAGCACGGCGGGGGCATATCTAGGAACGCCCGGATCTTCTCAGGGTTTGCCTCAATGCCCCGCTGGGACACGAGGAAACCTAGGAGCTTTTCCTCGTCCCCTTCCGCCATCCAGACTTGATGGTAGCCCGAGTAGGCGTCTAGGAAGCTCATGAGCTCGCACCCTGCAGTGGAGTCGACGAGCTGATCAATCCGCGGGAGCGGGAAGTTGTCTTTGGGGCAGGCGCGGTTAAGGTCGGTGAAGTCCACGCATATCCGCCACCTGCTGGTTGATTTCTTGACGGGGACGGGGTTCGCGAGGCACTCTGGGTGCAAGACCTCCCGAATGAACCCCGCCTCCCGGAGCCGGGTGATCTCCGCCTTGATTGCCTCTTGGCGATCGAGGGAGAGTTTCCGCAGCTTCTGTTTGACCGGGGGGTGACCGGGGGCCACTGCAAGCTTGTGCTCAATGACCTCCCGGGCAACGCCCCGCATGTCTGAAGGCTTCCACGCAAAAACATCGGAGTTTTCGCGCAGAAAAGCCGCAAGTTGCGCTGCGTGTTCCTCGGGGAGCTCCGCCCCGATCCGGATGGTTTTGTCTTCGTTGCCCGGGGACAGCAAGACCTTCCGGAGGCCCCCTTCCGGACGCGGCTTGAGGAGGGGCCTCCCGGGCGGCGGCGCAGCAGCATCTAGCTCCGGGGGAGAAGCCTCCCCCCCAGGCGTCTTTATAAGGTTGACGCTTCCGATTGTGGCCGCAGCTCGCTCGTATAGAGCACGGGCCATGTCTTGGTCTCCCCGGATGTTGATCACACCATGCGGCCCGGGGATCTTCATGCAGAGATAGTTTTGATGGGTGGCAGCCCCCAGCCGGTTGATTGTCGTCCTCCCCATAATCGCGTTGTAGGAGGAGGGGAGGTCCACTACGTCGAAGCGGACCAGCTCGGTCCGGTAGTTCTCCGGGGTGCCGAAGGTCATTGGAAGATCTACCTTGCCCACGGGGTGGATCGCCTTCCCCGGGACAAAACCTTGCAGGGGCCCGGCAGCGGGCTGCAGGAGCTTCTCATCCACCTGCATTTCTTTGAAGGCCTTCAGGAATAGGACATCGGCGGAGCTCCCGCCATCCACCAGGATACGGGCCAGATGGCAGTTGTAGATGGTCGCAGAGACAATGAGCGCGTCGTCGTGGGGGAAGCGAACCCCCCGCGCGTCTTCTGTCGTGAAGGTGAGGGGGACGTCCGACCACTTCGGTGGCGGGGACGTGTGTAGCACCCCCACAACCTTGACCTCGCGCGCGTACTCCTTACGCTGGTGCTTAGAGTCCCGCCCGGAGGCCGATCCTCCCACGATGACGTTGATGTGCCGCTGCGAAGTTTGAAAGGGGAGAGCTTCTGAAGGCTCCCCCTCCTGCGTCTGCTGACCCCCCGTGGGAGCGGGAAGGGCCGGAACAGTGGGCCGAGGGGGCAAGGAGGCCGGAGTCCCCCCCCTGCCCGCGCTGGTCGAGGAAGTCCGCGAAGTGCTGCAGCAGCTGGCTACAATCTCGGGTAGCGTGGGTACTGGACTTGTGGAAGCTGCACCATGGGCCTTCCCGGCCGTGCGAAGACTGTCCTCCCCCATGGCCCTTCGGTTTGGGGAAGGGGCGGTTGGCCCTCGGGGGGTCACGCGAGCCGCCTCCGCCCTCGAGGACAAAGGTGTCCCGAGGCCGTGGCTCGCTACGTCCCCCTTGCCTGGGGCGTTTGGGGGGATCCCTGGCCCCCCGGTCGACGTGGGCGGGAGCCCCATGGGTCTTCTTCCAGATGTCGTCTTCCTCCGCCCGAGCGTACTTTTTGAGCACATTGAAGAGCTCGTCGGGGAAGACGGGTAGCTCCGGGAGAGCCTTCGGTGGAGCTCCCCAGGGAGGATGCCGCTTTTGCAGGCTTCGATGACCGTAGAGTCGGGGACATGGGCCACTTTGCTTTTCACCTGAGCAAAGCGCTTGAAGAAGCTTTTGATGGTTTCCCCAGTCCTCACCGGACAGTGTATAGCTGTGAGGAGTCCAGGGGACGCACGTAGTTCCCTTGGAAGTTGGCACAGAACTCCCGCTTGAGCTGCGAGAAAGACTTGATGGAGCCGGCCTTCAGGTTGTAGAACCAGGAGCGGGCAATGCCGGAGGGGTAGAGGGGGAAGACGTTGCACTGTACTGTCTCGTCCCCCCCGGCCGCGAAGATGGCAGTGGAGTAGACCTGCACAAACTCGTAAGGGTCTGCCTCACCGTTATAGTGCTCGATGTGCAGAGGGCGGTAAGGCCGCGGCCACCGGATGCTGCGAAGTCTTCGGCACAGGGGCTGGTTAGCCCCCTGCACTTCCCGGGGAGAGCCCCGGTCGCTATCTTCTTTCACGGGACCTTCGTTGTCTGAGTCTGGAAGCGGTCCAAGAGGTCCGCCAGAATGGCGGTGGCGACGCTTTTCCTCTGGGCCAGGACTAAGTTCCCGGACGTCCGAGCTCTCCGCCGGAGAGGTTGGCTCTTCAGCGGGTCTCTTCCCCCGGCCGGTGCGAGAGCGAGGCTCCCCGCGCTGTAACACCCTGAGTTAGGGGTGAAAAGTTCCTTTTTCATAAATAGCATGCATGCATGTATCTGTAGTAATAGCCAGATCAGTATCTATCCTAAGCCCTAAAATCTCCAAAATCTATCCTGTGACCTCAAATCAAGATCAGATTGTTCAGATGTGATCTATCAGTTACTTTGAACTTAAAAGTCTTCAGAACCTAGATACAATTCTATCTCTAAATTCCAGATTTATCAACTTCTTCTGTTTTCGAAAACAGAAATACCTTATATTACCCAAATACCCTAAGTTTCAGAAATACAGATTTAATCAAAATCTTGACCAAGTTCAGACCAGATTATTCCTGGAATATGATCATGGGTATGTCAATACCTTAATCTAAAAAGTTGACAGCCAGATTTCACCATGTAGACTCTTTTCACAAATCAGTCCAAGAGTTATCGCAAATTAGTCCTTATCTGATATCTGAAAACCCAAAAAGGCTAAAATCTCCAGATTAACTTCAAATTCAGAATTTCTTCAGCAAATCTTCTCAAAATGCTATTTACCACAAGTCTCTCTTCTGCGCAGATATCAAATCGAACCCTAAATGCCAGAACTCGAAATCGACAAAACTTAAACCTTATTTTACCCTAAAGTACCCTATTTTCAGTTTGTATCGAAAACTATTCAAATGTGTCAAATCTTATCAACCATCTTTGCCAAATACCTTGTTGAATATAATCTACCAGATTAGTGAAATCAATTTCAGTTTAAACCTCCCAGAATTCTAGATTTGCATTTCAGTCCAAATCAAGAAATCAAATATTGCAAATCAGCCCAATTTCGACCAGGGCAGTAACCAGTGCACGACCAGAAGCCTCGCCGTGTTTCCTTGCGCCGTGCACGTTCGCCGCCGGTGAAGCTTCGCCTGCAACTTGATCGTGCATGCTGTTGCGCACGTGTCCTCGCCTCAGCCGTCACCGTGGCAGCGTCGCTGCAACGTCGACGACCAGCGCCTGCTTCCCCGCGCGACCAGCAGTGACTTTTGTCAGCAATCCATCGCCACGTAGCCTCGCCGCGCCAGTACTTGTCGCCACCGCTTGCTACAAGCTTTGCCAGGTCCCGATGAGGCGACATTGCGATCAGCTGAAAGCTTGTCGCCGTCGCATCACCGCTCTTACTGTTTCTTCGCCGCTATTGCTCCTGCACGCAACCAGTCAAGTCACCGGCTGCCAATTACTTCGCTGTCCCCTCTTCACAAGCCTCGCCTGTCTATTTAAACCCCACTGTGTACAGCAGCTTCTCCATACTTCACCAGAAACCAGCTAAATTCCAACTCTCGCTGTTTCAGTCATCTTCTCCGGCGAGCCGTCGAGGAAGCTCACGGTGCCAGCTCACTTCACTGCATCTCCTGCCAAATTGAAGCTAGCAGTGAGTACCTCTCATCCTCCTGATTGTACTGTAACATCTAATTGCTCTCCGGTGGACTCTAACGCCGGTGATCGCCGGAAATGGCTGAAAGTCGAAGAATGCCCTGTTCTGGCAATGTAGCTCGAAGTACTCCAAATTAGCTCTCGTATCTGTAATCAAAATTGATCAGTAAGCTAAATCAAGCATGCCTGTGAACTTAGAACAATCAATTGAGCCCAATTTGAAGCTATCCCCGATTCTGAAATTTATCAGTTGCTGGCTCTCGTCGCCAAGCCACACCGGTGAACCTCCGGCCAAATTGACGTCGCCAGTAGCTTACTCATACCCTTCTATCACTCCTAGAGAAAGGAATCGAGTTCAATCGGCTTGTGTTGAAAATGCCCAAATCCAGTGTTTCTTCTCCGGCGCCGATGACCGAAAAAGTGTTCCCGGCCGTTTCAGCACAAATAACCTTGTCATTTAGATGTGCCTTAGCTCCTGAGCATTTTTGTCTTCTAGCCCGACACCTAGATCGGCCTAGATTGGAAGATATAGCATTGCCAAGTTTGTGTCCAGAACTACTCCAGTGCAGCCAGTTCATCTCTGTTCATCATCAAATTTCTTGCTTTCCAGCCATTTCTTGCCCTAGATCCTGTTGACTTAATTGTTCCTGTTACTCAAGCCTACCTCCCAGAAAAAGTGGTGCATCATTTGGAGCTCCAGATCAAAAATTATGCTAAGCCCTAGTTTTTGGCATTGTCAGCTCTATGCCAGAGCTTGTCAGCCAGTGGCATTGACCTTGTTTACCCACTTCTGGTTGTGTAATTTGAAATCCACTTTGTCCACTGAATTTTTAGAGTTGTGATCTACATTTTCTTCTACTACCACAACTTGAGATAAGCACCCTAGCTTTTCTTAAAGCTATGTCCAAGCTTTGATCCGAATGTCGATCTGTTGACATTCGCTGTTTTGATTAAACCAGCCACAAAATTGTTATCCCTATTGAAATCCTGAAACCCTAAGATTATCTAATCACCATCCTTAGCCCAAATTCCTTGAAACCCTAGAATCTCAGTTCAGTTGCAGTTCAAATTATCTCCAGTATAGTTCAATCATTCTTGTTGAGCATTTCTGCATATAAGTCATAAAACATTTTAATATTAAAAGTAATTATTGTGTGTTTGTTTGTCGTCGAGCAGATTCAGAAGCTGACTTTGAAGATTTTGCTGTTGACCCGTCATCGACTGCTGTATTTTACGACGCGGAAGGCAAGTCATATCCTTGGTCATCTTGGACCTATAGTTTAAATGTTGCTAAAACATAACCTTGAATATAGGCAATATTGCATGTGAAAGATTGAGAATGGTTGATTTATGAATTGGCAGTACTAGACTGGTTATCTGTGAAATGTGAAATAAACAAGTTTTGAGCCATGAACTATTATATGTATGTATATACTTATATTCATGAAATAAAACCCCTAGCCGTGACCAGAAAAATGGTGTGGATGGCTGTAGCACTGAGGTGCTAGACTGCAAAGGATATGCAGGCACTGAAGGTGCAGGGTTGTGGATGGTCTGGTCACTGGCATATAAGGACTAGAACCTTGTGTTGTGCGTCTAGTGGCATGAACAACGTACTAACCGCAAGCCTGGTATGGGACAGGCCTGAACAAGTAATTATATGGATCGCACATGAAACCCTTGCATGAGATGTGTAGTGATGCACGATAAACACGGAGCGCGGCTCCCACACATATCACTGAAGGTGATCAAGCACGCTGACCCAGTAATGGGAATAAGCAAAGGGGTGGAGGTTTGGATACAACCTGCCACAACTGTGCCTCACTGAGAGCCACAGGGTCGGGGGTGAATTGTGGGTAAAACATAACAAAAGTTCTTGTTATTTCCACCTTGCCGCTCACAGTATGAAGTGAGTCAGGGGTCCAATCATTTTGTTATGATAGGAAAGGCTTGAAAGTGGAATATCTTGTGGGTAAATTGGTACCTCTCTGCAGAGTTAAAAACATATTCGAATACTCCGAGCTCCCGGGTTTATAGGAGTCTGCTGCGGTGGATTAAATCCACGGGGTGTGACACAAGTACTATTTTCTAAATAAAATATGTTTAATCAAGATTACCCAAATGACATGTGTTGTCATGATAAGGAGTGCTACCGTGGGCTGTCGTGTGTCGACGTGTCGCGGTAGTGCTATAATCTAGTGAACATGAATGATGATGTATATTATGAAAAGTGCTGCCATGAGCTGAAATAAGATGAGATGAGAAAGGAAAAGATTATTTTACAAATATCCATAATTCTTGACTAGTCTAGGTTCATGTCATCACTACTATATGTATCTACTCTTACCTATGACTTGCTGAGTACGTAAGTGCTCACCCTTGCAACATTCAACTCAATAGATGTAGCCTACTTTGATCAAGATGATGGCACGGAGTACTTCGTGGATCCAGAAGGAGGAGAATCAGTTCCGCTAGAGCCCTGAAGTGTGTTGTTCTGCCGTCAACTTCTTTTGTGGGAGGGTCACCTATCTTCTGGTGTGTAGTTAAATATTTTGCTAAACCCTGAATGCCTTGTAGGCATTGTAATCCTCTTTATGTAATATTAAGGCCAGCAGGCCACACTGCTTAATATTTTGTGAGTGCTCTGTTGCATTGTAATATACTCCTGTGTTTGGCTCATCCTGGGAAGTCAAAGGTTTGTGGTTTGGGACTAGCTGCAGCGAGCTAGGTCTCTACAGGAGTAGTCGTTGTCCCCGTTTCGGGGCGCGACACGCGCCCGCGGCCGGGGGGAAGTTCTTCCCCGCGCTCTGGTGAACGCATTCGCTCGACCTCCCCCCGGGCGAAACGGACCTGTCCTGCCGAGGGAGGGAGCTCATGCGCTGTAGCTGCCGGCCCAGAGGCTTCCGGAGCCGGTTGGGGGGATCCCCCTGCGACGACCCCCGGGACCAGAAAGGGGGAAGCCCCTGTATTATCCGGAACCGGGGACAGGGCGCCCACGGCGACGCCTGGAATCGAAGTGGAAGGGGGCCCCAGTGGCCACGACTGGAACCGGGAAGGGGGGAGCGCCTGTAACACCCAGAACCGGCGAGGGGGGAGCCCCCCCGGCGACGTCCGGAACCGGGGAGCCCATGCGGGGGGAAGTTCGCTGAGGCACGGGAGCTGCCCTGTCAACCGCCCCCGGTGCGGTAAACGCGACGCGGGGGGCAGGACTGGCTCCCGGCGTAGGGAAAACCCTCGGCATGAAGTGGGCTCCCGGCCCCGGGAATAGGCCAGGGACAGGGTACCCCCCTGGTGCCACGAAGGGCCCCGGCATGAAGTAACCTCCCGGCACCGGGACGGGCCCGGGTGCCGGGAAGGGTCCGGATGTATATCCCGCAGGGGGAGGGAACCCCCCGGCAGGATCATACAGGGCGGACAACCCCCCGGAGGCCGGAGGGGCCGCCGGGTAACCCATAAACGGGGGCATGTTCCCCGGATACGGGTGTAACGCAAATGTGGGGGCCGGAGGCCGCTCCAACACGCTAAGGAGCTCGTCCATAGAGCGCTAAGCGCGGAGCTGACCTTCCACGAGAGCTTCGAGCAGGGCGTCCCGGGGAGCCGGGGGAGCCGTCGGGGGGAGACTGGTCCCGGCCGAGGTCCCCGCTGTCACCGGGAACGACCTGGAGGTGGAACCACCTAAGTTAAGAGGAAAGGAGGGAGGCGGTACCTCGGCCAGGTCGCCTCCGGAAGGTACCACCGGGACCGCAGTGTCCCAGGCGGACGGCGCCGGGTCTCGGAGACTCGGATCACCGGGTGACGAGGATTGACACCCGGGTTACTTCTAATAAACTTTTGGTTCAAGACAGGTTCGAACCAGACATGTATCTGGCGATGCGAACTCAAGCTATTCTGAGGGGCATCACCATGAGGTCGCAAGCTTTACGCGATCAGGTCGCGGGTTTCGTGCGATCAGACCGACAGCCTTGTGCGGTCAGAAGTTCGTATGCTATACGCGGACTGGACATCCGGGATGTTGCGCGGTCAGCCCACATTCCGCGGTCAGAACATTCTGACCAGGATGCTTGGAGTTTTTTCGGTTATCCTTATATCAGGATATTCCAAGCATCCCGAGAATTTCTCCACGTTGAAGACCAACCGTCAGAGGTTATTATATGCGGTTATTCATGATTAACACGTGTTAATAACCTCCGTGGAAGTTAACAGCGGTTCTCCAACAACCGCATCTAACCGTTTGATGCAGTTTTCTTCATATGGCACCTTTTCGACCAGTATAAAAAGGTGGCAAAGTACATCAAACGAGGGGATCCAAGACATTTGGAAGAACAAGACCCCTGATATAAGTGAGATACAAGATATCTCGACCACTCAAACAACCAAGTCTACGGCTTAGATTAGACAACACTTACAAGTCTCCTATAGCTTCTTTTTGTACACATATGGGGAAAACTTTCGCCTGTGAAGGTTTCCCCCTGCTAGTTTGTAAAGCTTTATCTCATATAGTGAAATCCTAACAGGACGTAGGGCTTTTACTCCCACCATCGAGGGCCCGAACCTGTATAAATCTCTCTGTGCTCCTGTTCACCATTGTTCTGCATACCTTCCAGGAGGGTCATCTTGAAAGGTCTCACAATTACAAATTTAGCATAAGTTCGGCTGAGGACCCCGAGTCTGAATCGTCGACAGCTGGCGCCCACCGTGGGGCCTTTCTCAAGGCGTCCTAATTGGAATCCGGAGGTTCGCCGAAACATGGCCGGAGCATATGATTCCGAGAACGATTTCGATCTCGAGGATTATGCCCATATACCAATGCCTTCTCCAAGCGATCCTGTTCCGATGGAAGAGGTCGAAGGCCAAAATCTTCCACAGGTTGAATCATCTCTCCAAGTCATGTCAATCGACCAGGAGGTAACTGGAGCAAGGTCAGAACCCACAGAGGTTCTTAATGTGCTAGGTGATGAATCCGGCCCGTCATACGACCCTGCTGAGGGAAAATATGATGATGACCCGGAAATTAGCCCAGGAAGGTTCGACCCTGATAACCTTCACTGTCTCTTTGATTTCGAGTCCGACTCGGAACAAACCGAGATGTTTTCCCCATCGGCAACCTCTCTCCCTAGGCAGTTTGCTGTGCTGTCGGAAGAAACTCCCGATCAACAGGCTGCCAGGGAAGAACAAGATCGCAAACAGAAGGAGGATCAAGATCTCGAGCAGCAGAACAACGAACTACGCAGAACTGCCCTAGAGGCTCTTCAAGATGCGCAGGCTCGTTACGATGCTGCCCCGAGTTCTTCTCGACGGTCGCGTGGTCATAGACGTGACCAGACTCCTTCTTTACCACCGGAGCGTTTCCCAGTGGATGAAGAAACGATAACACCTGGTGCCCCTAGGAGAAGTACCCATGGACGACTGCGATCTATCGTGGAAGTCATGCGCAATTTTCCTCCTACGGTCACGGATGCGCAGAAACCGGCCTTTTTTAGGATCTGTCGTGGTATTAAGAATACCCCGGTAGGTTTTGAAGACGATCCTAGCGGAGATCACGCAGCGCGGGTTGACCGGGTGACCGGTCCTCCCCCGCCGGACAAACACAAGAATTGACACGTGGATTTATACAGGTTCGGGTCCCGGTGGGGGCCCTAGTCCTGTCGACGCGCTCCAGACCGGAGTCGTCTGGGGAGGCTCTCTCCGGGGGAGAGGCTTCCGGAGCACGTCTGTGAGATTAGCTATTCCAAATAATAATGAACTGATCCTTTACAACAGAGGGGTACAAGGGCTATTTATAGCCCCAAAAAGAAGCAAAAAACCTAAACTACCCCGGGAGCCACCGTCGGATTGAAGGGTAGGACCGTCCTTCTCCCGGTCAAACGTCTTGGATGCTTGACAGGTGGTCGCTGATTCCCGAGGCGTCCCTCGCGTGACCTGCACGTGATAAACAAACAGGGATTTTACCTTTCAGGAGGGCGGTGACGTCCGGGACCTCTTCAGGAGAGCAGGGTCCCGGGAGCCCAAATGGCGGCGCCCGGGGCAGGCACCGGGGGCCACTGTCCCCGGGCACATGGCGGCGCCCGGGACGTGCCCGGGGGGCACGGTCCCGGGGGCCAAATGGCGGCGCCCGGGGCAGGCACCGGGGGCCACTGTCCCCGGGCAGATGGCGGCGCCCGGAACAGGCCCGGGGGCCACGGTCCCGGGGGCCAAATGGCGGCGCCCGGGACATGCCCCGGAGGCACGGTCCCGGGAGCCTAAAAGGCGGCGCCCGGGGCAGGCACCGGCGGCCACTGTCCCCGGGCACATGGCGGCGTCCGGGACATGCCCGGGGGGCACGGTCCCGGGGGCCAAATGGCGGCGCCCGGGACATGCCCCGGAGGCACGGTCCCGGGAGCCTAAAAGGCGGCGCCCGGGGCAAGCACCGGAGGCCACTGTCCCCGGGCACATGGCGGCGTCCGGGACATGCCCGGGGGGCACGGTCCCGGGGGCCAAATGGCGACGCCCGGGACATGCCCGGGGGGCACGGTCCCGGGGGCCAAATGGCGGCGCCCGGGACATGCCCCGAAGGCACGGTCCCGGGAGCCTAAAAGGCGGCGCCCGGGGCAGGCACCGGAGGCCACTGTCCCCGGGCTCATGGCGGCGCCCGGGACATGCCCGGGGGGCACGGTCCCGGGGGCCAAATGGCGGCGCCCGGGACATGCCCGGGGGGCACGGTCCCGGGGGTCAAATGGCGGCGCCCGGGACATGCCCCGGAGGCACGGTCCCGGGCGCCTAAAAGGCGGCGCCCGGGGCAGGCACCGGAGGCCACTGTCCCCGGGCAGTCATGAACTTACCTGGACTTGACCGCGTGGAGATTTCCCCCAACAGCAGCCCCCCATGCCCTCCGGGGACGAAGCCTGAGCCCCCGGAGGGGAATGGTTACGGTACCGGGAAAATCTCCGGACGAAAATCACCGGAGCCCCGGCGACGCTTCGGCTTCTGTGCCGGGCGCTTCATGGCCGCGCCGCTCTCGCAATAAATGTACGCGGGGTTCGAAACGGCGTCTCGATTTACGTGCCTGTCCCTTCGTTTCCCGCGCACGGTTTGAATCAGTGGTCCAGATTGCTCCGAGGGGGCCACGTGGCGCGCATCTAGATCACGGCCAGCCTCTATAAATAGGGCCTTAGGGGGCCCCGATAGCTCATTCCAAATTTTCCAACTCCAGCTTCAGCTCTCCCGGTAGCGCTCTTCCGGTAGCATTTCCGGTAGCCTTCTCCGGTAGCAAGCGTCCGGGAGTTGTAGCCGTAGCCACCTGAAAACTTAGCCACCGAAAAACAAAGAACTCACCTAATGGCACCCAATGGTCGAGCGAAGACCACGGAGGTGCCCCCGGAGGAAATCCCCGCGGATTTCCTCTGGGCCTCCGAGTTCTCGGCCTCGGATGCGGAGTCCTTGGTCAAGAAGGGCGTCGTCGAAGAGGGGGACATCCGGGTCCCCCTAAAGAAGGACGGAGCCCCCCGCCCCAGGCCCGGAGAGGTTGTGGCCTTCGAGGCCTTCCTCGAGGCAGGGCTCCGGCTCCCGGTGCACCCGATGCTCCGGGAGTTCCTAAAGGAGTACGGGGTGGCGCTCAACCACCTCACCCCCAACGCCCTCGTCCGGATGGGTCTCTTCATCTGGCTGTACGAGACGGCGACCGGGCGGGAGCCCACCCTCCGCGTCTTCCGGTATTTTTACGAGCCGGCAGCGCGGAGCTCCCACCTGGTGAAGGGAGGACCGAAGTCCCCCTTCGGCTCGGTGATGGTCCAGATGCTGCCCTCCCGGGTAGCGGACTACCCGGCGGCGGCCTCCCGGGACCACTGGGGGGACTGGCTCCGGAGGTGGTTCTATCTCTGGGTCCGGGACGAGACGGTGGTCTACGCCCCGGAGCCTCCCACCTACAGCCGGTCATCCGCACCGAAGCCGCCGGTGTGGACGGACGAGGAGTTCGAGCTCCTCGGGAAGGTGGTGCTGGCGAAGAAGGCCTGCTCGATGCGGGACGCCGCGGAGGAGCTGGCGCACCTGCGGCTTTCCCCCTTCTCACGCGGGGGAAGGGGGATCGGCATGGGCCCGGAGCAGCGGCCTCCGGTCAAGCCGGTGACGCGGCGTAAGTCCCCTGCATTTTTGTACTTGCAGTTTTTTACGGAAAATTGACTAACTTTTTACCTTACAGTGCGCCCGTACCCGGCGGCGAGGGACAAGGCGGAGCACCTCCTGGGGAGGTACTTCGCCGACGAACACGAGCGCATCGTGCGCCTCGTGGGGGAGGGGCCTCCCCGGAACTTGGTGGCCGAGGCCTACGGGCTCAGGCTTCCGGAGAGGAAGCCCCTTCCCACCCCCGGGTCTCATAAACGGGGGAAGGATGCTGCCGGGGGCTCGGAGCCCAAAAAGCCCCGGGTCCAAAAGACCCCGACCCCGACGACGGCGCCGGCGACGACGCCGGTGAGGGCCCGGGAGGTGACTCCCGGGGCCGAACATGCCCGGGCGGCGCCCCGGGCAGAGGCGACGCCTCCGCCCCTGGAGGCCCCCGTCGAGGCCCGGGGGAAGGAGGTTGTTGTCGATGGGGCGGGGTCCGATTCGGCGGACTACGCCCCGTCGCCAATTCGCGTGACTCTCGTCTCGCCTCTCCCGGCGGCATTGGCGCCGGAGAGGCTAGAGGTGAGGTTTTCGGGGGCGGCGCCCCCGCGCCTCTGGCCGGTTGATGAAGAGGGGGGGAGCCCCTCAGTCTTCGAGGTCCCCCCGGAGCAGGAGGCTCCGAGGGCCCTCCGGCCTGGGGCGGGCAAAGGCCCGATGATCCCCCCCCGGGCGGAGATCCCCGCCCAATCTTTGTCTTCGTCTTCGGAGGAAACTTCGTCGATGAAGACGCCGACGACGCCGGCTGCGCTCCCGGATTCAGAGGTCCGGGGGCCGTCTCCCGGCCGCGACAGGAGGGCCGGGCAAGACACCTCCCTACTTCCCGCGGATGAGGTGGCCCGCTACGCGGAGGGCCTGCACAACCGGAAGGTGCAGGCCTTCGTAGCAGGAGGAACGCTCCACGAGCGTTTTGAGGGGCTCGAGTCCCTCGGAGCCCAGGTAACTCGAGCTCCCAACACTTCGGCTTTTTTCCTGCACTTAAGATTTTTCTAACTCTTTATGCATTTTGTAGGTAGCGACTGTTACCTGGGGCCTTGAGCAGCGGGTCACCCGGCTGCTCAAGGAGGCAGAGAGCCGGGCCGCGGCCTGCGTCGAGCAACGGGAGGCGGCCCTCCGGGAGCGGGACGAAGCTCTTGATGAGCTGTCCCGGGCCCGGGCGCAGGTGCACCTTTCGGAGGGCGCCTACATCCGCCTCCGAGAGGAGGCCAAGGTGCGGGAGAAGGCGCTCCGGGAGCTCGAGAGCTCCAGCGTCCGGGCGCTGTCGGACGCGGGCCGCTCCGTCCGGTCGGCCTTGGAAAGCCTTGGCGTTAGCCTAGGCTCCGGGAGCGGCCCGGAGGTGCCCCCGGCAACCCTCGCGGAGGCTGTGCGTTTTCTTAACGCACAAGTCTCCGCCATCCCGGAGGCTGCGGACGTCCGGGCACGTGGCCGGGCGATCCCCGTCATCCCGGCCGCCGTGGGGCTCGTTGACTACCGCGGGGTCGGCGCCCGGGCGATCGGGGGGCGCATCCCCCGGGGCTTCCCGGAGGCCTTCGAGCCGACGCGCCGGGAGGTGGAGCTGCTGGCGGAGGGGTTCTACGACCGGATCATCCGGACGTGGTTCCCGACACTGGTGCCTCCGGCCGCGGATGTCCCTGCCCCGGCCACGGAGGAAGCTCCCCGGGGGGAGGACCCCAATGCCAAAGTATGAGCCTCCCCCCGGGTCTTTAGCTAGGACCCCTTTTTGTTTTGTTAGACATTTTGATTCCGGTAGCTTCTTAGGAGAAGCCCCGGGCACTTGTACAAAAACATTTTGCAATGGAATATATTAGAAATTTTTCTAAGTCTTTGCAATGAAATGTTACCAGGGTTCCCGGGGGGTTGCTCCCGAGCAACGGTCCGGGAGAGGCTCTCCGGGGGACGCCCAAGCGGCTTTGATTTTGCTGAGCCTTGTCTCCGGGAGGCGCGACGGCGGTACTGCCCGGGAGCCTGTCCGGTTGAGGTGGCGCCCGGAATGGCACTTGGATAATTTTGACAACAGCCGTGCTGAATTAACTCCCCCGCGCCCGAAGGCCCAGATGATACCTCCTCTCCGGATACTCCCGCCGGCTGGATACGAGTTTTGGCCCGAAAACGTACTTCGGGATTCTCAGCGTCGCGTCCGGGCGCTGTACCGGGACCTGGCCCGGGAGCTAAGGGAGCGCCTCCGGGAGCTTTAGGCGTAGGGGCCTTAGGCTCGTAGAAAATCCCCCGGGTTAGGACCCGGGTTGTATCATTTCCGTAACCCACCGGAGGGGGAAGATGTCCTCCGGGTTTGTTGATCAATAAAGCTCATTGTTTCCTTTTATTGCCTCTATTTTCTTCTTCTTGGATGGTCTGGACGACTCATCTTAACAAAGATGAGCTAAGTCTCTTCGTGGGTGACCCCGGGGGCCCCCTGTCCCCCCCCGCCCACAGCGGGCGGGAGGAAGCCTCCGCGCGCTGTGGGGGTAACAGGGTCCCCGGGGGGAGCATAGCCTGTAGGAGAAATATCTTAGAAAATTGTAAAAACAGGGTTTCCGAGGGAGGGACCTTCCGGGGTGCCCGGGGGCACCGGGAGAGGTTCATCCGGCCGCCGGGAGAGCGGGGAACCGGGAACAAGGAGCGGAAGGGGCTCATGAAAAGCCAATAAGACCTCCGGAGGGGAGCTTCCCGGGAGACTTCGTCCGGTCGCCGTGAGCGGGGAACCGAGAATAATGACTCCGGGGGAAAATTTATCTGAGAAATCTCTTCGTAAAGCAATTGTCCGGTCGCCGTGAGAACGGGGAGCCGGGAATAAGGTCGCTGGGGACCAATCCTCCGGTCGCCGTGAAGACGGGGAGCCGGGAATAACATCGACTCCCGGAGGAGGAAGATGGATCCAATCAAGCCGCAAGGGGCTGATCTTCCGGTCGCCGTGAGAACGGGGAGCCGGGAATAACGTCGACTCCCGGAGGAGGAAGATGGATCCAAATAAGCCGCAAGGGGCTGATCTTCCGGTCGCCGTGAGAACGGGGAGCCGGGAATAACGTCGACTCCCGGAGGAGGAAGATGGATCCAAATAAGCCGCAAGGGGCTGATCTTCCGGTCGCCGTGAGAACGGGGAGCCGGGAATAACGTCGACTCCCGGAGGAGGAAGATGGATCCAATCAAGCCGCAAGGGGCTGATCTTCCGGTCGCCGTGAGAACGGGGAGCCGGGAATAACGTCGACTCCCGGAGGAGGAAGATGGATCCAATCAAGCCGCAAGGGGCCGATCTTCCGGTCGCCGTGAGAACGGGGAGCCGGGAATAACGTCGACTCCCGGAGGAGGAAGAGATCCAGAAAGCCATTAGACGTCCCACTGAGGAGAGCATCTACTCCCGGAGGAGGAAGTGCCCGAAGACGGGTCTTGAGTGTTTGGGCAGGGGACTAGTCTCCCAAAGTGACTCGTTACCACGGCCACTGTGACCGGGTTGCCGCTTACACCCTCAGTCCACGAGGGCTGATCGTAAGCCGCCCTACGGGAGTGCAGGCTCCGTTGTAGGGACTTGTTGGGGCTGGCCCACTTCCTCGCGGGGAGGGCATCCTCGCGGGGAGGGCGCCCTACGGGAGTGCAGGCTCCGTTGTAGGGACTTGTTGGGGCTAGCCCACTTCCTCGCGGGGAGGGCATCCTCACAAGGAGGGCATCCTTGCGGGGAGGGCATCCTCACAAGGAGGGCATCCTCGCGGGGAGGGCATCGCCACTAGGGGCGGTAATGAGAAAGACCTGCAATGAGACAGTTTGTACAGCAAGACCTATGTATTACTAATGAAATGAAGTACAGGGTCTCCCCCTGCGAAGCCGCGAAAGGGGAGGAAAATACAGCGTCCCTTCTCCCCCTCCGGCGTGAACGCACCGGGGGAGGGGACATGCCCGTGAGGCTAAACATAGAACTTGCGAAGTAAACGCAAGTTCCACGTCTGCTTCAGCTCCTGCTCTTGAAGGTCGAAGAGCTTGTAAGGGGTCCCTGAAAGGGGGGAGCCCTGATGACCACAACCGGAACCGGGAAGGGGGTAGGCCCTGTAACACCCGGAACCGGCGAGGGGGGAGCCCCCGAGGCGACGACCGGGACCGGGAAGGGGGAAGCCCCTGTGGCGAAGACCGGAATCGAAGTGGAGGGGGCCCCAGTGGCCTCGACCGGAACCGGGAAGGGGGCAGGCCCTGTAACACCCGGAACCGGCCAGGGGGGAGCCCCCGAGGCGACGACCGGAACCGGGGAGCCCATGCGAGGGGAAGTCCGCTGCGGCACGGGGGCTGCTCTGTCGACCGCCCCCGGTGCGGTAAACGCAACGCGGGGGGCGGGACTGGCTCCCGGCGCAGGGTAAACCCTCGGCAAGAAGTGGGCTCCCGGCCCCGGGATCAGGCCGGGGACGGGGTACCCCCCTTGGTGCCATCGAAGTGCCTCTGCATCTTTTGCATCTGCAAATAAAAGACTAGAATTTGCGTTACGACACAGGTAAGGCCCGTGCTTTTGGTGAAATATGGGCTGAGAATCTCCCTTCAGTTGGAGGCGTCGGATCCCCGGGGAACGCACGTGGTGCGACCTGAGGAGCAAAGCCTCGTACTTGGCGGCACTGCTGGCCCCGGGAACAGCAGGTCCTTCCGGAGGCTCCCTTCCGGACACGGTTTGAGGAGGGGCCCCCCGGGGGATACTGCCGCGACGTTTGGTTCCAGGGGGGGCCTCCCCCCTGGGCGCCTCAATAATGTTGACGCTTCCGATCGTGGCGGCTGCGCGCTCATACAGAGCACGGGCCATGTCTTGGTCTCCCCGGACGTTGATCACGCCATGCGGCCCGGGGATCTTCATGCAGAGGTAGTTTTGATGGGTGGCAGCCCCCAGCCGGTTGATGGTGGTCCTCCCCATAATCACGTTGTAGGAGGAGGGGAGGTCCACTACATCGAAGCGGACCAGCTCGGTCCGGTAGTTCTCCGGGGCACCGAAGGTCACAGGAAGATCTACCTTGCCCACGGGGTGGATCGCCTTCCCCGGGACAAAACCTTGTAGGGGCCCGGCTGCGGGCTGCAGGAGCTTCTCATCCACCTGCATCTCTTTGAAAGCCTTCAGGAATAGGACGTCGGCGGAGCTCCCACTATCCACAAGGATGCGGGCCAGGTGACAGTTATAGATTGTCGCGGAGACAACGAGCGCGTCGTCGTGGGGGAAGCGAACCCCCCGCGCGTCTTCTGCCGTGAAGGTGAGGGGGACGTCCGACCACTTTGGTGGCGGGGACGTGTGTAGCACCCCCACAACCTTAACTTCACGCGCGTACTCCTTACGCTGGCGCTTGGAGTCCCGCCCGGAGGTAGACCCTCCCACGATGACGTTGATGCGGCGCTGAGAGGTCTGGAAGGGGAGAGCTTTTGAAGGCTCCCCCTCCTGTGCCTGCTCACCCCCCGCGGGAGCGGGAAGGGCCGGAATAGCTGGCCGAGCGAGCAAGGAGGCCGGAGTCCCCCCCCCTGCCCGCGCTGGTCGAGGAATGTCGCGAAGTGCTGCAGTAGTTGGTCGCAGTCTCGGGTAGCGTGGGTACTGGACCCGTGGAAGTTGCACCACGGTCCTTCCCGCCTTCTCCCCGCGGGGCCTTCCCGGCCGCGCGAAGACTGTCCTCCCCCATGACCTTTTGGCTTGGGGAAGGGGCGGTTGCCCTTCGGGGGGTCGCGCGAGCCGCCTCCGCCCTCGAGGACAAAAGTGTCCCGAGGCCGTGGCTCGTTATGCCCCCCTTGTCTGGGGCGTTTGGGGGGATCCCTGGCCCCCCGGTCAACGGGGGCAGGAGCCCCCTGGGTCTTCTTCCAGATATCGTCTTCCTCCGCCCGAGCATACTTTTCGAGCACGTTGAAGAGCTCATCGGCGGAGGAGGGGCAGCTCCGGGAGAGCCTTCGGTGGAGCTCCCCCGGGAGGATGCCGCTTTTGCAGGCTTCGATGACCGTAGAGTCCGGGACGTGGGCCACTTTGCTTTTTACTTGAGCAAAGCGCTTGAAGAAGCTTCTGATGGTCTCCCCGGTTCTCTGGCGCACTGTGTATAGCTGTGAAGAATCCAGGGGACGTACGTAATTTCCCTGAAAGTTGGCGCAGAACTCCCGCTTCAGCTGCGAGAAGGACTTGATGGAGCCCGCCTTCAGATTGTAAAACCAGGAGCGGGCAATGCCGGTAAGGTAGAGGGGGAAGACGTTGCATTGGACGCTCTCGTCCCCCCCCGCCGCGGAGATGGCTGTGGAGTAGATCTGCACGAACTCGTAAGGGTCCGCCTCGCCATTATAATGCTCGATGTGCGGGGGACGGTAGGGCCGCGGCCATCGGATGCTGCGGAGTCTTCGACATAGAGGCTGGTTCGCCCCCTGCACTTCCCGGGGGGAGCCCCAGTCACTGTCTTCTATAACGGGGGACGCCCCCTCGTTATCCGAGTCAGGTAGCGGCCCAAGAGGGCCGCCAGAGTGGTGGTGAAGACGCTTCTCTTCCGGGCTGGGACTGATTTCCCGGACGTCCGGGCTTCCCTCCGGGGAGGATGCTTCTTCGGTGGGTCTCTTCCCCCGACCGGTGCGAGGGCGAGGCTCCCTGCGACAACGACCGGGGGGAAGCTCTTCCCCGCGGCTGGGAGAATGCATTCGCTCAACCTCCCCCAGGGAGAAGCGGACCTGCTTCCCCTGGGGAGGGAGCTCCTGCACTGTAGCAGCCGTCCCGGGAGCTACCGGGGCCTGCTGAGGGGAGCCCCCTGCGACGGCCCCCGGGACCGGAAAGGGGGGAGCCCCTGCACCATCCGGAACCGGGGAGGGGGCGCCCGGGGCGGCGTTAGGATCCGAAGAGGGGGCCCCTGTGGCAACGACCGGGGCCGGAAAGGGGGAAGCCCCTGCGACATCCGGAACCGGTGGGGGGTGAGCCCCCTCGGCGACGTCCGGGGTTAGGGAGCCAATGCGGGGGGAAATTCGCTGAGGCACGAGAGCTGCTCTGTCGACCGGCCCCGGTGCGGTAAACGCAACGCGAGGGGCGGGGCTGGCTCCCGGCGTAGGAATAACCCCCGGCATGAAATGACCCCCCAGCCCCGGGAGCGGGCCGTGGACGGGGTACCCCCCTGGTGCCACGAAGGGCCCGGGCATGAAATAGCCTCCCGGCACCGGGACAGGCCCGGGTGCCGAGAAGTGTCCGGAAGTATATCACGCTGGGGGAGGGAACCCCCCAGCGGGATCATACGGGGTAGACAGCCCCCCTGACGCCGGAGGGGCCGCTGGGTATCCCATAAACGGGGGCATGATCCCCGGATACGGGTGCGACGGAAATGTGGGGGCCGAGGGCCACGCCAACACACTAAGGAGCTCGTCCATAGAGCGCTGGGCGCGGAGCTGGCCCTCTACAAGAGCTTCGAGCAGGGCGTCCCGGGGAACCGAGGGAGCCGTCGGGGGGACGCTTGTCCCGGCCGAGGTCCCCGCGGTCACCGGGAACGACCTGGAGGTGGAAGCACCTAAGTTAAGAGGAAAGGTGGGAGGCGGTACCTGGGAATGGTCGCCTCCGGACGGAAGCGCCGGAACAGCAGCGTCCCGGACGGGTGGCGCCAGGTCACCGGGACCGGCGTCACCGGGAAGGGTGCGGGCCCTTGTTCTCGGAGGAGCCATGGCGATTCGTCACGGGTCCCCACGGTCGGCGCCAACTGTCGTGGTATTAAGAATACCCCGGCAGGTTTTGAAGACGATCCTAGCGGAGATCACGCAGCGCGGGTTGACCGGGTGACCGGTCCTCCCCCGCCGGACAAACACAAGAATTGACACGTGGATTTATACAGGTTCGGGTCCCGGTGGGGGCCCTAGTCCTGTCGACGCGCTCCAGACCGGAGTCGGCTGGGGAGGCTCTCTCCGGGGGAGAGGCTTCCGGAGCACGTCTGTGAGATTAGCTATTCCAAATAATAATGAACTGATCCTTTACAACAGAGGGGTACAAGGGCTATTTATAGCCCCAAAAAGAAGCAAAAAACCTAAACTACCCCGGGAGCCACCGTCGGATTGAAGGGTAGGACCGTCCTTCTCCCGGTCAAACGTCTTGGATGCTTGACAGGTGGTCGCTGATTCCCGAGGCGTCCCTCGCGTGACCTGCACGTGATAAACAAACAGGGATTTTACCTTTCAGGAGGGCGGTGATGTCCGGGACCTCTTCAGGAGAGCAGGGTCCCGGGAGCCCAAATGGCGGCGCCCGGGGCAGGCACCGGGGGCCACTGTCCCCGGGCACATGGCGGCGCCCGGGACGTGCCCGGGGGGCACGGTCCCGGGGGCCAAATGGCGGCGCCCGGGGCAGGCACCGGGGGCCACTGTCCCCGGGCAGATGGCGGCGCCCGGAACAGGCCCGGGGGCCACGGTCCCGGGGGCCAAATGGCGGCGCCTGGGACATGCCCCGGAGGCACGGTCCCGGGAGCCTAAAAGGCGGCGCCCGGGGCAGGCACCGGAGGCCACTGTCCCCGGGCACATGGCGGCGTCCGGGACATGCCCGGGGGGCACGGTCCCGGGGGCCAAATGGCGACGCCCGGGACATGCCCGGGGGGCACAGTCCCGGGGGCCAAATGGCGGCGCCCGGGACATGCCCCGGAGGCACGGTTCCGGGAGCCTAAAAGGCGGCGCCCTGGGCAGGCACCGGAGGCCACTGTCCCCGGGCTCATGGCGGCGCCCGGGACATGCCCGGGGGGCACGGTCCCGGGGGCCAAATGGCGGCGCCCGGGACATGCCCGGGGGGCACGGTCCCGGGGGTCAAATGGCGGCGCCCGGGACATGCCCCGGAGGCACGGTCCCGGGCGCCTAAAAGGCGGCGCCCGGGGCAGGCACCGGAGGCCACTGTCCCCGGGCAGTCATGAACTTACCTGGACTTGACCGCGTGGAGATTTCCCCCAACAGGATCCTGGCGGAAAGACTGGACGAGGTCGCATCCCAGGCAACCCCAACAGCCTCTTCCCGCTCGGTAACACATTCCCACGAACGGGATGGTCCTCATTCTGGCTCTGGCCGGCGGAGTTACCCGCAGCCCGTACCGTCCCGATAGGACAAATACCGGCGAATGCAGGATTCTCGTAGTAGGGATCGAGTTCCTGTTCACTCTCGTTTGGGACCACGAGTAACCTCGCCATTGCGTGAGGTTGCTCGAGACCCAACCGAGAGTCATAGGGCGGTCCACGGTCCTTACGTTGGTTGCAAAGCTTTTTCACCTGGCCTACGAGCTGTCGTTTGGCCCGATAAGTTTCGACCAGGGGCCATTGAGAGGTTTGATGGAACTCAGAACCCATCCGAGTTCCTTCAGATCTATATTACTGCCATCCAAGCAGCGGGAGGCGATGACAAGGTCATGGCCAACTACCTGCCAACAGTCCTCGCAGGACCGGCTAGAACCTGGTTGTTTAATCCGCCTGAGGGTTCCATCTACAATTGGGAAATGCTATGCGATGCCATCCTCAGCAATTTCCAAAATTGTTACCAAAAGCCGGGTAAGGAGGACGACCTGCATAGGCTGCGGCAAACTTCGACCGAAACACTTCGGCAGTTTGTCAAGAGGTTCGTCGGGGTGAGGAATACCATCCCGAACATATCTGATGGCTCCGTAATCAGGGCATTTAAGCATGCCGTTTGATACCGGAGATTCACTGAAGACTTGCTTATCCACCCTCCTCGATCAGTGGCCGATCTGTTCGACATGGCTGATCGATACTCCGATGCAGCCGAAGCGGTCGAATGGAACCGAATGGTCGATAAGGGGGACCTACAACCCCAACCAGGCTTCAAGGATGCCAGGAAAGAAGATTCAAGCAAAAAGCCGGAGTCTTCACCGGGTGGGAAGTCAAAGAAGTCGAAGAGGAACCGCTCTGGACAGTACCGCGAGGTCGCAGTCGCAGAGAAGCCACCTTCGACCAAAGGTAATAAGTCTTCATTTAAAAGTAAAACTGCCTCTGGTGGTCGGGATTCCGACCAGCCAGAAAAATCAACTAATCCGTAGGAGGGCAAAAAGTGGTGTCCACTCCACAACTCTGCAGGCCATGACCTCAAAAACTGCAGGAGTTGGTTGAAACAACTGGACGATTTCTACCAAGGAGCTGGGCCAATGCCAACCTTACCGCCTAAAGAGCAGGCGTGCGGGATTAGAGACGTCGACGGAGACGAAGAAATGGCTTACCAGGTACCTCAAAATCATGTTAATGTCATTTTCGGAGGTTCTTCCTCTTTCGTTTCCAAAAGACAGTTTAAAACCTTCTGCCGAGAGGTTAACCAAACGGAGATATCCCTTGCTGAACCTCAATACCCCCGTTGGTCGGATATGCCTTTGACGTTCGATCGCGCTGACTATCCTGTGGGGCTAACCCGACCATTGAGGCTACATCTGGTCATCACCCCAATCATCAGTAACGCGAGAGTCGAAAGGGTCCTGATTGACGGGGGAAGTTCCCTTGATCTTTTATTGGTCAAAGCACTCGACGAGATGCAAATTCCTCGTTCGAAGATCAAGCCCATAATCCATCCATTTTATGGGATAATCCCAGGCCCCTCCATGATGCCATTGGGACAAGTGGTCCTCCCGGTCACTCTGGGAGAACCAGACAACTTCCGAACGGAATTGGTTACTTTCGATGTAATCGATTGTGATTCAGCTTATAATGCAATCTTTGGCAGGCCGACTCTTGCTAAGTTCATGATGGCAACGCACTATGCTTATCAGTGCGGGAAATTGCCTGGCCCCAAAGGTGTCATCTCGATCCGAGGCAGTCGCAACATGGCACTCACGTGCGACCGGTTATCTTTGGAGATGGTCGATCAACTTCCCCTCCGGGACACTCAGGTCGCCACCGTTGCCGCCGATGCGATCAGGGCTGCTCCTCGACCAGATGAAAAACTCAAACAAGTTCCTTTGTACCCAGATGACCCATCCAAGACAATTCGGGTTGGGTCAGCCCTGGATGACAAATAGGAACTCGACCTTGTTGCTTTCCTTCAGGCTAACGCAGACATGTTTGCGTGGAAACCGTCCGACATGCCCGGTGTCCCAAGGGAAGTAATTGAGCACAGGTTAGCAATTCGACCTGGACAACGAGCAATAAAGCAAAAGCTCAGGCGTTTTGCCACTGACCAACAGGAAGCCATCCGAGAAGAGTTGGACAAACTCTTACAAGCCGGGTTAATCCGCGAAGTGGATCACCCGGAATGGCTCGCCAATCCGGTCATGGTCCGCAAGTCAAATGGCAAGTGGCGCATGTGTGTCGATTACACTAGCCTCAACGCTGCCTGTCCGAAGGATGACTTTCCCCTTCCCCGCATCGACCGGCTGGTTGACTCGACTGCGGGTTGCGAACTGATGAGTTTTCTGGACGCTTACTCAGGATACCATCAAATTAGCATGGCAGAAGACGATGAAGAGAAAACTGCCTTCATCACCCCGTTCGGCACATACTGCTACGTCAGAATGCCGTTCGGTCTCAAGAACGCAGGTTCCACGTACCAGCGCTTGATGCAAAAGACCTTTCTTTCCCAGATAGGGCGTAATCTCGAAGCATATGTAGACGACTTGGTTGTAAAAAGTACCAAGAGATTGTCTCATTTGGACGATCTCGCTGAAACCTTCTGTAATTTGAATCGCTTTGGAATAAAATTAAACCTGGAGAAATGCTCTTTCGGGGTTTCTTCAGGAAAACTCCTTGGTTTCCTTGTGTGTTCCAGGGGCATTGAAGTTAATCCTGAGAAAATCAGGGCTATTGAACAAATGAGGTCGCCCTCGACCATGAAGGATGTTCAACGCCTGGCTGGTCGCATGGCGGCTTTAAGTCGCTTCATATCGCGATTAGGCGAAAGGGGATTGCCTTTCTTCAAAGCCTTGCGGAAGCATCATAACTTTACATGGTCGGATGAGGCCGAAAAAACATTCCAGGAGGTAAAAGCATATTTATCCAGTCCCCCAGTATTGGTGTCTCCCGACAAAGGAGAACCGTTGCTTCTTTACTTGGCGGCCACACCACACGCGGTCAGCGCCGTTCTGATCGCGGATAGAGAAGGAATACATAGAACTGTCTACTATGTGAGCGAAGTACTTCATGGTCCTAAGGAGCGCTACCCTGAGGTCCAGAAGATACTTTACGCGCTACTGATGGCTTCCCGTAAGCTACGACATTACTTTCAAGCACACAAGATCACAGTACCCTCCTCTTTTCCTTTGGGGGATATTGTCCGAAATCCAGAGAAATCTGGTCGAATCGCCAAATGGGCGGTCGAACTCGGTGCCTTCGAGATCCATTTCACCCCTCGCACGGCGGTTAAGTCTCAGGTTTTGGCCGACTTTGTGGTCGAATGGACCAACCCTGAGCCACCCGTGCAGTTAGCAGAGGAACTGGAGTGCCCCGATTATTGGACAATGTACTTTGACGGCTCCCGTAGTTTTCAACACTCGGGGGCTGGAGTGGTCTTAGTTACGCCCCAGGCCGAACAGCTTAAGTATGTCATTCAACTACACTTTGTTGCAACCAACAATGCAGCAGAGTATGAAGGTCTTCTTGCAGGGCTCCGGGCAGCAAAATCCCTCGGAGTCCGTCGATTAGTGGTGAGGGGAGACTCACAGCTGGTCGTAAACCAGGTAAACAAGGAGTACAGCACCTCCGATGAGACAATGGCTCATTACCTGGGGGAAGTGAGGAGATTGAAAAAACACTTCAGTCATTTCGAAGTCCAATACATCCTGCGAAAGGACAACATTCTCGCAGACCAATTATCCAAAATTGGGTCCTCACGCTCATCCGCTCCGGCAGGAGTGTTCATTGAACAATTGGACCATCCTTCGATCATGACTTCGGTCGAAGATGATCCGGTAATAGCCTTCATTACCAACCTCGGTCAGGAACAAGATTGGGCTCATCCATTGAGGGTCTATCTTGAACATGGGACCCTACCCGAGGACGAAACCGAAAGTGATCGGTTAATTTGAAAAGCGCGTCTGTACAAACTCATAGATAGGATTTTGTACAGAAAGGGTACTCAAGGAGTATTCATGCGTTGTATATCTCAGGAGGAAGGAAAGTCCCTCTTGAGAGAAATACATGACGGTGTATGCGGTGCGCACTCGTCATATCGTACACTGGTCGGAAAGGCTTTTCGACAAGGATTCTACTGGCCTTCGGCACTTGATGACGCCAAGCATATGGTCAAGACGTGTCCCCAGTGTCACTTCCACGCAAGGCAAGTTCATCAACCTGCCTATGTGTTGCAAACCATTCCTCTCGCATGGCCATTCGCGGTCTGGGGGATGGATATCGTCGGTCCTATGCCACAAGCGGTCAATGGGTACAAGTTTCTGTTCGTAGCCATTGACACATTTACGAAGTGGATTGAGGCCGAACCAGTACGAAATATTACCGCATCAGCCGCACAAAAGTTCTTCTATAAGAACATTGTGGCACGATTTGGTGTTCCAAACCGTCTCATCACAGACAATGGTTCTCAGTTCGCCAGCGGTCTTTTCCTAGACTACTGCGATCAGGTTGGGACCAAGGTGTGCTTTGCTTCTGTGGCCCATCCACAAAGCAATGGTGCCGTAGAACGGGCCAATGGGCAAATACTGCAAGGCATTAAAAAGCGCGTTTTTGATCGCCTTAAGACCCACTCGGGGGCTTGGGCAGATGAGCTCTATACCGTTCTATGGGCATTACAAACTACTTCTAGTCGCGCCACCGGTGAGATGCCCTTCCATTTGGTCTATGGGGCCGAGGCGGTATTGCCTATGGAAGTAAGTATTGGTTCTATTCGGACAGATCAGTTCGAACAGATTAATCAGTCCGAACAACGGGCGTAAGATCTCATCCTCTTAGAAGAACGGCGTGATCGCACCCTGGTTAAGTCCGCGGCATACTTGCAAGCTTTACGCAGGTATCACAGTAAAAAGGTTCGACCACGTGATCTCAACGTGGGCGACTTGGTTTTACAAAAAATTCAAGACCAGTCTAATCGCAACAAATTCTCCCCAAAATGGGAAGGTCCTTATACTGTTGTCTCAGTGCCGCGGACAGGATCGGCGCGGTTAGCTATGGAGGATGGTCGGATTTTGTCCAATACTTGGAACATCGATCAACTTCGCAAGTTTTACGTGTAAGTATTCCAATCACTTTTTTCCTGTTCAATTAGCATCTTTTGCCAAAACGAAATATTTTTTGCTTTCATACAATGAGTTTTTCTCTTTAATCCCGTATCAAATGCATTCGACCTGGGGGCTGACCGCCGACGGTCAGATCATTACAACAATCTAATCGGATTCGCTGGTCGATCTCATGACCACTTACAGATAAGTCACTCCTAAATAAGCCGTTTCTCAACGCATACGGGGCTATCTGGTAAGTCCTTGGTCATCTGAGTGGCTACCAGTTCGCAATAAGATTAGACGTTACATTGATCCTGATCGTTGGTTTAAAACACACACCCCTGGTCGTTACGCTTATGTTTTCTCCTCTGCTTATAACACTAAGGCTTTAGTATTCATAAGCAGAGGCGGGGGCTAGGGGGGATGTGCTTATAGTATGGAATTCATATTATAAAAATGCAAAATATATACTTCCTGTCAAAAATGATTTTTTACATACATTGCATTATACACAATTGTCTAGATACAAAAATAAGGATCATTCGATCCCCAGCTCAGTCAGGAGCCTATCTACTAGGGGCTTGACCTCCTCTATGACTGCATCGAGCAGCTCTTCACTCTCGACCTCAACCGGACCTACCAGTGCGCTCAGATCTGCATCTGGGCCATGGTGAAGTCGAACCCGGCTGAGTACGGCTACTGCGGCTGATCGAACCCTGGTTCTGATCACCTCTTCGCGTCGCCGTGTATCTCCAGGGAGATACTCAAGCAGTGAATCCGCCTAGGCAGTAAGCAGCGATGTCTAGTCACTTATGCTGAGGTTGTCTTGCTTCGGTTCTACCACATCGGTCTTCAAAAGATCATCCACGGCCTTCAGTTTTTCGAAGATCAGAAGGCTCAGCTCTTTGATCGCCCGATCGGTGTGGCGAATCGAGGATTCAAGAATCCCCTTATCCCGACTAAGCTGCGTAATTCGACCTGCTTGCGCTGTACAGAGAGAGGAGATTATTTGCATATTATGGATTCAAGTCTTCTTAATCAGGAATTGGCTTACCAGCATTCTCTGATCGAAGTTTGTTGAGTTCAGTTTCTTGTTTCTTAAACATTGAGACTGAACTGGCCACCTCTTTCTTCAAAAATATAACCTCTCTACAGCAAAATCAAGGCAGTCACAACCAAAATGCACCCATACTAACCAAAGGGTAATGGTACTCACCTGCGCAAGCTGTCGCGTTCTTTTTGAATGGCTTCTGTACTGGCCATCACAACATGCGAATAGCTTATTAGCCAGGATAATCCCTGTGGTGCCAAGGAAGAAGATCAAAGGTGTCCTAAGTACAATTCAGGCACGAGAATGAAGGTTTATTATACCTTCATAAACTTTTGTAAGACAGCATCATTCATTCCAGCGGGGATCCTCGCTAGATCCCCTGATGCGCTTACTACAAGGACAATTGGTGGAAGTGCCGGCTGGGCGCTACCCCCAGTAGTCATCGGTTATGACTGGGCCCCTACATTTATTCCTTCCCCTGCGGTCTGGACGATTTCCTGGACCACAGGGGTGGAGCGTTCTTCGTTGGAAGCTCCTGTACCAGCTGCGACTTCAACCCCTCCGGAGGCAGTTGAAGAGCTGGGCACCGTCTTTCTTTGCCTGACAAGAAAGGCAATTTGAGCAGTTTTTATTTAAGATTATTGCCAATTCAAGGTTCTTACCTTATTTGAAATCCCATTCGCTCCTGAGATTTCTGGGAAGGTTCCCCTTGGGAAGAAGAACCATCATCGGTTCTTGCCTTCCTCATGGGAAACAAGGTAGCTCCCCCCTGGATGTGTTCAGCTATGAGCATATTTCTAAGGAAAAGATAGAGACAAAAAGCAAGGTCTTTACCTGGGCTACCGTACTGGCTGGTGGGTCTACATCCGAAGGCCTTGGCAACTCCTGGGTCGCTGGAGCCACCACAACCGGCCTTTGCTCAACTACCTCCCCCTCTGTCTGCAGAGGAGGAGGATTTTCCCCCCTGGGACTCGCAGTAGTCACAGGGAGAAGCTCTTCTCCCTGTATGAGCATTGATTTGTCAAACATACAGAAGGAATCATAAAAAGAATGACATAAAGGAATCCTTACCGTGGTCGTCCTTTCGACCAGAGGAACAGAGACAACCGGTCCTGAAGTCTCGGGGGCTTCAGGAATTGGGGAGTCACCCGCGACCACAAGATTTTCGGTGGTCGCAGGATCTGCCACGACCACCTCTTCAGTAGTAGTGGTCTCTGCGGGGCAGCTTGGGGCATCGCCGGATGGGAGATCCGCGATCTTCCTCCTCCGGAGGATCAGAGGAACGTCATCCTCTTCCTCCTCGCTCCCCTCTCCCTGTACGACGAAGAAGTGATTCCAATCTGCACCTGGTAAAACAGAAGGGATGCGATATCTTACCGCCGTCTTTCTTGCGGTAGGAGGAACGCTCCGTGAAGACCCTTCCTCGGGATTTGGCCTGGCCTTCTTGGAGGCAGGACTCTTTGTCCTGGGTCTTTGGGAGACCTTCTTCACGTTCTTTACCGTTGGCTTCCCATGAGAACCTACGTTCTCACTCGGAAAAGTCGTCTCGGCAAACCTTCCTAGGAGCTGATTCACATTTTCGATGGAAATGTTTAATGCTGGACATGCATAAGATCTAAAAAATGGAGGCCAGATAGAGAATGTACCTTTCGGCGCTCCTGTTTAAGGTCGTCGCCGGTGTGAATCAGACTCTGTGGATGAGGTGATCCCTTAGGGCCCTCTACATCGGCGTTGTAGGCCCTAAGGAGGGAGTTGGTCCGCCTTTCAATTTCGGACGAAGGCAGGACTGTTCCCAAACTCAAGTCAGAATTTGCACAATTCAAAAATGGGAAAGCTCAGCGCCAAAGAAATAAATACCTTGACTGTAGTCCAGGGTGCTATCAGCCATGGACCTAATCTCCCACGCCGGATGAGCCCTTTCACGCAGAGGACACACCCGATTCTTCACGAAGTCTCGAATAATGTCTCTAGCCGTCAATCCTTGATTGACCAAGTGAAGAATCACCTCGGCATGCTTCGAAAGCTCCGAGTTCATCGCCGGAGGAACATCTAACTCGCTCGACTTCTCCGGTCGCGAGTTTTCAAACCATAGACTGCTTTCAGATGGTGGAGAGCAGTAAAACCACCTTTGGTGTCACCCGTGCACAGAATCTCGCAGGGGTGGGGAGGGATACTCCTTTTTGTCCCTCAGCCGGAAGTAGATGCATCCGGCGGCGTTGGTGCTCTTCGACCACGCCGAAAAGTAGAATCACCGGAAAAGATCCACGCTGGGATATATTTCGATGAAGGCTTCACAAAGATGCTGGAATACCGCATGTATCAGCATCGCGTTGGGGTGGAGGTTGATCAGTTCCCACCCATAGTGCTCAAGGACATCCTTGAGGAACCGACTCTCGGGGAATCGGAACCCGCAGCGCAGGTACTCCTCAAAAACTACCAACTCGTCCGCTTGGACAGTTGGGGTTTCTTGGTCCTTCTCCGCAGGCCGCCAGTTAATGAGCAGCCGCGGAGGAAGGATCTCCTCCTTCTCTAACGCCACTAGGCTCTCCTCGGAATGGTGGATGCATCGGCTCCAGGACGCCATCTTTGGTGGAGAATCAAAGGGAAAGCTGGCGATTTTGGGAAGACGAAGGCTGAAGAAAATGAGGGTTTTGTGCGGCGAGAATAATGAGGGTTTTGGCTGTGTGGCTTCTTTGAAAAGACATCTGCTCTTTTTATAGACCCAAGGCGACGCATTAATGAGTAAGCGGCTCATTTCAAACGTTCCATTGAATGCTTTATTCATTTCCCATAATGGATACTGTCTCTGATGGACCCGATAAAGTATTCAGGCGTCGGATCTGAAACAAAAAGACTTCTTTGTTTTGGAAATTGAAAGTGCAAAAGGACTGAAAAATTTTCAGTACTTTTCAGAAGACGTTTTTCCTTTTTCTACTTTGAACATTTTTTTTCGAAAAAATCATGCAACTCAATTTTTGACGTACTGAAATGTTTCTAATTGGGTTATGGTTTTATCGAAATCGTGTTTTAGGCTAAAACTTTGATTCTAATCGGAGTAACAGCCTGACCGAGTTCCAACTTTGGTCGCACTTTAGTTTTGACCGCGGCTCTGAAACTGATCACAGAATCTGGGCAGGTCGCGGTGCTTTTTTCTTAAATGCGATTCTGATCGCAGAACTAAAGTTTCCTGTGTATGAATGGTCGCGAACATAAAGTTTATGGCTATATTTTCGCACAGAAGATGTGAAGAATGTTCATGAGAAATAAGAAACTTTTATTTCTTACATTCTTACATACAAAAGGAATACAGTCGATCAAAATGTCGACTTGCTCCGAAAGAAGTTTACAAAGTTCCCCAAGGGACATGTTGTTGTCAGTAGGATTTACACTGGCAACCCCCAGGGAATTAGCAACTACCCTAAGTCTATCTACATCATCCCTAACAACAGACGCACTATTGTCCCTAATCAAGTCAGAGAGTTCTCGCTGTTGCTGAGCGAAGTCCCTCTCTCGACGAAAATGATGCGCCTCTTCTCGGGATCGATCAAGACATTCTACTAAACGCAGAATCTTCGAGGCCATCTCCTCGGTCTTCTTCTCCAGGGCATTCTTCTCTTCCAGAAGAGTCTGTCCGGAAGGAAGAGATGGAGCAGCAGAAGGCTGATCGCTGGAGCCTCCTACCTCCTGCATTTTGCAAAAGTTAGTCACACTAACTATAATTATCAGCAAAAGGAGAGAAGAATTGTTACCTGTCCCGGTGCATAACCCGTTAATACAGCCATCTTGGGAGGAAGATCATCAGATGGTGGAAGAGCAACCTTCCCATCAGAAGATTGCTTCGCCAACCCAATATGGCAATCATCTGATCGAGGGATAGTCACCGCTTGCCGACCAGGATGTTGATCACCCAAAAGGATGAGAGAATTGAATGTGATGGGATCTTTCTCTAAGGATAAAGGCCTAACTTGTCGAGAGGCATGAACGGGAGGGTCAAAGGAACTGAAGGAAGAAAGAAACTTGCTACATTCTTCACCTTTGTTCCACTGGAAGATCCTTCGTCAACCTTGGGTTTCTTCCTTAAGGGAGACAGGACTTCAATTGTTTGAGACCCTTGTTCAACAACTTCCTCTTCATCACTCTCAATCTCGATGATATCGTGATCTGCCATTGGGAGAAGTATGTGAAAAGGAAGAAGGCAGGATAATAAGAAAAGGACTTAGGCGTGGAGGGAAATTGTGGATTTTACAAATCCAGGAGCCTGGTATTTATAGCCGCCTGGGTGACGGTTTGCATTCCAGACGCCTCGGGTTTCGTCAAAGCATTTACAATTTTACCTCGAGATAAAAATAGTTCTACGGCGCTATCATTGCCCGTCACATAATGTCAGAACCCGTCTTGGGAAACCAACCGTTTTCACTTAGTGCGCCACTAAGTGGAAAAATTGAAGAGTCGGGTTAAAATCCAATGCACGGTTTTTAAATTCAAAATAAACACGTCTCTTCATTTTCTTCGAATTTGGGGGCTAGCTGATGAGGATTGACACCCGGGTTACTTCTAATAAACTTTTGGTTCAAGACAGGTTCGAACCAGACATGTATCTGGCGATGCGAACTCAAGCTATTCTGAGGGGCATCACCATGAGGTCGCAAGCTTTACGCGATCAGGTCGCGGGTTTCGTGCGATCAGACCGACAGCCTTGTGCGGTCAGAAGTTCGTATGCTATACGCGGACTGGACATCCGGGATGTTGCGCGGTCAGCCCACATTCCGCGGTCAGAATGTTCTGACCAGGATGCTTGGAGTTTATTCGGTTATCCTTATATCAGGATATTCCAAGCATCCCGAGAATTTCTCCACGTTGAAGACCAACCATCAGAGGTTATTATATGCGCTTATTCATGATTAACACGTGTTAATAACCTCCGTGGAAGTTAACAGCGGTTCTCCAACAATCGCATCTAACCGTTTGATGCAGTTTTCTTCATATGGCACCTTTTCGACTAGCATAAAAAGTGGCAAAGTACATCAAACGAGGGGATCCAAGACATTTGGAAGAACAAGACCCCTGATATAAGTGAGATACAAGATATCTCGACCACTCAAACAGCCAAGTCTACGGCTTAGATTAGACAACACTTACAAGTCTCCTATAGCTTCTTTTTGTACACATATAGGGAAAACTTTCGCCTGTGAAGGTTTCCCCCTGCTAGTTTGTAAAGCTTTATCTCATATAGTGAAATCCTAACAGGACGTAGGGCTTTTACTCCCACCATCGAGGGGCCGAACCTGTATAAATCTCTCTGTGCTCCTGTTCACCATTGTTCTGCATACCTTCCCGGAGGGTCATCTTGAAAGGTCTCACAATTACAAATTTTGCATAAGTTCGGCTGAGAACCCCGAGTCCGAATCGTCGACACCGGGTAGGGTGCGAGCCCTTGTTCTTGGGGGAGCCATGGCGTCTTGTCACGAGTCCCCACGGTTGGCGCCAACTGTCGTGGTATTGCGAATACCCCGGCAGGTTTTGAGAATGATCCTAGCGAAGATTACGTGGTGCGGGTTGACCGGATGACCGGTCCTCCCCCGCCGGACAAGCACAAGAAATGACAAAGGGATTTATACAGGTACGGGTCCCGGTGGGGGCCCTAGTCCTGTCGACGCGCTCCCGACCGGAGTGGGCTGGGGAGGCTCTCTCCGGGGGAGAGGCTTCCGGAGCACGTCTGTGAGTTTAGCTATTCCAATAAAAGAGAACCGATCCTTTACAACAGGGGGGTACAAGGGCTATTTATAGCCCCAAAAAGAAGCAAAAAACCTAAACTACCCCGGAAGCCACCGTCGGATTGAAGGGTAGGACCGTCCTTCTCCGGTCAAACGCCTTGGATGCTTGACAGGTGGTCGCTAGTTCCCGAGGCGCTCCTCGCGTGACCTGCACGTGACAAACAATTCGAGACTTTACCTTTAGGAGGGCGATGAGGCCCGGGATGGCACTGGAGGCCACGTCCCGGGGGCCAAAAGGTGGCGCCCGGGGAGGCCCCGGAGGCCACGCCCCCGGGCAAATGGCGGCGCCCGGGGAGGCCCCGGAGGCCACGTTCCGCGGGCCAAAAGGCGGCGCCCGGGGAGGCCTCGGAGGCCACGCCCCTGGGCAAATGGCGGCGCCCGGGGCGGCGCCAGAGGCCAAGTCCCGGGAGCCAAATGGCGGCGCCCGGGGAGGGGCCGGAGACCACGTCCCCGGGCAAATGGCGGCGCCCGAGACGGCGCCGGAGGCCAAGTCCCGGGAGCCAAATGGCGGTGCCCGGGGAGGGGCCGGAGACCACGTCCCCGGGCAAATGGCGGCGCCCGGGACGGCGCCGGAGGCCAAGTCCTGGGAGCCAAAATGGCGGCGCCCGGGGAGGGGCCGGAGGCCACGTCCCGGGAGCCAAAATGGCGGCGCCCAGGGAGGGGCCGGAGGCCACGTCCCGGGAGCCAAAATGGCGGCGCCCGGGGAGGGGCCGGAGGCCACGTCCCCGGGCAAATGGCGGCGCCCGGGGCGGCCCCGGAGGCCAAGTCCCGGGAGCCAAATGGCGGCGCCCGGGGAGGGGCCGGAGACCACGTCCCCGGGAAAATGGCGGCGCCCGGGACGGCGCCGGAGGCCAAGTCTCGGGAGCCAAATGGCGGCGCCCGGGGAGGGGCCGGAGACCACGTCCTCGGGCAGATGGCGGCGCCCGGGACGATGCCGGAGGCCAAGTCCCGGGAGCCAAAATGGCGGCGCCCGGGGAGGGGCCGGAGGCCACGTCCCCGGGCAAATGGCGGCGCCCGGGGCGGCGCCGGAGGCCAAGTCCCGGGAGCCAAATGGCGGCGCCCGGGGAGGGGCCAGAGGCCACGTCCCGGGAGCCAAATGGCGGCCCCCGGGGAGGGGCCGGAGACCACGTCCCCGGGCAAATGGCGGCGCCCGGGGAGGCCCCGGAGGCCAGATCCCCGGGCAATCGTGACGCAACTTACCTGGACTTAGTCCCGCGGAGATTTCCCCCGACAAATTGTACTGATCGGACATTGTCCGAAATGGCCGGACAATGTCCGACCTATACAATTTTGGCCCAGTTTCTTGCAAACGGCTAGTTTTCTTTGAGGGCTATATATATCTCGTGTTTGCTTTTATTTGGGGCTGCTCAAACACCTAATATTCCTGTGTATAAGCTAGCCAAACTCTTTGGAATCAATCTATTGCATTTAGAGCCAAGATTTGAGCCAAATCTTTGAGAGCACTTAGAGGAGAAGCAACTGTGAGAGGCTAAGAGTGTTTAGTGCACTTCATCTATATTTGCAAGCGAGTGCTAGTGTATGTGCATTCATTTGCATCCTTGAGCTTCTAGCACTTGATTCGTTCAAGTGAGCACATCGGACTTGTTACTCTTGGCGATCACCTTCGCCTCGACGGTGTCAGAGGAGAGTCGCGATCTCTCCGGTTGAAGTTTGTTGGAGAGGCCGACAAACAACGTATGAAAGGTTTGGTGCTCGCCTATCCGGTGTGGAGAAGGAGCAACCTGAGTGAAATATCCTTCGTGGATATAGAAGCGAGGCTCACGCGTGAGCGCTTCAACATGGAGTAGGGAGACCGGGCGAGTCTCCGAGATCTCGGTAAAAATCATTGTGTCAATTGTCTCTCTTTTGTATAATTTGTATTCATATTGACACAATTGCTTGATTTACTATTGTTGCATGTTATATTGAATATTTCATATGGTTGAATGCAACTAGATGTTTGATTGTTAAACTTTTGCAACCCTAGGTTATCCTAAATATCTTTTAAAATTGTTTAGTTGGAAAGAAATTTTAAAAGCCTCCTATTCACCCCCCTCTAGTTGGCATCCTTGATCCTACAATTGGTATCAGAGCAAGGTCTCTCATTTAAGCATATTCTTCTTCAACAAATTCTCCTTCGGTCGAGAATTCTAAGTCTACCAACGATTTACATAACAAGGGTGAGTACAAAAGGATTCAGCAAGAATATAACAAGACATAATGCAGGATGACCTGAATTAGCTAAATTCAAGGAACATTCATTTAAGCACATAATAAGTCAAGGAGTATAAGTTTTACCTTTTCAATAAAACATTTGTTGAAAGCATTCTCCACTTGATTGTTTAGAAAAGTTCTACTGAGCACTTTACACCATAGGACTGAGGTCACCTGTAGGCCTCCTTTCCTGCCGCGATGCAGTTCTTGATCTGAGAACAAGGAGTGAACATTCACGTTTTTACTCTGTAGAGGTGTACCACTTCACCCATAGAAACTCTTAATTTATATGTCAGAGCTTGTCAACATCACTCCACATTTTTTTAATGCGTGACTTGATCAAGCTACCAGAGTTTTTCTCAAATCTATCTACTAAGCATCTCCACTCCACCAGTTTGAGCCTATAGCATCCTGGGTACTTAGTGGGCGACTCGTGGAACCCATCTGGATTATTTTGAGCAATCTGTGACACACCTTAGGTTATTCGGAGCGACCCGTGGCACTTATATATACATATATAATAATACATTCTCATGTGCAGATGACTTTAGTTTCTAGATGAGATACTAGACTAGGCTCGTCAATTCCTGAGAAACATAATTACACACACCATATATATATATAATAGGAAATAGAAAATGCAAGGATGAATGCATCTATATTTTCATTCTCCCTGACCCGTGATCGAATATGGCTAATTGACACTTCAAGGTAAAAGAGATTTAAGTTTATATTCTGCATGTATGTATGTATATATATATGTATGTATGTCTATAATAATAACAACAACAACAACAACAACAACAACAACAACAACAACAACAACAACAACAATAACAAGAAAACTCTCGGTTGGGCCTGAACTGGCCCAACTTCCTTCGGCTCGGGTTCGGCCAGCCCAAGCCCAACTGCCCCTCTCTCTGTCGCCAAAACACACGCACATACAAGCAACACAGATACACACACACGCACACACACAACACTCAAAAACCCTCGCCGAGGTTGTTAGGGTTTGCCTTTTTCCTCGTCATCTTTGTCTCCGATGCTAGTCACGGTGGCTCCTCCGGCGACCTTTTTCGTCCCTAGCTTGTGCGCCACCCACTTGTTCACACGCGCCTGTTAGAATCCCGTAGCCTAAACACTAATTGTGATTTGATCTACACATCCTCGTTTTCCTCTCGGGCCCTCGTCGACGGCTAGTCGTAGCTCGTGCTGTGCCGTCGAGTAATGGGGCAATAATATTTAGCAATTAAATGAAAAGACAGTTGGGACTGGCTAGGGGGACACGACCATGGCGATGATGACAGTGCAACTTGGTTGACGGTGAGTGGTGGCGATCGGACAACTACAGAATAGTGGGCTTGCGATGCTGGCATGTTGATGATGATGATGGTGCCGATGGTGAGCATTGGTGGAGACTACAAGGAGGTGCGGTTGAGGTGATCCGATCGACTAGGGCAATGGTGGTGGCAATCGGCAATGAGCTACAGCAGTGGTGAAGCTCGGCGAAATAGAGCAAACAACCAGATTTGCTGGTGCTAGGCCAATCGGGGTGATGTAGCAACTGACGATGATCTCGAGGAGGTTGAGGGAAAAGGCCAAATGGAGGAAAGAAGGATGAATCGAGCAGTGATGAAAACGAGGAAGCTAGCGATGATGAGGCTCCAAAGTGCACGACGCAACCACGACCACGATGGTGATCGTCGGTAGCAAAGGCAAGGTCGGTGGTCAGTGGTCGGGAGGCAGCTCTAGGATGCTAAGAGAATGACCGAGGAGGTGGTGTGGTGAAGGATCACTGGGACGGTTTGTCGACAGTGAGGCCGGCGACAATAGTTGGGCGGTGGCACGAGAGCTTGCCGGCAGTGATCTTGGCGAGGCTGAATGGCAAAGAGGTCAGGGAGGACGTGCGGATGCTAAGGGATGACGGCATCGGCCTTCGGCGTAGTGGAAACGGTAAAACCGCCTGGCTGCAGAACCTTACACAGACAATCCATTTGGTGGACAAACAGTTCGACTATGACTGGAACAGTTTAGGTGGTCTAAAAGTGGGTGATTTGGAGACGACGTAATGGCAATTCGGCGGTGATCTTGCCAGCGAGGCTTGATAGAGATGTTGAGGAGGTCCTAACAACTGTGAGGAAGGATGGTGCTGGCCTTTGGTGTGGTGGCGATGACGAAAATGACGAAGACGCTACCGTAGCAAGATGCTAGAACTCGGCACTGCCGCGGTAGGGAAAAATTAGTGCCACTACATAGGCGCTTTAGAGAAGAACGATTGCCGCGGCTGGGATGCGATAGGGGACTTTCTATTGCTAGGTGGATGTTGACGCTATTGAGGTAAAACATTGGCGTGGCTGGGAAAATTCTCTACCGCCGTAGCGGAGCGGCAGGCAGAAGTCTAAAGTTGATGTTGCTGTTGTTTTCTTGCAATGTGTATGTCTGTAAGACAGAGATCAATGAAAAGGCTAAGAACAACAAGGATGAGTAAAAATGGGTGTGTTTACTTGGTTGCTAAGTGTGAGTGTTGTGTGGTGATGATTTCCAAGAGAGTAGCACAGATATACACTCCTCTCTTGCACATGGATGGCATGGTTGAAAGTTCTTAAGAAGTATACACTTTTGCCTCAGGTTAGCAACTTTTTTGTTCTGAAAACTCATTTTATGTGTTATTTTATGTGATTTTTTGTAACATTTTTACAATCATTTTTCATGAGTGTGTTCATTATGTTTCAAGGAATAAATGTGCCATATTTGGAAGCATTTCAACATCATTTGGATAGGAAACAAAGTGGAGGAAAAAAAATGAAAAAAATCAGAAAGTGAAATGTTGAAAAAGGGAAAACCCTAGGCGGGAAAGGGCTAGAGCATGACCTTTTCTCAGCCCTAAGCATGTGCGTGACCATGCCCATGCTAGACTCTGTTGGGGGCTCGTTCGTTTTTGTTTGGCATAATTCGGAGTCTGTTTCGTGTAATTTTTGGACCATTTTGTCAGATTCTGAGTCAGTTTCCTTTGTAAACACGTCAAAGAGTTGTAATCATTTAATCCTAGGACTTTTAGTGTATAAATAGAGAAGCTTTTTACTTAGTTTAGCATTCCTGGATCATCCAGGTTAGTTTAATTTAGCTCCCTCTCTAATTTAGATTAGTTTGTCTAGTTTTCATCCATTCTTTAATTTGTAAGCCAACCTGGACGATGTTCTTTATTATTTTATGCAATTTAATGAGTTCTTTATTATTTGCAATTTCTCTATACTTATAGTTTTTTAGTAATTTTCCTCTAGAGTTAGGGATGTCCTAATCCGTAGGGCGTGATTTCTACTTGTGGCTTTGTTTTCAAGTTTTGCATCTTAATTTCTTGAGTTTTCTTCCTCTAAACTTTAATTTCTCAACTAAGTGAGATGGATATATATAATGGTTGACCACTGATGGGAAATTTAGGGGAGTTCTTGAGTTCTTTTGACTGAGTAATTGCACTCTAACGTGGAATTTAAGAACAAGATAGAGACTCTTGCCAAACTTAACCATGAGAGTGATCGTCTAATCGTTGTACCGGCAACCATACTGGTAACTTAATCTGTCTTGAAAATTACTTGAAATTTAATTGTGATTCACTGGCCCCTACTAGAAATTATGCCTGATGGTTATAGAGTTCTTAAAACCCTAGTTTTGCAACTTGATTTCTGAAACCATATTTTGTCGATTCTTGTTTCTAAAACCCTAGTTCCCATAACTTGTAATCTTTTTACTTTCAAAACCCTAGTTTTCATAGATAGTAGTTGTAACTTGAGTAGTAGCTCTCAAAACTCTAATTCGCTATGATTTAGTTAGCAATTTCTTAATCTGAAAGATGAATACGCTTGTTACTCGTGTAATTGACCCTCAAGTGCTCAACATTCAACTGTTCACTTGCAATTATTACTCAAACACACCCTTCTCGAGCGTGTCAATGGTGAGGTAGCTAGCATGTTGTGTATTATCAAGAGGTGAACTAGGGGCACTTTGGTCACTCCATTGTTGTACTAGTGGTAAATTGAGGGTAGTTTGGTCTGGTGACATGTGGTAGGTGAGGGCATCAATGTGAATTATTTTATTTCTAGGGCTTGGATGGAAAAAGTGATTAATTGCAAATGTTTTATTTGCTGGGGGGATAGAATGCTAATGTGTATTGAAGCATGACAACCATGAGAGGACTCTTATGCAATTTTGAAAAACGACAAGTCCCTAAATACATCAATGATTACTAATGTAGTTAAATAAAATGATAAGGCTCCAAATGCATGCAATTGTGGTCATGCATGACAACCATGCAATTAAGAAGCTTTTAAGGTTTTGAAATTGAAAAGGGGCTTGTTTGAAAAAAGAGTGATATTTCCATTTTACTATTATTCTTAGCACTATTGTATTTCTATTTTGATTGTAAGGGCTACTCTTGATATGTAAGATTCACTGGAAACAGGTAATATCTTAACTGAAAATAGCTTCACAGGCCTGAGGACTTGAACTCGAAATGCATAGAAGTAGGACTCCCTATGGTATGGGCTATAGCGAGGTGGAAAGACAAGTTGGGTGGAATGCAACTCCTAACAAGTTGGAAGAAAGTAGCTTAAAATAGCAAAGGTCATCTCATTATACTATACCCCCAAGGAGGGGAGAAGAGAAGCATTGTTTCTTATCGAAAGGTATTCCAAGGGCTGTACTTGATTCAAAGACATCCTACAATAACCAAAAACTTCCTAAGAAAGATAAAGATTAGCTTTTTTTTTTCTTTTTTCCCCAGCTAAAGAGATTTGCCCATTGGAAGAGCTTTCAAACTCTTTTCTCTACCGTCAATGGAAACTTGGTAGAAAACTTCTTTTGATCGGCTGGACCCATTTAAATAAAGGCTTTTTCTTGCTTTAGACTTGGATTTCGATCTGGGTATTCTTTCTAGTTGGCTAGATTGATTTGTCCTAACCTATCAGCTAGAACTTTTATTGATGGAAGCTTTCTCATAGGAGGTGTTGCTCAATAGATAGGAAAGGAGTCGTTAACTTGGGAGCTCTAACGAAGCGAGAGGTTTGGATTTGGATATTGAAACTCGCACTAATAAAGGAGTCCTTTCTCCAGGAAAGGTTCATATTGAGAAGCCGTTACGCTAATTAGTTCGATTTCAGGGTCTGCAAGAGAAAAGTCGCCTAACGATTGGGAAGATTGTCGTGGTATTGCGAATACCCTGGCAGGTTTTAGGGACGATCCTAGCGAAGAAAACGTGATGCGGGTTGACCGGGTGACCGGTCCTCCCCCGCCAGACAAACACAACAAGTGACACAAGGATTTATACAGGTTTGGGTCCCGGTGGGGGCCCTAGTCCTGTCGGCGTGGTCCCGACCGGAGTCGGCTGGGGAAGCTCTCTTGGGGAGAGGCTTCCGGAGCACACCTGTGAGTTTTGGCTACTCTAGCAATAATGAATAACTTGTCCTTACAACAAGGGGTACAAGGGCTATGTCGTGGTATTGCGAATACCCCGGCAGGTTTTGAGAATGATCCTAGCGAAGATTACGCGGCGCGGGTTGACCGGATGACCGGTCCTCCCCCGCCGGACAAGCACAAAGAATGATACACGGGTTTATACAGGTTCGGGTCCCGGTGGGGGCCCTAGTCCTGTCGACGCGCTCCTGACCGGAGTCGGCTGGGGAGGCTCTCTCCGGGGGAGAGGCTTCCGGAGCACGCCTGTGAGTTTAGCTATTCCAATAAATGAACCGATCCCTTACAACAGAGGGGTACAAGGGCTATTTATAGCCCCAAAAAGCAGCAAAAAACCTAAACTTCCCCGGAAGCCACCGTCGGATTGAAGGGCAGGACCGTCCTTCTCCCGGTCAAATGCCTTGGATGCTTGACAGGTGGTTGCCAGTTCCCGAGGCGCTCCTCGCGTGACCTGCACGTGACAAACAGTTCGAGACTTTACCTTCAGGAGGGCGATGAGGCCCGGGACGTCGCCGGAGGCCACGTCCCCGGGTCAAAGGCGGCGCCCGGGACAGCACTGGAGGCCATGTCCCGGGAGCCAAAAGGCGGCACCCGGGGAGGCCCTGGAGGCCACGTCCCCAGGCAAATGGCGGCGCCGGGACGGCCCCGGAGGCCATGTCCCGGGAGCCAAAAGGCGGCGGCCGGGGAGGCCCCAGAGGCCATGTCCCGGGAGCCAAAAGGCGGCGCCCGGGGAGGCCCCGGAGGCCACGTCCCCGGGCAAATGGCGGCGCCCGGGACGGCCCCGGAGGCCATGTCCCGGGAGCCAAAAGGCGGCGCCCGGGGAGGCCCCGGAGGCCACGTCCTCGGGCAAATGGCGGCGCCCGGGACGGCCCCGGAGGCCATGTCCCGGGAGCCAAAGGGCGGCGTCTGGGGAGGGGCCGGAGGCTAGATCCCGGGGTAATCATGACATATCTTACCTGGACTTAGTCCCGCGGAGATTTCCCTCGACAGCAGCCCCCCATGCCCGCCGGGGACGATGCTCGAGTCCCCGGTGGGTATGGTTCAGGTCACCGGGAAGATCTCCGGGCCAAGCTACCGGAGCCGCGACGCTTCGGTTTCCGTGCCGCACGCTTAAAGCCGCGCCGTTTCGCCATAAATGCGCGCGCGGTTCGAACCGGCGCCTCGATTCACGCGCCCGTCCCTTCGTTTCCCGCGCACGGTTTGAACTCCTACGGTCCAGATTGATCCGCGGGTGCCACGTGGCGTGCATCTAGACCACGGCCCGCCCCTATAAATAGGACCTTGGGGGGCCCGGAAGCTTATTCCAAATTTTCGGCCTCAACAGTTTTTGCTCTCCCGGTAGCTCTTTCCGGTAGCAGGCGTCTGGGAGTTTCTAGTAGTAGCCTCCTGCAAAGTTAGCCACCAAAAAAGAAGACTAACCTCATGGCACCCAAGGGTCGAGCGAAGACCACAGAGGTGCCCCCGGAGGAAATCCCCTCGGATTTCCTCTGGGCGTCGGAGTTCACGGTCGAGGACGCCGAGTCCTTGGCCGAAAGAGGCATCGTTGCGGACGGGGACATCCGAGTCCCCGTGAAGAAGGACGGGGGCCCCCGCCCCAGGTCCGGAGAGGTCGTGGCCTTCGAGGCCTTTCTTGAGGCGGGGCTCCGGCTCCCGGTGCATCCCATGCTCCGAGAGTTTCTCAAGGAGTACGGGGTGGCTCTCAACCACCTCACCCCGAACGCGCTTGTCCGGATGGGCCTCTTCATTTGGCTCTTCGAGACAGCGACCGGGCGGGAGCCCAACCTTCGCGCCTTCCAGTATTTCTACGAACCGGCGGCGCGGACCTCCCACCTGGTGAAGGGGGGCCCCAAGTCCCCCTTCGGCTTGGTGATGGTCCAGATGTTGCCGGCCCGGGTAATCGACTACCCGGCGGCGGCCTCCCGGGACCACTGGGGGGATTGGGTCCGGAGGTGGTTTTACCTCCGGGTCCGGGACGACGCGGTGGTGTACGCCCCGGAGGCCCCCACCTACAGCCGGTCGTCCGCACCAAAGCCGCCGGTGTGGACGGACGAGGAGTACGAGCTCCTCGGCAAGGTGATCCTCTCCAAAAAGACCCGCTCGATGCGGGATGCAGCTGAGGAGATGGCTCTCCTCCGGATCTCCCCCTTCACCGGCGGGAAGAGGGGGATCGGCATGGGCCCCGAGCAGCGGCCCCCGGTGAAGCCGGTGACGCGACGTAAGCTCCGGGAACCCGCTGCATTGTACTTACAAAGTTTTAAGAAATTGACTAGCTCTTTACCTCTTGCAGTCCGGCCGTACCCGGCGGCGCGGGAGAAGGCGGAGAACCTCTTGGGGAGGTACTTCGCCGATGAGCACGAGCGCGTCGTGCGCGCCGTGGGCGAGGGCCCCCCCAAGAACCTGGTAGCGGCGGCCTTCGGGCTAAAGCTGCCGGAGAGGAAGCCTCTCCCCACCCCCGGGTCGCACAAACGGGGGAAGGAGGCGGCCGGGGGCTCGGAGCCCTAGAAGGCCCGGGTTCAAAAGACCCCCGGCCCATCGACGACGCCGGCGGCGACACCGGCGAAGCCCCGAGACGAGACCCCCGGGAGCGAACGTGCCCGGGCACCGTCCCGGAAGGAAGCAACACCTCCTCCCCCGAAGGGCCCCGTCGAGGCGCAGGGGAAGGAGGCGACCGCGGTTGGGGCGGCGTCCGACTCGGCGAACTACGCCCCGTCGCCGCTCACGGTGGAGCTCCTCCCGCCCCTTTCGGCTTCTTTGGAGCCGGAGAGGCTGGAGGTGAGATTCGCGGGGGCCTCGCAACCGCGGGTTTGGCCGGTGGACGAGGGGGGAGCCCCTCGGTCTATGAGGTTCCTCCGGAGGAGGGGACCCCGAGGACCTTCCGGCCCGGGGCAAGGAAAGGCCTGATGGTTCCCCCCCGGGCGGAGGCTCCCGCCGAGAGCTCCTCGGCCACGTCTTCAGGGGGCACTACCTCGTCGACGAAGACGCCGGCCGTGTTACCGGACCTTGAGGTCCGGGGACCCCCCGCCGGCCGCGCCGGCGGCGCCGGGCGGGAGACCCCTTTGCTCCCCGCAAGGGAGGTCGCCCGCTACTCAGAGGGCCTGCATACCCGGAAGGTGCAGGCCTTCGTCGCGGGAGGGACGCTCCATGAGCGTTTCGAGGGGCTTCAGTCCCTCGGGGCCCAGGTAACCCGAGTCGATAACGCCTTCGCTCATCCCCTGCACTTTGAACTTTTTCTAACTCTTATGTATTTTGTAGGTAGCAGCTGTTACCTGGAGCCTTGAGCAGCGGGTCGCTCGGCTGCTTAAGGAGGCGGAGGGCCGGGCCGCGGCCTCCGTAGGGCAGCGCGAGGAGGCCCTCCGGGAACGTGACGAAGCCCTCGCGGAATTGACCCGGGTACGGGCCCAGGTCCATCTTTCCGAGGTTGTCAACGCCCGCCTCCGGGAGGAGGCCAAGGCGAGGGAGGAGGCGCTCCGAGAGCTCGAGAGCTCGAGCGTCCGGGCGGTGGCGGACGCGGGCCGTTCCGTCCGGTCGGCCCTCGAGGGCCTTGGCGTAAGCCTCGGCTCCGGGAGCAGGGAGGTGCCGCCGGCGACCCTCGCGGAGGCTGTGCGTTTTCTCAACGCACAGGTCTCCGCCATCCCGGAGGCTGCCGACGTTCGGGCACGGGGTCGGGCGATCCCAGTCGTTGCGGCTGCTGTGGGGCTCGTCGAGTTCCGGGGGGTCGGCGCCCGGGCGATCGGGGGCCGCATCCTCCGAAGCTTCCCGGACTCCTTCGAGCCTTCGCGCCGGGAGGTCGAGCAGCTCGCCGGAGGGTTCTACGACCGGATCATCCGGGCGTGGTTCCCGGCTCCGGCGCCTCCGCGGGAGACGTCCCAGCCCCGGCCTTGGAGGAAGCCCCCCAGGGGGAGGACGCCAACGAACATGTATGAGCCTCCCCCCGGGTCTTAGCTAGGGCCCTTTTTTGATTTAGGACATTTTGATTCCGGTAGCTTCTTAAAAGAAGCCCCGGGCACTTGTACATAAACATTTTGAATGCAACGAAGTTAGAATTTTTTCTAAGTCTTGGAATTGAATTTACTGTTACCAGGGTTCCCGGGAGGTTGCTCCCGGGCGAAGGTCCGGGAGGGGCTCCCCGGGGGACGCCCAAGCGGCTTTAATTTTGCTAAGCCTTATCTCCGGGAATCGCGGCGAGGATAGTGTCCGGGAGCCGATCTGGTTGAGGTGGCGTCCGGAGTGGCACTTGGACAACTCTGACAATCATTGTGCCGAATTGTCCCCTCCGCGACCGGGGCTCCGGATGATCCCTCCTCTCCGGATACTCCCACCGGCGGGATACGAGTTCTGGCCTGAAGATGTGCTCCGGGACGCTCGGCGCCGCGTGCGGGCGCTGTACCGGGACTTGACCCGGGAGCTAGCGGAGAGCCTCCGGGAGTATTAGGCGTAGGAGGCTTCGGGCGTAGAGAATCCCCCGGGTTAGAACCCTGGTTGTATCATTTCCGAAGCCCACCGGAGGGGGAAGATGTCCTCCGGGTTTGAGAATCAATAAAGCTGTTGTCGTTTCTTCATTGCCTCTTTATTTTCTTCTTCTTGGATGGTCTGGACGACTCATCTTAACAAGGATGAGCTAAGTTTCCTCGTGGGTGGTGCAGTCGACACTCGGGGGTTCCCTATCCCCCCCGCCCACAGCGGGCCGGAGAATAGCTCCGCGCGCTGTGGGGGTAACAAGGCCCCCGGGATAGTAGTCACCTGTAGGATAGGAAATTTTCTAAGTTAGAAAACTTTAAAACGAGGCTTTCAAGGAGAAGACCTTCCGGGAGACAATCGTCCGGTCGCCGTGAGAACGGGGAGCCGGGAAGGAGGCCTCATGTGGAAGAAACATCCAAGAAAACCCGGTGAGATTTCCGGAGGCGAGCTTCCTAGAAGACATTCGTCCGGTCGGGGAGCCGGGAATAGGGTCTTTGGGGAAGAAAATGCCCGAGAAATCCGTGACTTCTCCGAGAGACAATCGTCCGGTCACCGTGAGAACGGGGAGCCGGGAATAGGGTCTCCGGGAGGCATTCATCCGGTCGCCGTGAGAACGGGGAGCCGGGAATAAGGTCGCTGGGGACCAATCGTCCGGTCGCCGTGAAAACGGGGAGCTGGGAATAACGTCGACTCCCGGAGGAGGAAGATAGATCCAATCAAGCCGCAAGGGGCCGATCTTCCGGTCGCCGTGAAAACGGGGAGCCGGGAATAACGTCGACTCCCGGAGGAGGGAGATAGATCCAATCGAGCCGCAAGGGGCCGATCTTCCGGTCGCCGTGAAAACGGGGAGCCGGGAATAACGTCGACTCCCGGAGGAGGAAGATAGATCCAATCAAGCCGCAAGGGGCCGATCTTCCGGTCGCCGTGAAAACGGGGAGCCGGGAATAACGTCGACTCCCGGAGGAGGAAGATAGATCCAATCGAGCCGCAAGGGGCCGATCTTCCGGTCGCCGTGAAAACGGGGAGCCGGGAATAACGTCGACTCCCGGAGGAGGAAGTGCCCGAAGACGGGGCTTGAGTGTTTGGGCAGGGGACTAGTCTCCCAAAGTGACTCGTTACCACGGCCACTGTGACCGGGTTGCCGCTTACACCCTCAGTCTACGAGGGCTGATCGTAAGCCGCCCTACGAGAGTGGAGACTCCCGTTGTAGGGACTTGTTGGGGCTGGCCCACTTCCTCGCGGGGAGGGCATCCTCGCGGGGAGGGCATCGCCGCTAGGGGCGGCAATGAGAGAGACCTGCAATGAGAGTTTGAAAAGCAAGACTTATGTATTGCTAATAAAATGAAGTACAGGGCCTCCCCCTGCGAATCCACGAAAGGGGAGGAAAATACAGCGTCCCTCCTCCCCCTCCGGCGTGAACGCTCCAGGGGAGGGGACAGGCCCGTAAGGCTAAACATAGAACTTGCGAAGTAAACGCAAGTTCCACGTGTGCTTCAGCTCCTGCTCTTGGAGGTTGGAGAGCTTGTAGGCCCCCGAGCCCAGGACCGCGGAGATCCTGTAGGGGCCCTCCCACTTGGGGGAGAGCTTACCCTGGGCCTGGGGGTCCGTCACGCGCTTGAGGACAAGGTCCCCAAGGCGGTAAGCTCTTTGAGGCCCCGGAGGCCACGTCCCCGGGCAAATGGCGGTGCCCGGGACGGCCCCGGAGGCCATGTCCCGGGAGCCAAAGGGCGGCGTCCGAGGAGGTGCCGGAGGCTAGGTCCCCGGGTAATCGCGACATATCTTACCTAGACTTAGTCCCGCGGAGATTTCCCCTGACGCTACTGTCGGATCGAGGGGTAGCCCCAAAAAGAAGCAAAAAAGACTAAACTACCCCGGACGCTACCGTCGGATCGAGGGGTAGCAACGTCCTTCTCCCGGTCAAGAGCCTTGGATGCTTGACAGGTGGCCGCTGATTCCCGAGGCGCTCCTCGCGTGACCTTCACGTGATCAAGAACCAAAGACTTTACCTTTAGAAGGGCGACAATGCCGGGGATAGGCATCGGAGGCCACTGTCGACGATTCGGACTCGGAGTCCTCAGCCGAACTTATGCAAAATTTGTAATGGTGAGACCTTTCAAGATGACCCTCCGGGAAGGTATGTAGAACAATGGTGAGCAGGAGCACAGAGAGATTTATACAGGTTCGGGCCCTCGATGGTGGGAGTAATGGCCCTACGTCCTATTAGAATTTCACTATAGGTGTTAAAGGGTTACAAAGTGGTAGAAAAACTCCTTCACAGGCGAACGGTTTTTCCTATGTAAATGTACAGAGTAAAGCCAGGGAGGCTTGTGAGAACTATCTAATTTAGGCCGTAGACTTGGCTGTTTTTAGTGGTTGAGATGTGTTATGTCTCACTTGTATCAGAAGTCTTGTTCTTCCAAATGGATCGGATCCCCCCCGTTGATGTATTTTGCCACCCTTTTATACTGGACGAAAGGATGCCATGTCGTAACTGCATCAAACAGTTGTTTAGATGGTTGGATGCGGTTTATTGAACCGCTATTAACTTCCAAGTAGATTAAGCACGTGTTATTCGTGAAATAACTGCTTGTATTAACCTCCTGGCGGTTAGTGTTCTACGTGGAGGAATCTTCGGGATACTTGGAATATTCCCACTATAAGGATAACCGGTTAGATAAATCCCAAGTACCTTGGTCGAGAATGTTCTGACCGCGGGATGTTGGCTGACCGCGCGACATCTTCGACCTTCTGTTCGCGTACAACATACGAACTTCTGACCGCGCAAAGCCTGTGGTCTGATCGCACGAGGCTTGCGACCTGATCGCTCAAAGCCTGCGACCTTAGGCTGATGCTTCTCAGAATGACTTGAGTTCGCACCGCTAAACACGTGTATGGTTCGAATCTGTCTTGAACTAACAATGCATTTATTTGAACTGACTCGGGTGTCAATCCTCGTCAGCTAGCCCCCAAATTTAAAGAAAACAAAGGGACGTGTTCATTTTAAATTTAAAGAAATGCATCGGATTATTAACCCGACTCTTCAAATCCCCCGCTTAGTGGCGCACTAAGTAGGACGGTTGGTTCCCCAAGACATGCTCTGGGTATTATGTGACAGGCAATGATGGCACTGTTGAAATATTTTTTAACTCGAGGTAAAATTGTAAATGCTTTGTAGAAACCCGAGGCACCTGGAATGCGAACCGTCACCTTGGCGGCTATAAATACCGGGTCCTTGGTTCTGTAAAGCTTCACAATTTCTTCCCACGGCTAAGTCCCTTCCTAGACAACCTTGATTCTTCTCTTCATACACCTCCTGATGGCAGATCATAACATCATCGAGATTGAGAGTGATGAAGAGAAAGTTGTCGAGCAGGGGCCTCAGATGCATGAAGACTTGTCTCCTTCAAGGAAGAAACCCAAGGTTGACGAGGGATCCTCCAACAGAACGAAGGTGAAGAATGTAGCAAGTCTCTTTCTTCCTTCAGTTCCTATAACTCTTCCTGTTCATGCATCTCGGCAAGTTAGGCCTTTGACTTTGGAGAGAAACCTTTCTCCATTTCATCCTAATACCTCCAGCCTTTATTTGGGTGATCAATATTCTGGTCGGCAAGCGGTGACTATCCCTCGACCAGATGATTCCCAAATTGTGTTGGCGAAGCAATCATACGGTGGGAAGGTTGCACTTCCACCATCTGATGATCCTCTTCCCAGGATGGCTATATCAACATGCCATGAGCTGGGACAGGTAATAATTCTTCTCTCCTTTTGCTGATAGTTATAGTCAGTACAACTAATTTTTGCAAATGTAGGAGGTTGGAGGCTCCAGCAATCAGCCTTCTGCTGCTCCATCTTTTCCTTCCAGAGAGATTCTTCTGGTGGAGAAGAATGCCCTGGAGAAGAAGACCGAAGAGATGTCTTCGAAGATTCTGCATTTAGCAGAATGTTTTGAAAGATCCCGTGAAGAGGCGCGCCAGTTCCGTCGAGAGAGGGATCACGCTCTGCGACAGCGAGAACTCTCTGACTTGATTAGGGACAATAGTGCGTCTCTTGTTAGGGATGATGTGGATAGACTTAGGTTAGTTGCTAGTTCCCTGGGGGTTGTCAGTGTAGATCCTACTGACAACAATATGTCCCTTGGGGAACTTTGTAAACTCCTTTCGGATCAAGTCGACGCTTTGATCGACTGTATCCCTTTTGTATGTAAAGAATGCAAGAAATAAAAATTTCTTTCTTCAAATAGTTACTCTTTACATCTTCTGTGTGAATATATGGCCATGAGTAATGCTTTCGCGACCATTCATACACAGGGAAATTTTAGTTCTACGATCAGAATCATACTTTCAAAAAAGCACCGCGACCAACCCTAATATCGCGATTAGACTTAAAGCCGCAATTAGAACTGAAACATACTGTGACCAGGATTGAGGTTCGACCAGACTATCACTTCGATTAGAATCGGAACTTAATCCAAAGCATAGTTTGAACCAAACCGCAACCCGATTAGAAATACATCCGTACGTTCAAAAATTGAATCATAGGATTTTTTCGTAAAAATGTTCAAAGCATATAAAGGAAAAACATCTTCTGAAAAGTACTGAAAATCTTTCTGTCCTTTTGCACTTTTAGTTTCCGAAACAAAGAAGTCTTTTCCTTTGAGATCCGATGCCTGAACACTTTATCGGGTCCGCCAGATACAGTATCCATTATGGGAAATGAATACACTCAATGGAACATTTTGAACGAAACGTTACTCACATTAATGCACCGCCTTAGGTCTATAAAAAGAGCAGATGTCTTCTCAAAGAAGCCACACAGCCAAAAACCCTCATTGTTTCCGCCGCACAAAACCCTCATTCTTCTCAGCTTCTGTCTTCCCCAAAAATCCCTAACTTTTCCTTTGATTCTCCACCAACAATGGCGTCCTGGAGTCGATCTATTCACCACTCTGAGGAGAGCCTAGTGGCGTTGGAGAAGGAGGAGATCCTTCCTCCATGGTTGCTCATCAACTGGCGGCCAGCGGAGAAGGACCAAGAAACCCCAACCGTCCAAGAGGGCGAGTTGGTGATTTTTGAGGAGTACTTGCGCTGCGGGTTCCGATTCCCCGAGAGTCTGTTCCTCAAGGATGTCCTCGAGCATTATGGGTTGGAGTTGATCAACCTCCACCCAAATGCAGTGTTGATATTGGCAGTTTTTCAACACCTATGCGAGGCGTTCGTCGGAGTGTACCCGAGTGTGGACCTCTTCCGACGATTCTACTTCTCGGCGTGGTCGAAAAGCGCTAACGCCGCCGGATGTATCTACTTCCGGCTGAGGGATAAAAAGGAGTATCCCTTTCCACCCCTGCGAGACTCAGTGCATGGGTGGCACCAGAAGTGGTTCTACTGTACCCCGCCGAAGGAGAGCGGGTTGTGGTTCAAAAACTCACGGCCAGAGAAGCCAAGCGAGTTGGACACTCTTCCGGCGATGAACTCGGAGTTCATGAAACACGCCGAGGTAATTCTTCACTTGGCCGAAGAAGGATTGACGGCTCGGGACATCATCCGAGACTTTGTGAAGAACCGGGTGAGCCCCCTGCGTGAAAGGGCTCATCCGGCTTGGGAGATTAAGTCCATGGCGGACGGCACCCTGGACTATAACGAAGGTATTTGTTTCTGACACCGAAAAACCTTCATGTTTTTCTTGAAATACATTCATTTTAACTTGCATTTGGTAACAGTCATGTCCTCTGCTGAAATTGAGAGGCGGACTAATCACCTCCTCCGGGCGTATAACGCCGAGGTAGAGGGTGCTAAGGGGTCGCCTCGCCCCCAGAGCTTAATTCACGCTGGTGACGACCTCAGGCAAGAGCGCCGAAAGGTACATTCTCCACTTGGCCTCTGTTTTGCAGGTTTTATGTCTGTCCAGTACTAATACCATGTGAATAGCTTCTTGGGAGGTTTGCTGAGGCGAAGTTTCCCAGCGAGAACGTTGGTTCCCTGGGAAAGCCGACGACCAAAAACGTGAAGAAAATTTCCTCGAGACCCAAGACGAGGAATCCCACCCCCAAGAAAGTCAGGCTAAACCTTGGGGAAGGGTCTTCGCGAAGCACTCCTCCTACGGCCCGAAGAACTATGGTAAGATATTAGATCCCACCGCTTTTTCCAAGTGCGAACTCGAATTACTTCTTCGTCGTACAGGGAGAGGGGAGCGAGGAGGAGGAGGACGATGAAGTCCCTTTAGTTCACCAGAGGAGGAAAATCGCGGGCTCTCCATCCGGTGATGCTCCAACCCATTCCGCAGGGATGACTGCTACTGCAGAGGCAGCCGTAGCAGACCCTACGACCACTGAAAGCCGTGTGGTCGCAGATGATCCCTTAGCCCCTGAAGCTCCCGAGGCTCCAGAGCCAGTTGCCTCTACCTTCCCGGTCGAAGGGACGACCGTGGTAAGATTTTCCCACAGTCCGTTTTCTTCAATTCCCCCTGTGTACTTGATGAGCTAATGCTTATGCAGGGAGAAGAGCTTCCCCCTGCGACTCCTGCTAGCCCCAGGGAGGGAAATACTTCTCCTCCGCAGACAGGAGCGGAGGTGGTTGTTCAAGATCCTGTGGCAGTTGCACACGAGGTGGCGGCCACAGAAACCCAGGAGACAGAGAGGTCCTTGGATGGGACGTCGCCAATGGGATCGACTGCCCAGGTAAAGACCCTTCTTGTTAGCCTTTATCTTTCCCATGAGAAAATATTCATAGGGGAACACATACGGGGAAGAGGGCCCTTGTTTTCCAAGAGGAAGATCAGGGCGGACGATGATTGTCCCCATGCTCAAGGAGAACCTTCTCTGAAATCCCAAAAGCTAATGGGATTTCAATTAAGGTAAGAACCGTTATCCTGGTTGTATTAGAAATGATGGTCATGAATCGTTACCATTTGATTTTTCTTTTCCTCTATCAGACGGAAAGAAATAGCGCCCAGTCCTCCAACCGCTTCGGGAAGGGTTGAAGTCACTGCTGGTGCAGGAGCCTCCGGTGAGGAGCGCTCCACCCCCTCGGCCCAGGAAGTTGTCCGAGCCGTGGGGGGGGGGGGGGGGGGAACAGACACGAGGACCCAATCGTAGCCACCGGCGATTGGAAGCAGTACCCAGCAGGCACTTCCTCCTACTGTCCCTACTGTAAGCAGTTCCGAGCCTTCGACAAATCTTCCCATTAGTCCGGAAGATGCCTCTCTGCAAAAGTTCATGAAGGTATGATGAATCCCTCTCTGGATGTCCTGAATTGCACATAGGACACTTTTCACTCCCTTTTTTGCATCACAGGAACTATCCCGGATGATGGCCCAGTCGCGTGCTACGGCGGCGAGCATGATGGCCATACAAAGAGAGCGAGACGACTTGTGCAAGTAAGGATCATTACTCTTCAATTTGTAAAGGTACAAATTGGTTATGACCATTCCTTCTGTTTTACTACAGAAAGGTGGCATTGCAGGACAAAGAAGCTCCATTCGATCTCAGTGATTAGGAACCAAGAGATCGAAAATAACAGACTACAGTCACAACTTGCTGGTAAGTCGACTCCTGATTTAGAAAGACTTGTCTTCGCAATATGCGAGTAACTTTTTCCCTTGTTGCAGCGCAAGCGGGTCAAATAAAGCAGCTCAGTGTGGGTAATAAACTCCTCCAGGATTCTATCGAAGCCTCCACAAGGGTGATTGGAAAGCTGAGCCATTCAGTCTTCGAAAAACTGAAGGAGGTGGCTCATCAACTGAAGGCTGATGTGGTCGAAACCACACGAGACAATCTCAGCCAAGAGGACTGGGCTGCCCTAGTTATGGCTCAAGCAGAGTCACTTCTCGAGTATCTCCCTGAGGATACACAGTGACGAGAAGAGGTGATCAGAACCAGAGTTCGGTCAGCCGCTTCCGCTATCCATAGCCGGGTTCGACTTCACTATGGCCCAGATGCAGATCTGAATCCACTAGTGGGACCGGTTGAGATCGAGAGTGAAGAGCAACTAGAGGCCGTCATGGAGGAGATTAGTCCCCTTGTAGATAAGCTCCTGACTGAGCTCGGGATCAAATGATCCCTATACCTGTACAGAAACAGTTGTATACGATGCAATGCACATGAAAATTCACTTTTAAAAATGAATATATTTTTGTTTTATGTTGGTTTATATTATAGACTCATCCCCCTAGCCCCCGCCTGTGATTGTAGATACTAAAGGCTTAGTATTACAAATGCAGGGAAAAAATGAATATAACGACCAGGGGTGTATGATCAAATCAACAATTATAATTATTATAACACCTAGCCTTGTTTGCTAACCAGCAGCCACTCGGATAACCAAGGACTTGTCAGAAAGCCCCGTGTGCGTTGAGAAACGGCTTATTTAGGAGTGACTTATCTGAAAGTGGTTATGAGATCGGCCAGCGAATCCGACCAGGATGTTATAATGATCTAACCGCGTGCGACCAGCCCCCGAGCCGAATTCACAGTGGATGGTCATAAAGGGAAATATTCCTCATATAAACGCAAAACATTTTTAATTTTATGAAAAAATGCTAATTGAACAGGAAAAATGGGGTTGAGTACTTACACGTAGAACTTGCGAAGTTGATCGATGTTCCAAGTATTGGACAAAATTCGACCATCCCCCATGGCTAACCGCGCGGATCCTGGTCGCGGCACCGAGACCACAGTGTAAGGGCCTTCCCACTTCGGGGAGAATTTGTTGCGATTAGACTGATCTTGGATTTTTCGTAAGACCAGGTCGCCCACGTGAAGACTACGTGGTCGCACCCTTTTATTGTGATACTTGCGCAAAGCTTGCAAGTATGCCGCGGACTTGACTAAAGCGCGATCACGCCTTTCTTCTAAGAGGATGAGATCTTGTGACCGCTGTTCGGACTGATTAATCTGTTCGAATTGTTTTGTCCGAACAGACCCAATACTAACTTCAATAGGCAATACAGCCTCGGCCCCATAGACCAGATGGAAGGGCGTCTCACCGGTGGCTCGACTAGAAGTAGTTCGTAGTGCCCATATAACAGTATAAAGCTCGTCTGCCCAAGCCCCCGAGCGAGTCTTAAGGCGATCAAAAACACATTTTTTAATGCCTTGTAGTATCTGCCCACTGGCCCGTTCTACAGCGCCATTGCTTTGTGGATGCGCCACAGAAGCAAAGACACCTTAGTTCCAATCTGGTCGCAGTACTCTAGGAAGAGACCACTAGCGAACTGAGAACCGTTATCGGTGATAAGGCGGTTTGGAACACCAAATCGAGCAACAATGTTTTTATGATAGAACTTTTGTGCTACTGATGCGGTAATATTGCGTACTGGTTCGGCCTCGATCCACTTTGTGAACGTGTCAATGGCTACGAACAGAAACTTGTACCCATTGACCGCTTGTGGCATAGGACCTACAATATCCATCCCCCAGACAGCGAAAGGCCATGCGAGGGGAATGGTTTGTAACGCATAGGCAGGTTGATGAACCTATCTGGCGTGAAACTGACACTGAGACATCTTGACCATATGCTTGGCATCATCGAGTGCCGAAGGCCAGTAGAATCCATGTCGAAAAGCTTTTCCGACCAGTGTTCGATATGACGCGTGTGCACCACATACACCGTCATGTATTTCTTTCAAGAGGGATTTTCCTTCCTCCTGAGATACGCAACGCATGAATACTCCTTGAGTACCCTTTCTGTACAAAACCCCATCCATGAGTTTGTACAGTCGCGCTTTTCAAATTAACCAATTGCTTTTGGTTTCGTCCTCGGGTAGGGCCCCATGTTCAAGATAAACTCTCAATGGATGAGTCCAATCCTGTTCCTGACCGAGGTTGGTAACGGAGGCTATTACCGGATCATCCTCCACCGAAGTCATGATTGAAGGATGGTCCAAGTGTTCAATGAACACTCCTGCCGGAGCGGATGTGCGTGAGGACCCAATTTTGGATAATTGGTCTGCGAGAATGTTGTCCTTTCGCGGGATGTATTGGACTTCGAAATGACTGAAGTGTTTTTCCAATCTCCTCACTTCCCCCAGGTAATGAGCCATTGTCTCATCGGAGGTGCTGTACTCCTTGTTTACCTGGTTTACGACCAGCTGTTAGTCTCCCCTCACCACTAATCGACGGACTCCGAGGAATTTTGCTGCCCGGAGCCCTGCAAGAAGACCTTCATACTCTGCTGCATTGTTAGTCGCAACAAAGTATAGTTGGATGACATACTTAAGATGTTCGCCCTGGGGCGTAACTAAGACCACTCCAGCCCCCGAGTGTTGAAAACTACGGGAGCCGTCAAAGTACATTGTCCAGTAATCGGGGCACTCTAGTTCCTCTGCCAACTGCACGGGTGGCTCAGGGTTGGTCCATTCGACCACAAAGTCGGCCAAAACCTGAGACTTAACCGCCGTGCGGGGCGTGAAATGAATCTCGAAAGCACCGAGTTCGACCGCCCATTTGGCGATTCGACCAGATTTCTACGGGTTTCGGACAATATCCCCCAAAGGAAAAGAGGAGGGTACTGTGATCTTGTGCGCTTGAAAGTAATGTCGTAGCTTACGGGAAGCCATCAGTAGCGCATAAAGTATCTTCTGGACCTCAGGGTAGCGCTCCTTAGGACCATGAAGTACCTCGCTCACATAGTAGACGGGTCTATGTATTCCTTCCCTATCCGCGATCAGAACGGCGCTGACCGCTTGCGGTGTGGCCGCCAGGTAAAGAAGCAATGGTTCTCCTTTGTCGGGAGACACCAATACTGGCGGACTGGATAGATATGTTTTTACCTCCTGAAATACTTTTTCGGCCTCATCCGACCATGTAAAGTTATGATGTTTCCGCAAGGCTTTGAAGAAAGGCAATCCCCTTTCGCCTAATCGCGATATGAAACGACTTAAAGCCGCCAAGCGACCAGCCAGGCGTTGAACATCCTTCATGGTCGAGGGCGATCTCATTTGTTCAATGGCCCTGATTTTCTCAGGATTAACTTCAATGCCCCTAGAACACACAAGGAAACCAAGGAGTTTTCCTGAAGAAACCCCGAAAGAACATTTCTCCGAGTTTAATTTTATTCCAAAGTGATTCAAATTACAGAAGGTTTCAGCGAGATCGTCCAAATGAGACAATCTTTTGGTACTTTTTACAACCAAGTCGTCTACATATGCTTCGAGATTACGCCCTATCTGGGGAAGAAAGGCCTTTTGCATCAAGCGTTGGTACGTGGAACCTGCGTTCTTGAGACCGAACGGCATTTTGACATAGCAGTATGTGCCAAACGGGGTGATGAAGGCAGTCTTCTCTTCATCGTCTTCTGCCATGCTAATTTGATGATATCCTGAGTAAGCGTCCAGAAAACTCATCAGTTCGCAACCCGCAGTTGAGTCGACCAGCTGGTCGATGTGGGGAAGGGGAAAGTCATCCTTCGGATAGGCAGCATTGAGGCTAGTGTAGTCGACGCACATGCGCCACTTGCCATTTGACTTGCGGACCATGACCGGATTGGCGAGCCATTCTGGGTGATCCACTTCACGGATAAACCCGTCCTGTATGAGTTTGTCCAACTCCTCTCGGATGGCTTCCTGTCGGTCAGCAGCAAAACACCTGAGCTTTTGCTTTATTGGTCGTTGTCCAGGTCGAATTGCTAACCTGTGCTCAATTACTTCCCTTGGGACGCCGGGCATGTCGGACGGTTTCCACGCAAACACATCTGCGTTAGCCCGGAGGAAAGCAACGAGGTCGAGTTCCTATTTGTCATCCAGAGCTGATCCGACCCGAACTGTCTTGGATGGATCATCTGGGTACAAAGGAACCAATTTGAGTTTTTCATCTGGTCGAGGAGCAGCCTTGATTGGGTCAGTGGTAACAGTGGCGACCTGAGCGTCCCGGAGCGGAAGTTGACCGACCATCTCCAAAGATAGCCGGTCGCACGTGAGTGCCACGTTACGACTGCCTCGGACCGAGATGACACCTTTGGGGCCAGGCAATTTCCTGCACTGATAAGCATAGTGCGTTGCCATCATGAACTTAGCAAGAGTTGGCCTACCAAAGATTGCATTATAAGCTGAGTCACAATCGATTACGTCAAAAGTGACCAATTCTGTCCGGAAGTTATCCGATTCTCCCAGTGTGACCGGGAGGACCACTTGTCCCAATGGCATCATGGAGGGGCCTGGGATTATCCCATAAAACGGATGGATTATGGGCTTCATCTTCGAACGAGGAATTTGCATCTCGTCGAGTGCCTTGACCAACAAAATGTCAACGGAGCTTCCTCCGTCGATCAGGACCCTTTCAACTCTCGCGTTACTGATGATCGGGGTAATGACCAGAGGAAGCCTCAGCGGTCGTGTTAACCCCGCTGGACAATCAGTGCGATCAAATGTCAAAGGTGTATCCGACCAACGGGGGTACTGAGGTTCGCCAAGGGATGTCTTCGTTTGGTTAACCTCTCGGTAAAAGGCCTTAAGTCCGCACGCCTGTTCTTTAGGTGGTAAGGTTGGCATTGGCCCAACTCCCTGGTAGAAGTCATCCAGTTGCTTCAACCAACTCCTGCAATTCTTGAGGTCGTGGCCTGCGGAGTTGTGGAGTGGACACCACTTCTTGCCCTCCTGCGGATTAGTTGACTTTTCTGGCTGGTTGACATTTTGACCACTAGAGGCAGTTTTATTTTTGAATGAAGACTTATTACCTTTGGTCGAAGGTGGCTTCTCTGCGACTGCGACCTCGTGGTACTGTCCAGAGCGGTTCCTCTTCGACTTCTTCGACTCTCCACCCGATGAAGATTTCGGCTTCTTGCTTGAATCTTCTTTCCTGGTGTCCTTGAAGCTTGGTTGGGGTGGTAGGTCCCCCTTGTCGACCATTCGATTCCATTCGACCGCTTCGGCTGCATCGGAATATGGATCGGCCATGTCGAACAGATCGGCCACTGATCGAGGAGAGTGGATAAGCAAGTCCTCGGTAAATCTCCGGTATCGAACAGCATGCTTAAATACCCTGATTACGGAGCCATCAGATATGTTCGGGATGGTATTCCTCACCCCGACAAACCTCTTGACAAACTGCCGAAGCGTTTCAGTTGAAGTTTGCCGTAGCCGATGAAGGTCGTCCTCTTTACCCGGCTTTTGGTAACAATTTTGGAAATTGCTGAGGATGGCATCGCATAGCATTTCCCAATTGTAGATGGAACCCTCGGGCTGATTAAACAGCCAGGTTCTAGCCGGTCCTGCGAGGACTGTAGGCAGGTAGTTGGCCATGACCTTGTCCTCGCCTCCCGCCGCTTGGATGGCAGTGATATAGATTTGAAGGAACTCGGATGGGTTCTGAGTTCCGTGAAACCTCTCAATGGCCCCTGGTCGAAACTTATCGGGCCAAACGACTGCTCGTAGGCCAGGCGAAAAGGCTTTACAACCAACGTAAGGACCGTGAATCGCCCTGTGACTCTCGGTTGGGTCTCGGGCGACCTCACGCAATGGTGAGGTTACTCGTGGTCCCAAACGAGAGCGAACAGGAACTCGATCCCTACTACGAGAATCTTGCATTCGCCGGTATTTGTCCTGTCGGGACGGTACGGGCGGCGGGTAACTTCGTCGGCCGGAACCAGAATGAGGACAATCTTGCTCGCGGGAACGTGTTACCGAGCGGGAAGAGGCCGTTGGGGTCGCCTCGGACGCGACCTGTAACACCCTGGTTTTGGGGGTGAAAAGTTTTTGCATAAAATCCTGCATGCATGTATCCCTGTAGCAGTAGCCAGATCAGCTAAACCCTAATCTCTCCCAAACCCTAAAAATCTCCAAATCTATTCTCTAGATCCAGATCAAGATCTGACCATCCAGATTTAACCTACCAGTTACCCTGAAGATAAAAGTCTTCAGGAGCCAGATCAAATTCTGACCCTAACTCCCAGTACCTAAGCCTTCCTCTGTTTTCGAAAACAGGAAAAATTCAGATTTACCCTAAGTACCCCAGTTTCCAGATAATTGAGTTATCATGATTTAACCCTATCCAGACTCAAGTATCTTTTGGAATATGTTCCTAACTATATCCTCAACTTACTCCAAAAAGTTGGGAACCAGATTGTTTCATCTAAGCACTTTTCGCAGTTTAGTCCAGATTTTACTGCGAATAAGTCCTTTTCTGTTTACCTGGAAGCCTGAAAAGGCTAAAATCCACGAATCAATTCCAACTCCAGAATTTCTTCAGGGAACACCTCCCAAATGCTATTTGATACAGATCTCCTGTTTGATCAGACTTCAAAATTTCTCTCCAATCACCAGAATTCGAGATCGACAAAATCCAGATTTAGTTTACCCTAATTTTACCCTATTTTCGAAAATAGGTGAAATCCCTCAAATCTTATCAAACTTTCTCCAAATTTGAGCTAAATGGGTATTAATAGGAATATTATACTCAGCCATGAAATCAAATATCAAATTAAACCTCTCAAAGACCAGATTTGCAATCTAGTCCAAAGCCAAACCAAAAATCATCGCAAATCAGTCCCTGGTTCGACCAGTGCTACTCAATCGACCAGATTGGCTATTTGGACTTCGACCAGCTTCAGTTTTCGACCAGCTCTGCCGGTTCGACCGCGCCTGTTACAATCGACGACGAGCTGTTGCCTTGGACTTCGACCACGACCTGGATCCAGCACGCGAGCGCGGGGCCATCGACTTCGAGCACGCGCTGCTGTTGTTTTGCCTCGACCTGCAGCTACAGTACACGGTCAGTTGATTTCTTCGACCGTTGCTACGCCCGTGAACTTCTAGCCGTTGATCATCAGCATAGCCATCTTGGCCGCTGCCTCGTCGCCACGTGGTAGGTTCCTGTTCGCCACTGTGGATCGCCTTCTCCAGCACCGGCAAGATCTTGCTCTCCCGCGTTGCGCCCGACAGCCACAGCAAAATCGTGCCACGTTGCAGCCATGCCACGATCGGGTTTCACTTCACCATCTCTTCATCGCAGTGACAGCAGCGCAGCCGACACGACCAGTGAGGACGTCGTTTCGCCGCCTGTCTTCGCCGCTGGTCACTTCCCAGTCAATCCAAGCCGACTTCAACTCCCTGTGCAATTGTAGACGTTGGGAGCCCCCACAGCCTCGCCTATTTAAACCCCCTGGCCTAAGCAACCATATTACACTCCTTCACACCAGCAACCAGTAAAACTCGCCGTATTTCTTTTCTTCCCCGGCGAGCAGCAAGAAGGGGCTTTGGTGCCAAGCTTCTCCACTGCCTCCCTCTTCAATCCAGCACCCCCAGTGAGCGTCTCTCATCTCCCTCGTACTTCTCAAGTTTGTAATTTAGTTTAAAATGCTCTCTGTCGCCGGCAATCGCCGTGTTTCATCTAGAACTCCGATGAGCAATTAATCCTCAACCAGATCGATTCAACCTTCGAGCTAGTAATCAAATATGCTCACTAGACCTTGCTTAACATCCCTAAGCAACCAAAATCGACAGACTTGCTGAAATATGAAAAACCCCAAATTGGAACTTTGCTTGTGAACTGAGCTTGCTGTTTAAGCTTTTCTGGTGCACCTCCAGCCAATCTAACTTCACCAGTAGCATTCTTATGCCCCAGAGACCCTCCTCAAGCAAGGAATTGAGTTCAATCACTTTAAATCAGAAATGCCCAAATCAGGTTTGAGTTAATCTTTTCTCCAGCCAATATCTCCTAAATCCAGCCAATCCAGCCATAGAAACTTTGCCATCTAGATGTTTTGGACCATTCTGAGCAACTTTGTCTTCTATCACGACTTCTAATTCGGCCTAGATTGTGAGATATAGCTATGCCCTAGTTTGCTGTACTGTTCATATTACATGTGCTCCAGGCCAGTCAACTTCTTTGCCAGTTTTCATCACTTTCCAGCCATCTCCTGCCCTAGATCCTGTTGAGACATTTGTTCCTGTTACAAATGCCTAACTACCAGACAAAGTGGTGCATCATTTGGAGCCCTAGATCAAAAGTTATGGCAAACCCTAGTTTCTGGCCATGTCAACTCTATGTCAAACTATGCCAGTCAGTGGCATTAGCCCTGTTCACCCACCTCTGGTCATGCAAACCAGAAACTACCTTGTCAAACAGTTGCCCCACTACCTTGTGCACCATATGCTTGAATCAAAATCCATTTTGGCCACTAGAAACTGTTCAAACCATGTCAATGCCATTCTTGGGCATTGTCAGCCTATGTCAGCCAATGGCATTGGGCCAGTTTGACCCCTTCTGGGTATGCAAAATGAACATAACTTTGTCTCTTAGACTCCTGATGTTGTGATCTACATTTTATTCTACTGTCACAACTTGAGTTGAGCCCTCTATCATCCATCGACCCTATGTCGATGCCTTGAACCGAATGTCGACCTAAAGGCGTTCGCTGTTTTTGAGCGAACCAGCAGCAGCCTTGATATCATTCTGATATTTTGGAACATTTGGAACCTTGTAAACCCTTGACAACTAATCTTAACCTTGGTTTCCATAGTTTAACCCTAATCGCTCTCAAATCTTGTATCGCCTAAGTGTTCCTCCTTGCATTTTCGCATATAAGTGGATTAGTAAGAGTAGGATTGATTGTAATGCCTGTTTGCTTGTTGGATCCTTGTCCAGAGCAAGAGTCCGAGTTCGAAGGCTTCGTCGCAGCCCCGACTTCAACTGCTGTTTCTTACGACGCGGAAGGCAAGTCATACTTTGACCATATTGAACCTACATTTTATGAATTGCTATGCTATTCCATGAGTAGATATCTCATTAATATTGCATGTGTTGAGATCAATGATATTATGGCAGTGATTGATTGAATACTTGATGAATGTGAACTTGTTAAGATAGCAAGCCATAAACTAATAAAGGTATAAACATGTACATCTATATTCATGAAATAGAACCCCTAGCCGTGACCAGTATTTTGGTATGGAATGGTGGTAGCACTGGAGGTGCTTGGCTGCACTGGTTGTGCAGGCACTGAAGGTGCATGGTTTGTGGAATGATCTGGTCACTGGCATATAAGGACTAGAACCTTGTGTCGTGCGTCTAGTGGCATGAAAAACGTACCAACCACTTACCTGGTATGGGACAGCGCAATCTAGTAGCTTTCTTAGTGTTATCAGTTCCCTGCATGGCTTGTCGATCCGGTTTCTCGCGTGGAAACTGGTGGGACGCAGTTCGTCCATGAGTGGTGTGAGATCAGAAAAATTATGAGAGGATAAGGTGTAAAGAAGGAAGACGCCCTACGCCAGATTAAGTCGTGCGCGACTGTAATCAAAAGAGGTTATGCGTCCTGCGGGAACATAGACCCAGGCTAGGAAGTGAGGCAGTGGGGAGGACCCACAACGGTACTTGGGACGGTATTGTCCATTTACCGGGCAGGGATACTGTTAACACTAGACTGCAAAACGTTGTGTGATCTCGGCCTTGTCACATGCATATAAGTCGCATGGAGTTGGCCCGACTTGAAAGTCGAGTGAAAAAGTGGATTTAAAAAGAGGTACCCCTCTGCAGAGTTAAAAATGTATTCGAATACTTCGTGCTCCCGATTTTTAGGAGTATGCCGCGGTGGATTAAATCTACGGGGTGTGACACAAGTATTGTTTTATAAACTAAAATTTGTTAGCTCAAGATTACCCAAGTGGCATGTGTTGTCATGATAAGGGGCATTGCCGTGGGCTGTCATGTGTTGACGTGTCGCGGTACAACCATAATATAGAGAGCATATGATAATTAAGAGGCATGTGGTTTATGCCCTAAGTTTATGAAATACTGCTATGAGTATAAGATTGAAAGGCTTGAATAAAAGTAATGTGATATGAGGAGATATCGCCTTGGATATGGGGTATATGTATCACCATCAATATGATTTATTTACTGCCATGAGTATGATTGGAAGTTGAATAAGAAATGAGAAAGAAATGTATTTTGAGAAAAACCCTTCACTCTTTCCCCAATAGCATAGGTTCATGTCATTTATACTATATGTATCTCTACCTTCCCTATGACTTGCTGAGTACGTAAGTGCTCACCCTTGCAACTTATCAACAATAGATGGAGTGCTTCATGACCAAGACGAAGGCTTGGAAGATTTCGTGGATCCAGAAGGAAGAGAGCCAGTTCTGCCAGAGCCTTGATGTGTGTTGTTCTGCTGTCAACTTCTTACGACTGTGGGGGTTTCGCCTAGCTTCCGCCGAGAAGTTGTCTTTTGTTTTAATTAGACCATTTGTGCCGTGAAGGCATTATATTACTCTTGTTGTATCAGGCCAGCAGGCCATACTGTTTATCAATGATATTTTGTAAGTTACTCTGCTGCAATGAACTCCTGTGCTTGACTTATCCTGGGAAGTCAGTGGTATGTATGTATGAGGCCAGCTGCAGCGAGCTAGGTCTCCACGGGAGTAGTCGTGGTACCCTGTGCGGGGCGCGACACGACCTCATCCAGTCTCTCCGCCAGGATCCTAAAAAAGGCCGGTTTCTGCGCATCCGTGACCGTAGGAGGAAAGTTATGCATGACTTCCGCGATAGATCGCAGTCGACCATGGGTACTTCTCCTAGGGGCACCAGGTGTTATCGTTTCTTCGTCCACCGGGAAATGCTCCGGTGGTAAAGAAGGGGTCCGGTCACGTTTGAGACCACGCGACCGTCGAGAAGAACCTGGAGCAGCCTCGTAACGAGCCTGCGCATCTTGAAGAGCCTCTAGGGCAGTTCTGCGTAGTTCGTTGTTTTGTTGCTCGAGATCTTGATCCTCCTTCTGTTTGCGATCTTGTTCTTCCCTAGCAGCCTATTGATCGGGAGTTTCTTCCGACAATGCAGCGAACTGCCTAGGGAGAGAGGTTGCTGTAACATCCTGAGTTAGGGGTGAAAACTTCCTTTTTCATCAATAGCATGCATGCTTGTATCTGTAGTAATAGCCAGATCAGTATCTATCCTAAACCCTAAAATCTCCAAAATCTATCCTGTGACCTCAAATCAAGATCAGATTGTTCAGATGTGATCTATCAGTTATCCTAAACCTAAAAGCCTTCAGAACCCAGATTCAATTCTATCCCTAACTTCCAGAATTATCAACTCTTTTCTGTTTTTGAAAACAGAATATCTGCTATTACCTTTTACCCTAAGTTTCAGAAATCCAGATTTAATCAAAATCTTAGCCAAGTTCATACCAGATTATTCCTGGAACATGATCATGGGTATGCCAATACCTTAAACCAGAAAGTTGGCAGCCAGATTTTACCATCTAAACCTTTTTCGCAAATCAGTCCAAGAGTTATTACAAATTAGTCCTTTATCTGATATCTAGAAACCCAAAAAGGCTAAAATCTCCAGATTAACTCCAAATTCAGAATTTCTTCGGCAAATCTTTTTTAGATGCTATTTGAAACAAGTTCTTCTTCTGTGCAGATTTCAAGATCTCATCCTAATTACCATAATTCGAAATCAATTAAAGCTCAGATTCAATTACCCTAAAAATACCCTATTTTCAGTCTGTATCAAAGACTATTCAAATGTGCCAAATTTTATTAAATGTTCTTGCCAAATATTCTGTTGAATATAATCTGCTATATCAGTGAAATCAAATTCAGTTTAAACCTTCCAAAACTCCAGATTCGCAGATCAGTCCTTCTTCCAGATTTTTCTAAAAGCCAGAAAGGCAAAATGTTGCAAATCATCTTCAAATTCAAATCTAATTCAGGGAACACCTTCCAAATGCTTTTCAACACAAATTCTTCTTTTATGAGTATCTCAAAATCAAACCCTAAATCCCAGAATTCGAGATCAATAAGTTTCAGACTTATTTTACCCTAATCTACTATGCTTTAAGTTCATATCAAAAAATCACCCAAATGTCTCAAATTTTATCTTCTATTTGTGCCAAGTCATCTGTTGAATCAAGCCTACCAGATTAATGCAATCAATTTCAGATTTAACCTTCCAAATCATCAGATTTACAATTCAGCCCGAAATCAAAAGTCAAATATTGCAAATCAGCCCCTATTTCGACCAGAGCAGCAGCTACTGTACGCACGACCAGAGCTCGCCGTGATCTTTGCGCCGTGCACGCTCACCGCCGGCCAAGCCCCGCTTGCATTTGTGCTCGTGCATGCTTGCTGTTGCTGATGCGCACGCGTCCGTGTCTTAGCCTTCGCCGTGGCAGCAACGTTGAACAGCAATTGCTTCCGCGCGCGACCAACAGCAGCTTTTGTCAGCAACACGGCACCACGTTGCTTTGCCTTGCCAGCTTGTGTTGCCACCGCCTTGCACCACTCGACATTGTTGAGTCCCGATGGAGCCGACAGCTTAATCAGCTTTGCACCGCCTGTGCGCCATCACGTTACCACTCGCCGTTGTTGCATCTGCGTCCGGCAAGTCACTGACGCCAATTCATTGCTGTTTAATCCTTGCAAGCTTCGCCCTCTAGTCTATTTAAGCAATCAACACCTTGTGCAATCTTCACTTCACCAGAGCTTAACCAAATTCTCAAATTCCCTTGCTGTCGTCGTCTTCTCCGGCGAGCCATCGAGGAGCTTCACGGTGACAGCCTTAACCGCAGCCTCAATCCTCAAATTGACAGCATCAGTGAGTTTCTCCTACCTATCTCATCGTGCTGTAGTATTTAATTGAACTCTTATGCACTTCATCGCCGGTGATCGCCGGAAATTGCTGAAATCAGTGAAATGCCCTGTTCCAGTTGCACAAGTCAAATTAGCCCGAATTAGCCTTCGATTCAATAGACAAAAATGATCAGTGAGCTATTTTAAGCAAGCCTGTGAAATTGAATGGTGAAATTGACCAAGAACTGGAGTTTTTCACTAGCCCGAGTTTCCCCAGCCGCCGGCGAACGTCGCCAGCCTTCTCCGGTGATTCTCCGGCCAATTCAATCGTGCCAGAAGCTTTCTTATACCTTCTAGATGCTCTCCAAGCAAGGAATCGAGTTCAAACATCGTGTAGCCAAAACCCCCAATATCAGTGTCTTCTTCTCCGGCGCCGGCCACCGGAAAACCATTCCCGGCCGATCCAACTCCAGAAACCTTGTCCCCCAGATGCGCCTTGATCTCCTAAGCAACTTTGTTTACTAGCTCGACTTCCAATTCGGCCTAAATCAGAAGATATAACTATGCCCTAATTCCTGTCCAGTGCTGTGAATTGAAATTTCAGCCACCGAGTTCATCGCCGGTTTTCATCACTTTCCGGTCACCTCCTGCCCTAGGTCCAGTTGAATGAATTGTTCCTGTTACTGAGGCCTACATCCCAGACAAAGTGGTGCATCAATTGGAGCCCTAGATCAAAAGTTGTGGCAAACCCTAGTTTCTAGCTATGTCAGTGCAATGCCAGGCTATGCCAGTCAGTGGCATTAGCCCATTTCACTTCCTTCCAGATGTGTATTTTGAGCATGACTTTGTCCCTTAGACTCCTGAGGTTGTGATCTACAATTTCTTCTTCTATCACAACTTGATTTGAGTCCTTGAATTGCATTTTATGCTTAGCCCTAGATTATGACATTGTCAGCCCTATGTCAGAGCATGTCAGTCAGTGGCATTAGCTCATTTCACCTCCTTCCAGTTATGTAAATTGAAAATAACTTTGTCCATTAGACTTGTGGAGTTGTAATCTACATTTCATTCTACTGCCACAAGTTGAGATAATCCTTCTACCATTCATTAACCCTATGTCAAAGCCTTGAACCGAATGTCGACCTAAAGACATTCATCGATTTTGGGCAAACCAGCTGCGGACTTAATGTCAATTCCTATATCCTGGAACCCTAGAAGTTCCTAGCACTCATTTTCAGCCCTAATTCTATGATTTAGCCCGAATAAGCTTCTATGGTACCTAAATCCAATTATTTCAGAATCATCAAGACATTCATCTTTGCATTATTGCATGTAGTATAATAATGTATTGAAAAGGTTGTGATTCTTGGTTGCTTGTTTGATCTTTGCTCAGAGTCGGAGCTAGAGTTCGAGGACTTCACTGCTGACCCGACATCAACTGCTGTCTTTCACGACGCGGAAGGCAAGTCATATCCTTGGTCATCTTGAACCTATATTTTAAATGTTACTAAAACATAACCTTGAATATAGGCAATATTGCATGTGAAAGATTGAGAATGGTTGATTTATCAATTGGCAGTACTAGACTGGTTATCTATGAAATGTGAAATAAACAAGTTTTGAGCCATGAACTATTATATGTATTTATATACTTATATTCATGAAATAAAACCCCTTAGCCGTGACCAGAAAAATGGTGTGGATGGCTGTAGCACTGGAGGTGCTAGACTGCAAAGGAATGCAGGCACTGAAGGTGCAGGGTTGTGGATGATCTGGTCATTGGCATATAAGGACTAGAACCTTGTGTTGTGCGTCTAGTGGCATGAACAACGTGCTAACCGCAAGCCTGGTATGGGACAGGCCTGAACAAGTATTTATGTGGATCGTACATGAAACCCCTGCATGAGATGTGTTGTGATGATTGACTTGGAGGCTGACTCCTACTATCACTGAAGGTGATCTGATATTTGACCCAGTAATGGGAAAATGAGGTGGGGTGGAGGTTATGATACAGCCTACCACAACTGTGTTTCGCTGAGAGCCACAGGGTCAGGGGTGAATTGTAAGTGATGCATAACAAAAGTTCTTGTTATCTCCACCTTGCCACTCACACATGGTTGTGAGGAGGGGTCTAATCATTTTGTTATGATAGGATGGGCTTGAAAGTGGAATATCTTGCGGGTAAATTGGTACTTCTCTGCAGAGATAAAAACGTATTCGAATACTCCGAGCTTCCGGGTTTATAGGAGTCTGCTGCGGTGGATTAAATCCACGGGGTGTTACACAAGTACTATTTTCTAAATAAAATATGTTTAAATCAAGATTACCCAAATGACATGTGTTGTCATGATAAGGAGTGCTGCCGTGGACTGTCGTGTGTCGACGTGTCGCGGTAGTGCTATAATCTAGTGAACATGAATGATGATGTTATATTATGAAAAGTGCTGCCATAAGATGAGATAAGAAAGGAAAAGATTATTTTACAAATATCCATAATTCTTGACTAGTCTAGGTTCATGTCATCACTACTATATGTATCTACTCTTACCTATGACTTGCTGAGTACGTAAGTGCTCACTCTTGCAACCTACAAATCAATAGACGGAGCAATCGACAATCACGATGAAGGCGTGAAGTACTTCGTGGATCCAGAAGGAGGAGCGTCAGTCCCGTCATTTCCCTGATGTGTGTTGTTCTGCCGTCCACTTCTCTTTGTGGGTGGGTCACCTACCATCTGCTGTGTAGATGTTATTTTGCTAAACCATGTATGCCGTGAAGGCATTGTAATCTCCTTATGTAATATCAAGGCCAGCAGGCCACACTGCTTAACTATTTTGTAAGTTACTCGGTTGCAATGTGATATACTCCTGTGCTTGACTTATCCTGGGAAGTCAAGGGTATGTGTATGCTATGCATATAAGGGACTAGCTGCAGCGAGCTAGGTCTCTACAGGAGTAGTCGTAGTCCCAGTCTCGGGGCACGACAGTTGCCGATGGGGAAAACATCTCAGTTTGTTCCGAGTCGGACTCGAAATCAAAAAGAAGGTGAAAGTTATCAGGGTCGAACCTCCCGGGGCTGATTTCCGGGTCGACATCATCTTTCCCGTCGGCGGGGTCGTATGACGGACCGGATTCATCGCCTAGCGCATTAGGAACCTCTGTGGGTTCTGACCTTGCGCTAGTTGCTCCCTGGTCGATAGACATGACCTGGAGGGACGATTCAACCTGTGGAAGATTCTGGCCTTCAATCTCCTCCATCGGGACAGGATCGCTCGGAGAAGGCATTGGGATATGGGCATAATCCTCGAGATCGAAATCGTTCTCGGAATCATATGCTCCAGCCATGTTTCAGCGAACGTCCAGATTTAAACTAGGACGCCTTGAGAAAGGCCCCACGGTGGGCGCCAGCTGTCGACGATTCGGACTCGGAGTCCTCAGCCGAACTTATGCAAAATTTGTAATGGTGAGACCTTTCAAGATGACCCTCCGGGAAGGTATGTAGAACAATGGTGAGTAGGAGCACAGAGAGATTTATACAGGTTCGGGCCCTCGATGGTGGGAATAATGGCCCTATGTCCTGTTAGAATTTCACTATAGGTGTTAAAGGGTTACAAAGTGGTAGAAAAACTCCTTCACAGGCGAAGGGTTTTTCCTATGTAAATGTACAGAGTAAAGCCAGGGAGGCTTGTAAGAACTATCTAATTTAGGCCGTAGACTTGGCTGTTTTTAGTGGTTGAGATGCGTTATGTCTCACTTGTATCAGAAGTCTTGTTCTTCCAAATGGATCGGATCCCCCCCGTTTGATGTATTTTGCCACCCTTTTATACTGGACGAAAGGATGCCATGTCGTAACTGCATCAAACAGTTGTTTAGATGGTTGGATGCGGTTTATTGAACCGCTATTAACTTCCAAGTAGATTAAGCACGTGTTATTCGTGAAATAACTGCTTGTATTAACCTCCTGGCGGTTAGTCTTCTACGTGGAGGAATCTTCGGGATACTTGGAATATTCCCACTATAAGGATAACCGGTCAGATAAATCCCAAGTACCTTGGTCGAGAATGTTCTGACCGCGGGATGTTGGCTGACCGTGCGACATCTTCAACCTTCTGTTCGCGTACAACATACGAACTTCTGACCGCGCAAAGCCTGTGGTCTGATAGCACGAGGCTTGCGACCTGATCGCGCAAAGCCTGCGACCTTAGGCTGATGCTTCTCAGAATGACTTGAGTTCGCACCGCTAAACACGTGTATGGTTCGAATCTGTCTTGAACCAACAGTACATTTATTTGAACTGACTCGGGTGTCAATCCTCGTCAGCCACGTCCCTGGGCAGATGGCGGCGCCCGGGACATGCACCTGAGGCAATGTCCCTAGGCGAAAGGCGGCGCCCGGGACATGCACCGGAGGCAATGTCCCCGGGCAAATGGCGGCGCCCGGGATATGCCCCGGAGGCAATGTCCCCGGGCAAAAGGCGGCGCCCAGGACATGCACCGGAGGCAATGTCCCCTGGAAAATGGTGGTGCCCGGGGCAGGCACCGGAGGCCACGTCCCCGGGAGAAAGGCGGTGCCCTGGACATGCACCGGAGGCCACTGACGAGGATTGACACCCGGGTCACTTCTAATAAACTTTTGGTTCAAGATAGGTTCGAACCAGACATGTATCTGGCGATGCGAACTCAAGCTATTCTGAGGGGCATTACCATGAGGTCGCAAGCTTTACGCGATCAGGTCGCGGGTTTCGTGCGATTAGACCGACAGCCTTGTGCAGTCAGAAGTTCGTATGCTATACGCGAATTGGATATCCGGGATGTTGCGCGGTCAGCCCACATTCCGCGGTCAGAACTTTCTCGACCAGAATTCTTGGAGTCTATCCGGTTATCCTTATATCAGGATATTCCAAGCATCCCGAGTATTACTCCACGTTGAAGACTAACCGTCAGAGGTTAATATATGAGGTTATTCATGATTAACACGTGTTAATAACCACCGTGGAAGTTAATAGCGGTTCTCCAGGAACCGCAATCCAGCCGTTTGATATAGTTTTCTTCATATGGCACCCTTTTGACCAGTATAAAAAGGTGGCAAAGTACATCAAACGGGGGGATCCAAGACATTTGGAAGAGCAAGACTCCTGATATAAGTGAGATACAAGATATCTCGACCACTCAAACAGCCAAGCCTACTGTTTAGATTAGAAAATACTTACAAGTCTCCTATAGCTTCCTTTTTTACACTTATATAGGGAAAACTTTCGCCCGTGAAGGTTTCTCCCCGCTAGTTTGTAAAGCTTTATCTCATATAGTGAAATTCTAACAGGACGTAGGGCTTTTACTCCCACCATCGACGGCCCGAACCTGTATAAATCTCTCTGTGCTCCAGTTCACCATTGTTCTAGATACCTTCCCGGAGGGTCATCTTGAAAGGTCTCACAATCACCAATTTTGCATAAGTTCGGCTGAGGACCCCGAGTCCGAATCGTCGACAGCTGGCACCCACCGTGGGGCCTTTCTCAAGGCGTCCTAATTGAAATCCGGAGGTTCGCCGAAACATGGCTGGAGCATATGATTCCGAGAACGATTTCGATCTCGAGGATTATGCCCATATATCAATGCCTTCTCCAAGCGATCCTGTTCCGATGAAAGAGGTCGAAGGCCAGAATCTTCCACAGGTTGAATCATCTCTCCAAGTCATGTCAATCGACCAGGAAGCAACTGGCGCAAGGTCAGAACCCACAGAGGTTCTTAATGTGCTAGGTGATGAATCCGGCCCGTCATACGACTTCGCTGAGGGAAAATATGATGATGACCCAGAAATTAGCCCAGGAAGGTTCGACCCTGATAACCTTCACAGTCTCTTTAATTTCGAGTCCGACTCGGAACAAACCGAGATGTTTTCCCCATCGGCAACCTCTCTCCCTAGGCAGTTTGCTGCGCTGTCGGAAGAAACTCCCGATCAACAGGCTGCAGGGAAGAACAAGATCGCAAACAGAAGGAGGATCAAGATCTCGAGCAACAGAACAACGAACTACGCAGAACTGCCCTAGAGGCTCTTCAAGATGCGCAGGCTCGTTACGATGCTGCCCCAAGTTCTTCTCGACGGTCGTGCGGTCGTAGACGTGACCAGACTCCTTTACCACCGGAGCGATTCCCAGTGGACGAAGAAACGATAACACCTGGTGCCCCTAGGAGAAGTACCCATGGTCGACTGCGATCTATCGCGGAAGTCATGCGCAATTTTCCTCCTACGGTCACGGATGCGCAGAAACCGGCCTTTTTCAGGATCCTGGCAGAAAGACTGGATGAGGTTGCATCCGAAGCGACCCCAACAGCCTCTTCCCGCTCGGTAACACATTCCCGTGAATGGGATGGTCCTCATTCTAACTCTGGCCGGCGGAGTTACCCGCCGCCCGTACCGTCCCGACAGGACAAATACCGGCGAATGCAGGATTCTCGTAGTAGGGATCGAGTTCCTGTTCACTCTCGTTTGGGACCACGAGTAACCTCGCCATTGCGTGAGGTTGCTCGAGACCCAACCGAGAGTCGCAGGGCGGTTCACGGTCCTTACGTTGGTTGCAAAGCTTTTTTGCCTGGCCTACGAGCAGTCGTTTGGCCCGATAAGTTTCGACCAGGGGCCATTGAGAGGTTTGATGGAACTCAGAACCCATCCGAGTTCCTTCAGATCTATATTACTGCCATCCAAGCAGCAGGAAGCGATGACAAGGTCATGGCCAACTACCTACCTACAGTCCTCGCAGGACCGGCTAGAACCTGGTTGTTTAATCAGCCTGAGGGTTCCATCTACAATTGGGAAATGCTATGAGATGCCATCCTCAGCAATTTCCAAAATTGTTACCAAAAGCCGGGTAAGGAGGACGACCTTCATAGGCTGCGGCAAACTTCGACCGAAACACTTCGGCAGTTTGTCAAGAGGTTTGTCGGGGTGAGAAATACTATCCCGAACATATCTGATGGCTCCGTAATCAGGGCATTTAAGCATGCCGTTCGATACCGGAGATTCACTGAAGACTTGCTTATCCACCCTCCTCGATCAGTGGCCGATCTGTTCGACATGGCTGATCGATATTCCGATGCAGCCGAAGCGGTCGAATGGAACCGAATGGTCGATAAGGGGGACTTACCACCCCAACCAGGCTTCAAGGACGCCAGGAAAGAAGATTCAAGCAAAAAGCCGGAGTCTTCACCGGGTGGGAAGTCAAAGAAGTCGAAGAGGAACCGCTCTGGACAGTACCGCGAGGTCGCAGTCGCAGAGAAGCCACCTTCGACCAAAGGTAATAAGTCTTCATTTAAAAGTAAAACTGCCTCTGGTGGTCGGGATTCTGACCAGCCAGAAAAATCAACTAATCCGCAGGAGGGCAAAAGTGGTGTCCACTCCACAACTCCGCAGGCCACGACCTCAAAAACTGCAGGAGTTGGTTGAAACAACTGGACGATTTCTACCAAGGAGCTGGGCCAATGCCAACCTTACCGCCTAAATAGCAGGCGTGCGGGATTAGAGACGTCGACGGAGACGAAGAAATGGCTTACCAGGTACCTCAAAATCATGTTAATGTCATTTTCGGAGGTTCTTCCTCTTTCGTTTCCAAAAGGCAATTTAAAACCTTCTGCCGAGAGGTTAACCAAACGGAGACATCCCTTGGTGAACCTCAATACCCCCGTTGGTCGGATATGCCTTTGACGTTCGATCGCGCTGACTGTCCTGTGGGGCTAACCCGACCATTGAGGCTACCTCTGGTCATTACCCCAATCATCAGTAACGCGAGAGTCGAAAGGGTCCTGATTGACGGGGGAAGTTCCCTTGATCATTTATTGGTCAAGGCACTCGACGAGATGCAAATTCCACGTTCGAAGATCAAGCCCATAATCCATCCATTTTATGGGATAATCCCAAGCCCCTCCATGATGCCATTGGGACAAGTGGTCCTCCCGGTCACTCTGGGAGAACCAGACAACTTCCGGACAGAATTGGTTACTTTCGATGTAATCGATTGTGATTCAGCTTATAATGCAATCTTTGGCAGGCCGACTCTTGCTAAGTTCATGATGGCAACGCACTATGCTTATCAGTGCGGGAAATTGCCTGGCCCCAAAGGTGTCATCTCGGTCCGAGGCAGTCGCAACGTGGCACTCACGTGCGACCGGCTATCTTTGGAGATGGTCGATCAACTTCCCCTCCGGGACGCTCAGGTCGCCACCGTCGCCCCCGATGCGATCAAGGCTGCTCCTCGACCAGATAAAAAACTCAAACAAGTTCCTTTGTACCCAGATGACCCATCCAAGACAATTCGGGTTGGATCAGCCCTGGATGACAAATAGGAACTCGACCTCGTTGCTTTCCTCCGGGCTAACGCAGACGTGTTTGCGTGGAAACTGTCCGACATGCCCGGTGTCCCAAGGGAAGTAATTGAGCACAGCTTAGCAATTCGACCTGGACAACGACCAATAAAGCAAAAGCTCAGGCATTTTGCCACTGACCGACAGGAAGCCATCCGAGAAGAGTTGGACAAACTCTTACAAGCCGGGTTTATCCGCGAAGTGGATCACCCGGAATGGCTCGCCAATCCGGTCATGGTCCGCAAGTCAAATGGCAAGTGGCGCATGTGTGTCGATTACACTAGCCTCAACGCTGCCTGTCCGAAGGATGACTTTCCCCTTCCCCGCATTGACCAGCTGGTCGACTCGACTGCGGGTTGCGAACTGATGAGTTTTCTGGACGCTTACTCAGGATATCATCAAATTAGCATGACAGAAGACGATGAAGAGAAGACTGCCTTCATCACCCCGTTCGGCACATACTGCTACGTCAAAATGTCGTTCGGTCTCAAGAACGCAGGTTCCACGTACCAGCGCTTGATGCAAAAGACCTTTCTTTCCCAGATAGGGCGTAATCTCGAAGCATATGTAGACGATTTGGTTGTAAAAAGTACCAAGAGATTGTCTCATTTGGACGATCTCGCTGAAACCTTATGTAATTTGAATCGCTTTGGAATAAAATTAAACCCGGAGAAATGCTCTTTCGGGGTTTCTTCAGGAAAACTCCTTGGTTTCCTTGTGTGTTCCAGGGGCATTGAAGTTAATGCTGAGAAAATCGGGGCTATTGAACAAATGAGGTCGCCCTCGACCATGAAGGATGTTCAACGCCTGGCTGGTCGCATGGCGGCTTTAAGTCGCTTCATATCGCGATTAGGCGAAAGGGGATTGCCTTTCTTCAAAGCCTTGCGGAAGCATCATAACTTTACATGGTCGGATGAGGCCGAAAAAGCATTCCAGGAGGTAAAAACATATCTATCCAGTCCGCCAGTATTGGTGTCTCCCGACGAAGGAGAACCGTTGCTTCTTTACCTGGCGGCCACACCACACGCGGTTAGCGCCATTCTAATCGCGGATAGGGAAGGAATACATAGACCCGTCTACTATGTGAGCGAAGTACTTCATGGTCCTAAGGAGCGCTACCCTGAGGTCCAGAAGATACTTTACGCGCTACTGATGGCTTCCCGTAAGCTACGACATTACTTTCAAGCGCACAAGATCACAGTACCCTCCTCTTTTCCTTTGGGGGATATTGTCCGAAATCCAGAGAAATCTGGTCGAATCGCTAAATGGGCGGTCGAACTCGGTGCCTTCGAGATCCATTTCACACTCCGCACGGCGGTTAAGTCTCAGGTTTTGGCCGACTTTGTGGTCGAATGGACCAACCCTGAGCCACCCGTGCGGTTGGCAGAGGAACTGGAGTGCCCCGATTACTGGACAATGTACTTTGACGGCTCCCGTAGTTTTCAACACTCGGGGGCTGGAGTGTTCTTAGTTATGCCCCAGGGCGAACAGCTTAAGTATGTCATTCAACTACACTTTGTTGCAACCAACAATGCAGCAGAGTATGAAGGTCTTCTTGCAAGGCTCCAGGCAGCAAAATCCCTCGGAGTCCGTCGATTAGTGGTGAGGGGAGACTCACAGCTGGTCGTAAACCAGGTAAACAAGGAGTACAGCACCTCCGATGAGACAATGGCTCATTACCTGGGGCAAGTGAGGAGATTGGAAAAACACTTCAGTCATTTCGAAGTCCAATACATCCCGCGAAGGGACAACATTCTCGGAGACCAATTATCCAAAATTGGGTCCTCACGCTCATCCGCTCCGGCAGGAGTGTTCATTGAACACTTGGGCCATCCTTCGATCATGACTTCGGTCGAGGATGATCCGGTAATAGCCTTCGTTACCAACCTCGGTCAGGAACAAGATTGGACTCATCCATTGATGGTCTATCTTGAACATGGGACCCTACCCGAGGACGAAACCGAAAGTGATCGGTTAATTCGAAAAGCGCGTCTGTACAAACTCATAGATGGGATTTTGTACAGAAAGGGTACTCAAGGAGTATTCATGCATTGTATATCTCAGGAGGAAGGAAAATCCCTCTTGAGAGAAATACATGACGGTGTATGCGGTGCGCACTCGTCATATCGGACACTGGTCGGAAAGGCTTTTCGACAAGGATTCTACTGGCCTTCGGCACTTGATGACGCCAAGCATATGGTCAAGATGTGTCACCAGTGTCAGTTCCACGCAAGGCAAGTTTATCAACCTGCCTATGCGTTGCTAACCATTCCTCTCGCATGGCCATTCGCGGTCTGGGGGATAGATATCGTCGGTCCTATGCCACAAGCGGTCAATGGGTACAAGTTTCTGTTCGTAGCCATTGACACATTTACAAAGTGGATTGAGGCTGAACCAGTACGAAATATTACCGCATTAGCCGCACAAAAGTTCTTCCATAAGAACATTGTGGCACGATTTGGTGTTCCAAACCGTCTCATCACAGACAATGGCTCTTAGTTCGCCAGCGGTCTTTTCCTGGACTACTGCGATCAGGTTGGGACCAAGGTGTGCTTTGCTTCTGTGGCCCATCCACAAAGCAATGGTGCCGTAGAACGGGCCAATGGGCAAATACTGCAAGGCATTAAAAAGCGCGTCTTTGATCGCCTTAAGACCCGCTCGGGGGCTTGGGCAGATGAGCTCTATACCGTTCTATTGGCATTACGAACTACTTCTAGTCGCGCCACTGGTGAGACGCCCTTCCATTTGGTCTATGGGGCCGAGGCGGTATTGCCTATGGAAGTAAGTATTGGTTCTGTTCGGACAGATCAGTTCGAACAGATTAATCAGTCCGAACAACGGGCACAAGATCTCATCCTCTTAGAAGAACGGCGTGATCGCACCCTGGTTAAATCCGCGGCATACTAGCAAGGTTTACGCAGGTATCACAGTAAAAAGGTGCGACCACGTGATCTCAACATTGGCGACTTGGTTTTACAAAAAATTCAAGACCAGTCTAATCGCAACAAATTCTCCCCAAAATGGGAAGGTCCTTATACTGTTGTCTCAGTGCCTCAGACAGGATCGGCGCGGTTAGCTATGGAGGATGGTCGGATTTTGTCCAATACTTGGAACATCGATCAACTTCGCAAGTTTTATGTGTAAGTATTCCAATCACTTTTTCCCTGTTCAATTAGCATCTTTTGACAAAATAAAATATGTTTTGCTTTCACACAATGAGTTCTTCTCTTTAGGCCCGTATCATATGCATTCCACCTGGGGGCTGACCGCCGGCGGTCAGGTCATTACAATAATCTAATCGGATTCGCTGGTCGATCTCATGACCACTTCCAGATAAGTCACTCCTAAATAAGCCGTTTCTCAGCGCATGCGGGGCTATCTGGCAAGTCCTTGGTCATCTGAGTGGCTACCAGTTCGCAATAAGATTAGACGTTACATTGATCCTGATCGTTGGTTTAAAACGCACACCCCTGGCCGTTACGCTTATGTTTTCTCCTCTGCTTATAACACTAAGGCTTCAGTATTCATAAACAGAGGCGGGGGCTAGGAGGGATGTGCTTATAGTATGGAACTCATAATATTAAATTGCAAAATATGTACTTTCTGTCAAAAAATGGTTTTTTGCATACATTGCATTATACACAATTGTTTGGATACAAAAATAAGGATCATTCGATCCCCAGCTCAGTCAGAAGCCTGTCTACTAAGGGCTTGATCTCCTCCATGACGGCATCGAGCAGCTCTTCACTCTCGATCTCAACCGGTCCCACCAGTGGATTCAGATCTGCATCTGGGCCATAGTGGAGTTGAATCCGGCTTAGCATCGCAGAAGCGGCTGACCGAACTCTTGTTCTGATCACCTCTTCTCTTCGTTGTGTATCCTCAGGGAGATACTCGAGAAGTGACTCTGCTTGAGCTATAACAAGGGCAGCCCAGTCTTCTTGGCTGAGATCGTCTCGGGTGGTTTCGACCACGTCAGCCTTTAGAAGGTAAGCCACCACCTTCAGCTTTTCGAAGACTGAATGGCTCAGCTTCCCAATTGCCCTTGTGGAGGCTTCGATAGAATCCTGGAGGAGTTTATTATCCGCACTGAGCTGTTTTATTTTACCTGCTTGCGCTACAACAAGGGAAAAGATTACTCGCATATTGCTTAGACAAGTCTTCCTAGCTCAGAAGATGACTTACCAGCAAGTTGCGATTGTAGTCTGTTATTTTCGATCTCTTGGTTCCTCACCACTGAGACCGAATGGAGCTTCATTGTGGCTATTTCCTTGTCCGGCAATGCCACCTTCCTGCAATAAAACAGAAGGAATGGTTGTAACCAATTTATACATCTATAAATTGAAGAATGATGATCCTTACTTGCGCAAGAAGTCTCGTTCTCTTTGTATGGTCATCTTGCTCGCCGCCGTGGCACGTGACTGGGCCATCATCCGGGATAATTCCTGTGATGCAAAAAAGGGAGTGAAAAGTGTCCTATGTGTAATTCAGGACATCCAGAAAGGGATTCATCATACCTTCATGAATTTTTGCAGAGAGGCATCTTCCGGACTAATTGGAAGATTTGTCGAAGGCCCGGAGGTGCTTACAGCAGGGACAGTAGGAGGAAGTGCCTGCTGAGTATTGCTTCCAGTCGCCGGCGACTGCGACTGGATCCTCGTATCTGTTTCTCCCCCCGTGACTCGGACGACTTCCTGGGCCGAGGGGGTGGAGCGCTCCTCATTGGGGGCTCCTGCACCAGCAGTGATTTCAACCCTTCCCGAAGCGGTTGGAGGACTGGATGCCATTTCTTTCCGTCTGATGGAGGAAAAGAAAAGTCAAATAGTAACTATTTGTGACCATCATTTATGATACAACCAGGATGAAGGTTCTTACCTTAATTGAAATCCCACTAGTTTTTGGGATCTCTGAGAAAGTTCTTCTTGAGCGCGGGGACGAGTATCATCCGCCCTGATCTTGCGCTTGGAAAACAAAGGCCCCTTTCCCTGTGTGTCTTCCCCTATGAACATTTTTTCAAGGGAAAAATAAAGGCTGACAAGAAGGATCGTTACCTGGGCAGTTGATCCCATTGGCGACGACCCATCCCAGGATCTCGCTGTCTCCTGTGATCCTGTAGCCGGTACCTCATGTGTAACCGCCGCAGGATCTTGAACAACCACCTCCCCCTCTGTCCGCAGAGCAGGAGGATTTTCCTCCCTAAGACTCCCGGTAGTCGCAGGGAGAAGCTCTTCTACCTGTATAAACATTGACTCATCAAAATATACAGAAGGAAGTGAAGAAAGTATGACTGCAAGAAATCCTTACCGAGGTCGTCCTTTCGACCAGGGAAGCAGAGACAATTAACCCTGAAGCCTCGGGGCTTCAGGAACTTGGAGGTCATCCGCGACCCCAAGATTCTCCGCGGTGGCAGGTTCTGCCACGACCACCTCTTCGATAACAATGGTCTCTACGGGGCAGCTTGGGGCATCGCCGGATGGAAGATCCACGATCTTCCTCCTCCGAAGAACCAGAGGAACATCATCCTCTTCCTCCTCGCTCCCCTCTCCCTGTACGACGAAGAAGTGATTCCAATCTGTGCCTGGTAAAACAGAAGGGATGCGATATCTTACCGCCGTCTTTCTTGCGGTAGGAGGAATGCTCCGTGAAGACCTCTCCCCGGGATTTGGCCTGGCCTTCTTGGAGGCAGGACTCTTTGTCCTGGGTCTTTGGGAGACCTTCTTCACGTTCTTTACCGTTGGCTTCCCATGAGAACCTACGTTCTCACTCGGGAAAGTCGTCTCGGCAAACCTTCATAGGAGCTGGTTCACATTTTTGATGGAAATGTTTAATGCTGGACATGCATAAGATCTAAAAAATGGAGGCCAGATAGAGAATGTACCTTTCGGCGCTCCTGTTTAAGGTCTTCGCCGGCGTGAATCAAACTCTGTGGACGAGGCGATCCCTTAGAGCCCTCTACATCGGCGTTGTAGGCCCTAAGGAGGGAATTGGTCCGCCTTTCAATTTCGGATGAAGGCAGGACTGTTCCCAAATTCAAGTTAGAATTTGCACAATTCAAGAATGGGAAAGCTCAGCGCCAAAGAAATAAATACCTTGACTGTAGTCCAGGGTGCTATCCGCCATGGACCTAATCTCCCACGCCGGATGAGCCCTTTCACGCAAAGGACTCATCCGGTTCTTCACGAAGTCTCGAATAATGTCTCGAGCCGTCAATCCTTGATTGACCAAGTGAAGAATCACCTCGGCATGCTTCGAAAGCTCCGAGTTCATCGCCGGGGGAGCATCTAACTCGCTCGACTTCTCTGGTCGCGAGTTTTCAAACAATAGACTGCTTTCAGATGGTGGAGAGCAGTAAAACCACCTTTGGTGCCACCCGTGCACAGAGTCTCGCAGGGGTGGGGAGGGATACTCCTTTTTGTCCCTCAGCCGGAAGTAGATGCATCCGGCAGCATTAGTGCTCTTCGACCACGCCGAAAAGTAGAATCACCGGAAAAGATCCACGCTGGGATATATTCCGACGAACGCTTCACAAAGATGCTGGAATACCGCAAGGATCAGCATCGCGTTGGGGTGGAGGTTGATCAATTCCCACCCATAGTGCTCAAGGACATCCTTGAGGAACCGACTCTCGGGGAATCAGAACCCGCAGCGCAGGTACTCCTCAAAAACCACCAACTCGCCCTCTTGGACAGTTGGGGTTTCTTGGTCCTTCTCCGCAGGCCGCCAGTTAATGAGCAGTCGCGGAGGAAGGATCTCCTCCTTCTCTAACGCCACTAGGCTCTCCTCGGAATGGTGGATGGATTGGCTCCAGGACGCCATCTTTGGTGGAGAATCAAAGGGAAAGTTGGCGATTTTGGGAAGACAAAGGCTGAAGAAAATGAGGGTTTTGTGCGGCGGGAATGATGAGGGTTTTTGGCTGTGTGGCTTCTTTGAGAAGACATCTGCTCCTTTTTATAGACCCAAGGCGGCGCATTAATGAGTAAATGGCTCATTTCAAACGTTCCATTGAATGCTTTATTCATTTCCCATAATGGATACTGCCTCTGGCGGACCCGATAAAGTGTTCAGGTATTGGATCTGGAACAAAAAGACTTCTTTGTTTCGGAAACTGAAAGTGCAAAAGGACTGAAAAATTTTCAGTACTTTTCAGAAGACGTTTTTTCCTTTGTATGCTTTGAACATTTTTTATGGAAATGCTTTGCAACTCAATTTTTAACGTAATGGAATGTTTCTAATTGGGTTATGGTTTGATCGAAACCGTGTTTTAGACTAAAACTTTGATTCTAATCGGAGTGACAGTCTGACCGAGTTCTGACTCTGGTCGCAATCTAGTTCTGACCTGTCGCGCCCCGAGACTGGGACTACGACTACTCCTGTAGAGACCTAGCTCGCTGCAGCTAGTCCCATATATGCATAGCATACACATACCCTTGACGTCCCAGGATAAGTCAAGCACAGGAGTATATCACATTGCAACAGAGTAACTTACAAAATAGTTAAGCAGTGTGGCCTGCTGGCCTTGATATTACATAAGGAGATTACAATGCCTTCACGGCATACATGGTTTAGCAAAATAACATCTACACAGCAGAAGATAGGTGACCCACCCACAAAAAAGAAGTGGACAGCAGAACAACACACATCAGGGAAATGACGGGACTGACGCTCCTCCTTCTGGATCCAAAAGGTTCTCCACGCCTTCATCTTGATTGTTGATCGCTCCGTCTATTGATTTGTAGGTTGCAAGAGTGAGCACTTACGTACTCAGCAAGTCATAGGTAAGAGTAGATACATATAGTAGTGATGACATGAACCTAGACTAGTCAAGAATTATGGATGTTTATAAAATAATCTTTTACTTTCATACCTCATCTCATGGCAGCACCTTTCATAATATAACATCATCATTCATGTTCACTAGATTATAGTACTACCGCGACACGTCGACACACGACAGCCCACGGCAGCACTCCTTATCATGACAACACATGTCATTTGGGTAATCTTGATTAAACATATTTTATTTAGAAAATAGTACTTGTGTCACACCCCGTGGATTTAATCCACCGCAGCAGACTCCTATAAAACCCGGGAGCTCGGAGTATTCGAATACGTTTTTAACTCTGCAGAGAGGTACCAATTTACCCACAAGATATTCCACTTTCAAGCCCATCCTATCAAAATGATTAGACCCCTCCTCACAACCATGTGTGAGTGGCAAGGTAGAGATAACAAGAACTTTTGTTATGCATCACTTACAATTCACCCCTGACCCTGTGGCTCTCAGCGAAACACAGTTGTGGTAGGCTGTATCATAACCTCCACCCCACCTCATTTTCCCATTACTGGGTCAAATATCAGATCACCTTCAGTGATAGTAGGAGTCAGCCTCCAAGTCAATCATCACAACACAACTCATGCAGGTGTTTCATGTACGATCCACATAAGTACTTGTTCAGGCCTGTCCCATACCAGGCTTGCGGTTAGCACGTTGTTCATGCCACTAGACGCACAACACAAGGTTCTAGTCCTTATATGCCAGTGACCAGACCATCCACAACCCTGCACCTTCAGTGCCTGCATTCTTTTGCAGTCTAGCACCTCCAGTGCTACAGCCATCCATACCATTTTTCTGGTCACGGCTAAGGGTTTTATTTCATGAATATAAGTATATAAATACATATAATAGTTCATGGCTCAAAACTTGTTTATTTCACATTTCACAGATAACCAGTCTAGTACTGCCAATTCATAAATCAACCATTCTCAATCTTTCACATGCAATATTATCTATATTCAAGGTTATGTTTTAGCAACATTTAAAATATAGGTTCAAGATGACCAGGGATATGACTTGCCTTCCGCGTCGTAAGAAACAGCAGTTGATGACGGGTCAACAGCGAAGTCCTCGATCTCGGCTTCTAGATCTGCTCGACGACAAACCAAACAATCCACACAAATATTACTTATATATTAAAATGATTTAGGATCTATATGTAGATATGCTTAACAAGGATAACTAAACGATACTGGAGATAATTGAGATTACAAGCTGAACTGAGTTGAGATCTAGGGTTTCAAGGATTTGGCTAACTATGGTGTTAGATGCTCCTAGGATCTCAAGGTTACAATAAGAACATCAGTTTTGTGGTTGGTTGATCAAAAATAGCGAATGTCAGCAGATTGACATTCAGATCAAGATTCTGACATAACTTCAAGGAAAACTAGAGAGCTTATCTCAAATTATGACAGTAGAAGAAAATGTAGATCATGACTCTACAAATTCAGTGGACAAAGTGGCTTTCAAAATGCACAATCAGAAGTGGGTAAACAAGGCCAATGCCATTAGCTGGCATGCACTGGAATAGTGTCAAAAACTAGGGTTTAGCATAACATGCATTTCAAGGGCTCAAATCAAGTTGTGATAGAAGAAAATGTAGATCACAACCTCAGAAATCTAAGAGACAAAGTTATGCCCAAAATGCACATCTGGAAGGGAGTGAAAAGGGCTAATGCCACTGACTGACATAGTCTGGCATTGATCTTGACATGGCCAGAAACTAGGGCTTGGCATAACTTTTGATCTAGAGCTCCAAATGATGCACCACTTTGTCTGGGAGGTAGGCAATGATAACAGGAACAAATCATTCAACAGGATTCAAAGCTGAAGATGGCTAGAAGGTGATGAATTTCGAAGGAGAAGTGTGGTGGCGACACGGCACAGTGAAGCCACTGGACAGAAATCTTGGCATAGCTGTAACTTGAATTCTGGGCAGTTTCAGAGATCGAGCTAGAAGACAAATATGCTCAGGAAGTTGGGGCACACCTGAATGACAAAGTGGATGAAGCTGAAACAGCCGGGAAAGGATTTCCGGTGAACTGCGCCGGAGAAGATGACATGAGATTTGGGGCTTTTTGATACAGGCCGAAAGAACTCTAATCCAAGCTTGAGGAGTGATAGAAGGGTAAGATGAAGCTATCTGGACAATCAATTTGGCCGGAGGATGGCTGGAGAAGCCTGGCGACGATCGCTGGTTTCTGGAGAAGCTCAAAACTGGGGAAAACTTCAATTCGAGCTCAATCGGGAGATATTGGTGCATAGGCTTGCTTCAAAAGGTTCACTGATCATTTTTCTTCACAAGTTCAAGAGCTAATTCGAAGTGATTTGGTCTGCATTGCCGGAACAGGGCAATCGGGAATTCCGGCGATCACCGGCGACTGGATGCAATATAACTCAATTAGATGGTACAGCATGATGAGGGAGATGAGATATACCTTCTGGTGCTGCTAATTCGGTGAGAAGTGTAGCAGGGCGTGCTGGCACCGTGAGGCCTCAATCTGGACTCGCCGGAGAAGAAGACGACGGCGAGGAGATTTGGAAATTTGGCTAAGTCCTGGTGAAGGGGAGATGACACAGGGTATGGCTGCTTATATAGACCACAGGGCGATGCTTGCAAGGAGATAGCAGCAAGGGAATTTGTGTCGGTTGACATGAGTTGCTGGGCGCAGAAGTAACAACGGCGAGCGGTGACGCGACGGTGCTCAGGCGAGGTGACTACTGCTCAGCTTGTCGGCTCTTTGGAACTCCACATTGTCGGGCGATGCAAGCAGTGGCAACTGGAGCTGGCAATGCAAAGCAACGTGGCAAGCAAATGCTGACAACGGTCGCGCACGGGAGCAAGCTGTTCAACGGCGTTGCCACGGCGATGGCTGGGGCGTGGACGCGTGTGCACATGCAAATTCAAGTGAGTACGAGCTCAGGCGCAGGCGAGGCGTGGCCGGCGGCGAGCAAGCACGGCGCAAATGCACGGCGAAGCTTCTGGTCGTGCACTGGCTACTGCCCTGGTCGAATTAGGGGCCTGATTGCAATTTCTGATTTCTTAATTTGGACTGATCTGTAATTCTGGAGATTTGGAAGGTTTGATCTGATTTTGATTCTGCTGATTTGGCAAACTTAATTCCACAAATGATTTGGCACAGATTGAAGATAAAATTTGAGACATTTGGATGATTTTTGATATGAACTGAAAATAGGGTATTTTAGGGTAATTGAAATCTGAATTTCAATTGATTTCGAATTCTGGGATTTAGGGTTTGATTTTGAGATACTCATAAAAGAAGAATTTGTATTGAAAAGCATTTGGGAGGTGTTCCCTGAATCAGATTTGAATTTGGAGATGATTTGCAACATTTTGCCTTTTTAGGCTTCTGGAAAATCTGGAAAAAGGACTGATTTGCGATACTCCTGGACTGATTTGCGAAAAAGGTTCAGATGGTGAAATCTGGCTGCCAACTTTTTGGATTAAGGTATTGGCATACCCTTGATCATAATCCAGGAATAATCTGGTCTCAACTTGGCTAAGATTTTGATTAAATCTGAATTTCTGAAACTTAGGGTAAAAGGTAATAACAGATATTCTGTTTTCGAAAACAGAAAAGAGTTGATAATTCTGGAAGTTAGAGATAGAATTGAATCTGGGTTCTGAAGGCTTTTAGGTTTAGGATAACTGATAGATCAAATCTGGCAAGTCAGATCTTGACTTGGGGTCACAGGATAAATTTTGGAGATTTAGGGCTAGAACAGAATAAAGCTGAGGCTGATTTGGTTGATCTAGAAGAGACATATGCATGCATGATTTTTAAGAAAGAACTTTTCACCCCAAAACTCAGGATGTTACATGACCGCGGCTCTGAAACTGATCGCGGTATCAGGGCAGGTCGCGGTGCTTTTTTCTTAAACGCGATTCTGATCGCAGAACTAAAGTTTCCTGTGTATGAATGGTCACGAACATAAAGTTTATGGCTATATTTTCGCACAGAAGATGTGAAGAATATTCATGAGAAATAAGAAACTTTTATTTCTTACATTCTTTACATGCAAAAGGGATACAGTCGATCAAAACGTCGATTTGCTCCGAAAGAAGTTTACAAAGTTCCCCAAGGGACATGTTGTTGTCAGTAGGATCTACACTGGCAACCCCCAGGGAACTAGCAACTACCCTAAGTCTATCTACATCGTCCCTAACAACAGACGCACTATTGTCCCTAATTAAGTCAGAGAGTTCTCGCTGTTGCTGAGCGTGGTCCCTCTCTCGACGGAAATGGTGCGCCTCTTCTCAGGATCGATCAAGACATTCTGCTAGACGCAGAATCTTCGAGGCCATCTCCTCGGTCTTCTTCTCCAGGGCATTCTTCTCTTCCAGAAGAGTCTGTCCGGAAGGAAGAGATGGAGCAGCAGAAGGCTGATCGCTGGAGCCTCCAACCTCCTGCATTTTGCAAAAGTTAGTCACACAAACTATAATTATCAGCAAAAGGGGAGAAGAATTGTTACCTGTCCCGGTGCATAACCCGTTAATACACCCATCTTGGGAGGAGGATCATCAGATGGTGGAAGTGCAACCTTCCCATCAGAAGATTGCTTCGCCAACCCAATATGGCAATCATCTGATCGAGGGATAGTCACCGCTTGCCGACCAGGATGTTGATCACCCAAAAGGATGGGAGAATTGAATGTGATGGGATCTTTCTCTAAGGACAAAGGCCTAAATTGCCGAGAGGCATGAACGGGGAGGGTCAAAGGAACTGAAGGAAGAAAGAAACTTGCTACATTCTTCACCTTTGTTCCACTAGAAGATCCTTCGTCAACCTTGGGTTTCTTCCTTAAGGGAGACAAGACTTCAACCGTTTGAGGCTCTTGTTCGACAACTTCCTCTTCATCACTCTCAATCTCGATGATATCGTGATCTGCCATTGGGAGGAGTATGTGAAAAGGAAGAAGGCAGGATAACAAGAAAAGGACTTAGGCGTGGAGCGAAATTGTGGAGTTTTACAAATCCAGGAGCCTGGTATTTATAGCCGCCTGGGTGACGGTTTGCATTCCAGACGCCTCGGGTTTCGTCAAAGCATTTACAATTTTACCTCGAGATAAAAATAGTTCTACGGCGCTATCATTGCCCGTCACATAATGTCAGAACCCGTCTTGGGAAACCAACCGTTTTCACTTAGTGCGCCACTAAGTGAAAAAATTGAAGAGTCGGGTTAAAAATCCAATGCATGGTTTTAAAAATTCGAAATAAACACGTCTCTTCGTTTTCTTCGAATTTGGGTGCTAGCTGACGAGGATTGACACCCGGGTCACTTCTAATAAACTTTTGGTTCAAGACAGGTTCGAACCAGACATGTATCTAGCGATGCGAACTCAAGCTATTCTGAGGGGCATCACCATGAGGTCGCAAGCTTTACGCGATCAGGTCGCGGGTTTCGTGCGATTAGACCGACAGCCTTGTGCGGTCAGAAGTTTGTATGCTATACGCGAACTGGATATCCGGGATGTTGCGCGGTCAGCCCACATTCCGCGGTCAGAACATTCTCGACCAGAATGCTTGGAGTCTATCCGGTTATCCTTATATCAGGATATTCCAAGCATCCCGAGTATTCCTCCACGTTGAAGACTAACCGTCAGAGGTTAATATATGCGGTTATTCATCATTAACACGTGTTAATAACCTCCGTGGAAGTTAATAGCGGTTCTCCAGGAACCGCAATCCAACCGTTTGATACAGTTTTCTTCATATGGCACCCTTTCGACCAGTATAAAAAGGTGGCAAAGTACATCAAACGGGGGGATCCAAGACATTTGGAAGAGCAAGACCCCTGATATAAGTGAGATACAAGATATCTTGACCACTCAAACAGCCAAGCCTACGGTTTAGATTAGACAATACTTACAAGTCTCCTATAGCTTCCTTTTTTACACTTATATAGGGAAAACTTTCGCCTGTGAAGGTTTCTCCCCGCTAGTTTGTAAAGCTTTATCTCATATAGTGAAATTCTAACAGGACGTAGGGCTTTTACTCCCACCATCGACGGCCCGAACCTGTATAAATCTCTCTGTGCTCCAGTTCACCATTGTTCTAGATACCTTCCCGGAGGGTCATCTTGAAAGGTCTCACAATCACAAATTTTGCATAAGTTCGGCTAAGGACCCCTAGTCCGAATCGTCGACAGCCACGTCCCCGGGCGAAAGGCGGCGCTCGGAACATGCACCAGAGGCAACGTCCCCGGGCGAAAGGCGGCGCCCAAGACGTGCACCGGAGGCAACGTCCCCGGGCGAAAGGCGGCACCCGGGGCAGGCACCGGAGGCCACGTCCCCGGGTGAAAGGTGACGAGGATTGACACCCGGGTCACTTGTAATAAACTTTTGGTTCAAGACAGGTTCGAACCAGACATGTATTTTGTTCAATGCGAACTCAAGCTATTTCTGAGGGGCATCACCATGAGGTCGCAAGATTTATGCGATCAGGTCGCGCGTTTCGTGCGATCAGGCCGACAGCTGTGTGCGGTCAGAAGTTCATATGCTATACGCGGACTGGACTGAGTATCTGGGATGTTGCGCGGTCAGCCCATATTCCGCGGTCAGAACATTCTCGACCAAGGTGCTTGGAGTTTGTTCGGTTATCTTCATACCAGGATATTCCAGGCATCCCGGAGATTCCTCCACGTTGAAGACCAACCGTCAGAGGTTATTATATGCGGTTATTCATGATTAACACGTGTTAATAACCTCCAAGGAAGTTAATAGCGGTTCTTCAACGACCGCATCCAACCGTTTGATGCAGTTTTCTTCATATGGCACCCTTTCGACCAATATAAAAAGGTGGCAAAGTATATCAAAGGGGGGGATCCAAGACATTTTTGGAAGAACCAGACTCAAAAGATAATCAAGATACAAGATATCTCGATTACTCAAACAGCCAAGTCTACGGCTTAGATTAGACAACACTTACAAGTCTCCTATAGTTTCTTTTTGTACACTTTTATAGGGGAAACTTTCACCTGTGAGGTTTTCTCCCCGCTAGTTTGTAAAGCTTTATCTCATATACTGAAATCCCAACAGGACGTAGGGCTTTTACTCCCACCATCGAGGGCTCGAACCTGTATAAATTTCTCTGTGCTCTTGTTCACCATTGTTCGGCATACCTTCCCGGAGGGTCATCTTGAAAGGTCTCACAATTACAAATTCTGCATAAGTTCGGCTGAGGACCCTGAGTCTGAATCGTCGACAGCTGGCGCCCACCGTGGGGCCTTTCTCAAGGCGTCCTAATTGAAATTCGGAGGTTCACCGAAACATGGCTGGAGCATATGATTCCGAGAATGATTTCGATCTCGAGGATTATGTCCATATACCAATGCCTTCTCCAAGCGATCCTGTTCCGATGGAAGAGGTCGAAGGCCAGAATCTTCAACAGGTTGAATCATCTCCCCAAGTCATGTTAATCGACCAGGAGGTAACTGGCACAAGGTCAGAACCCGCAGAGGTTCTTAATGTGCTAGGTGATGAATCCGGCCCGTCATACGATCCCGCTGAGGGAAAATATGATGGTGACCCTGAAATTAGCCCAGGAAAGTTCGACCCTGATAACCTCCACCGTCTCTTTGATTTCGAGTCCGACTCGGAACAAACCGAGATGTTTTCCCCATCGGCGACCTCTCTCCCTAGGCAGTTTGCTGCGTTGTCGGAAGAAACTCCCGATCAACAGGCTGCCAGGGAAGAACAAGATCGCAAACAGAAGGAGGAGCAAGATCTCGAGCAACAGAACAACGAACTACGCAGAACTGCCCTAGAGGCTCTTCAAGATGCGCAGGCTCGTTACGATGCTGCCCCGAGTTCTTCTCGACGGTCGCGTGGTCGTAGACGTGACCAGACTCCTTCTTTACCACCGGAGCATTTCCCAGTGGACGAAGAAACAATAACACCTGGTGCCCCTAGGAGAAGTACCCATGGTCGACTGCGATCTATCGCGGAAGTCATGCGCAATTTTCCTCCTACGGTCACGGATGCGCAGAGACCGGCCTTTTTCAGGATCCTGGCGGAAAGACTGGACGAGGTCGCATCCGAGGCGACCCCAACAGCCTCTTCCCGCTCAGTAACACATTCCCGTGAACCGGATGGTCCTCATTTTGGCTCTGGCCGGCGGAGTTACCCGCCGCCTGTACCATCCCGACAGGACAAATACCGGCGAATGCAGGACTCTTTTAGTAGGGATCGAGTTCCCGTTCACTCTCGTTTGGGACCACGAGTAACCTCGCCATTACGTGAGTTTGCTCGAAACCCAACCGAAAGTCACAGGACGGTTCACGGTCCTTACGTTGGTTGCAAAGCTTTCTCGCCTGGCATACGAGCAGTCGTTTGGCCCGATAAGTTTCGACCAGGGGCCATTGAGAGGTTTGATGGAACTCAGAACCCATCCGAGTTCCTTCAGATCTATATTACTGCCATCCAAGCAGCAGGAGGCGATGACAAAGTCATGGCCAACTACCTGCCAACAGTCCTCGCAGGACCGGCTAGAACCTGGTTGTTTAATCAGCCTGAGGGTTCCATCTACAATTGGGAAATGCTATGCGATGCCATCCTCAGCAATTTCCAAAACTGTTACCAAAAGCTGGGTAAGGAGGACGACCTGCATAGACTGCGGCAAACTTCGACCGAAACACTTCGGCAGTTTGTCAAGAGGTTTGTCGGGGTAAGAAATACCATCCCGAACATATCTGATGGCTCCGTAATCAGGGCATTTAAGCATGCCGTTCGATACCGGAGATTCACTGAAGACTTACTTATCCACCCTCCTCGATCAGTGGCCGATCTGTTCGATATGGCTGATCGATACTCCGATGCAGCCGAGGCAGTCGAATGGAACCGAATGGTTGACAAGGGGGACCTACCGCCCCAACCAGGCTTCAAGGACGCCAGGAAAGAAGATTCAAGCAAAAAGCCGGAGTCTTCACCGGGTGGGAAGTCAAAAAAATCGAAGAGGAACCGCTCTAGACAGTACCGTGAGGTCGCAGTCGCGGAGAAACCACCTTCGACCAAAGGTAATAAGTCTTCTTTTAAAAGTAAAACTGCCTCTGGTGGCCGGGATTCCGACCAGCCAGAAAAATCAACTAATCCGCAGGAGGGCAAGAGGTGGTGTCCACTCCACAACTCCGCAGGCCACGACCTCAAAAACTACAGGAGTTGGTTGAAACAGCTGGATGATTTCTACCAAGGAGCTGGGCCAATGCCAACCTTACCGCCTAAAGAGCAGGCGTGCGGGATTAGAGACGTCGACGGAGACGAAGAAATGGCTTACCAGGTACCTCAAAATCATGTTAATGTCATTTTCGGAGGTTCCTCCTCTTTCGCTTCCAAAAGGCAGTTTAAAACCTTTTGCCGAGAGGTTAACCAAACGGAGACATCCCTTGGCGAACCTCAATATCCCCGTTGGTCGGATATGCCTTTGACGTTCGATCGTGCTAACTCGACCATTGAGGCTACCTCTGGTTATTACCCCAATCATCAGTAACGCGAGAGTCGAAAGGGTCCTAATGGATGGGGGAAGTTCCCTTGATCTTTTATTGGTCAACACACTCGACGAGATGCAAATTCCTCGTTCGAAGATCAAGCCCATAATCCATCCGTTTTATGGGATAATCCCAGGCCCCTCCATGATGCCATTGGGACAAGTGGTCCTCCCGGTCACTCTGGGAGAACCAGACAACTTCCGAACAGAATTGGTTACTTTCGATGTAATCGATTGTGATTCAGCTTATAATGCAATCTTTGGCAGGCCGACTCTTGCTAAGTTCATGATGGCAACGCACTATGCTTATCAGTGCGGGAAATTGCCTGGCCCCAAGGGTGTCATTTCGGTCCGAGGTAGTCGCAACGTGGCGCTCACGTGCGACCGGCTATCTTTGGAGATGGTCGATCAACTTCCCCTCTGGGACGCTCAGGTCGCCACCGTTGCCACCGATGCGATCAGGGCTGCTCCTCGACCAGATGAGAAACTCAAACAAGTTCCTTTGTACCCAGATGACCCATCTAAGACAATTCGGGTTGGGTCAGCCCTGGATGACAAATAGGAACTCGACCTCGTTGCTTTCCTCCGGGCTAACGCAGACGTGTTTGCGTGGAAACCGTCCGACATGCCCGGTGTCCCAAGGGAAGTAATTGAGCACAGGTTAGCAATTCGACCTGGACAACAACCAATAAAGCAAAAGCTCAGGCGTTTTGCCACCGACCGACAGGAAGCCATCCGAGAAGAGTTAGACAAACTCTTACAAGCCGGGTTTATCCGCGAAGTGAATCACCCGGACTGGCTCGCCAATCCGGTCATGGTCCGCAAGTCAAATGGCAAGTGGCGCATGTGCGTCGACTACACTAGCCTCAACAGTGCCTGTCCGAAGGATGACTTTCCCCTTCCCCGCATCGACCAGCTGGTCGACTCCACTGTGGGTTGCGAACTGATGAGTTTTCTGGATGCCTACTCAGGATATCATCAAATTAGCATGGCAGAAGACGATGAAGAGAAAACTGCCTTCATCACCCCGTTCGGCACATACTGCTACGTCAGAATGCCGTTCGGTCTCAAGAACGCAGGTTCCACGTACCAGCGCTTGATGCAAAAGACCTTTCTTTCCCAGATAGGGCGTAATCTCGAAGCATATGTAGACGACTTGGTTGTAAAGAGCACCAAAGGATTGTCTCATTTGGACGATCTTGCTGAAACCTTCTGTAACTTGAATCGCTTTGGAATAAAATTGAACCCGGAGAAATGTTCTTTCGGGGTTTCTTCAGGAAAGCTTCTTGGTTTCCTTGTGTGTTCCAGGGGCATTGAGGCTAATCCTGAGAAAATCAGAGCTATTGAACAAATGAGGTCGCCCTCGACCATGAAGGATGTTCAACGCCTGGCTGGTCGCATGGCGGCTTTAAGTCGCTTTATATCGCGATTAGGCGAAAGGGGATTACCTTTCTTTAAAGCCTTGCGGAAACATCATAACTTCACATGGTCCGACGAGGCTGAAAAAGCGTTTCAGGAGGTAAAAACATATCTGTCCAGTCCGCCAGTATTGGTGTCTCCTGAAAAGGAAGAACCATTACTTCTGTATTTGGCGGCCACCCCACACGCGGTCAGCACTGTTCTGATCACGGAAAGGGAAGGAGTACACAGACCCGTCTAGTATGTGAGTGAGGTACTTCATGGGCCTAAGGAGCGTTACCCTGAGGTCCAGAAGATACTTTACGCACTACTGATGGCTTCCCGTAAGCTACGGCATTACTTCCAAGCACACAAGATCACAGTGCCTTCTTGTTTTCCTCTAGGGGATATTGTCCGAAATCCAGAGAAATCTGGTCGAATCGCCAAATGGGCGGTCGAATTCGGAGCATTTGATATCCATTTCACACCTCGCACGGCGGTTAAGTCTCAGGTTTTGGCCGACTTCGTGGTCGAATGGACCAACCCTGAACCACCCGTGCGAATGCCACAAGAATTGGAATGCCCTGATTTTTGGACAATGTACTTTGACGGTTCCCGCAGTTTTCAACACTCGGGGGCTGGAGTGGTCTTAGTTACGCCTCAGGGCGAACAGCTTAAGTATGTCATCCAACTACACTTTGTCGCGACTAACAACGCGGCCGAGTATGAAGGTCTTCTTGCAGGGCTCCGGGCAGCAAAATTCCTCGGAGTCCGTCGATTAGTGGTGAGGGGGGACTCACAGCTAGTCGTAAACTAGGTAAACAAGGAGTACAGCACCTCCGATGAGACAATGGCTCATTACCTGGGGGAAGTGAGGAGATTGGAAAAACACTTCAGTCACTTCGAAGTCCAATACATCCCGCGAAAGGACAATATTCTCGCAGACCAATCATCCGCTCCGGCAAGAGTGTTCATTGAACACTTGGACCATCCTTCGATCATGACTTCGGTCGAGGATGATCCGGCAATAGCCTTCGTTGCCAACCTCGGTCAGGAACAAGATTGGACTCATCCATTGAGGGTCTATCTTGAACACGGGACCCTACCCGAGGATGAAACCGAATGCGATCGGTTAACTCGAAAGGTGCGTCTGTACAAACTCATAGATGGGGTTATGTACAGAAAGGGTACTCAAGGAGTATTCATGCGCTGCATATCTCAGGAGGAAGGAAAATCCCTCTTGAGAGAAATACATGACGGTGTATGCGGTGCACACGCGTCATACCGAACACTGGTCGGAAAAGTTTTTCGACAGGGATTCTACTGGCCTTCGGCACTCGATGATGCCAAGCTTATGGTTAAGATGTGTCCACAGTGTCAATTTCATGCAAGACAGGTTCATCAACCTACTTATGCATTGCAAACTATTCCTCTCGCATGGCCCTTCGCGATCTGGGGAATGGACATCGTCGGTCCTATGCCACAAGCGGTCAATGGGTACAAGTTTCTGTTCGTAGCCATTGACACGTTCACAAAGTGGATTGAGGCCGAACCAGTACGAAATATTACTGCATCAGCCGCACAAAAGTTCTTTCACAAGAACATTGTGGCACGATTTGGTGTTCCAAACCGTCTCATCACAGACAACGGTTCTCAGTTCGCTAGCGGTCTCTTCCTAGACTACTGCGATCAGATTGGGACCAAGGTGTGCTTTGCTTCTGTGGCACATCCACAAAGCAATGGTGCCGTAGAACGGGCCAATGGGCAAGTATTGCAAGGCATCAAAAAATGTGTTTTTGATCGCCTCAAGACCCGCTCGGGGGCTTGGGCAGACGAGCTTTATACTGTTCTATGGGCACTACGGACTACCTCTAGTCGAGCCACCAGTGAGACACCCTTTCATTTGGTCTATGGGGCCGAGGTTGTGTTGCCTATGGAAGTTAGTATTGGATCTGTTCGCACGAATTAATTCGAACAGGTCAACCAATCCGAACAGCGATCGCAAGATCTCATCCTCCTGGAAGAACGACGTGATCGCGCCCTGATCAAGTCCGCGGTATACTTGCAGGCTCTACGCAAGTACCACAGTAAAAAGGTGCGACCACATGATATCAACGTGGGCGACTTGGTTTTACGAAAAATTCAAGACCAGTCTAACCGCAATAAATTCTCCCCAAAGTGGGAAGGACCATACACTGTCGTCTCAGTGCCGCGGCCAGGATCTGCGCGGTTAGCCATGGAGGATGGTCGGATTTTGTCCAATACTTGGAACATCGATCAACTTCACAAGTTTTACGTGTAAGTACCACAACCCTTTTCCTGTTCAATTAGCATCTTTTCATAAAAAGCATGTCTTGTTTTCATACAATGAATGTTTTTCTTTAAGCCCAAATTATACAAATTCGACCTGGGGGCTGATCGCCGGCGGTTAGGTTATTACAGTATTTTTCAACCGGATTCGCTGGTCGATCTCATGATCACTTCCAGATAAGTCACTCCTAAATAAGCCGTTTCTCAACGCACACGGGACTATCTGGCTAGTCCTCGGTCATCTGGGTGGCTACCAGTTTGCAATAAGGTTAAAATGTTACTTTAATCTTGACCATCGGCTTGAAGCACATATCCCTGGTCATCATACTTATGTTTTCCCCTCTGCTTAAAATACTAAGGCTTCAGTATTCACAAAATAGAGGCAGGGGCTAGGGGGATATACTTATAGTATGAAACTTATGATGTGAATATGCACTTTCTTTTAAAAAATAGTTTTACATACATGGCATTGTAATTACAATTGTTTGGATACAAAATATAAGGATCATTCGATCCTCAGCTCAGCCAAGAGTTTGTCAACGAAGGGCTTGACTTCTTCTATAACGGCGTCAAGCAGTTCTTCACTCTCGACCTCAACCGGTCCCACCAGCGCGCTCAGATTCGCATCTGGGCCATGGTGAAGTCGAACCCGGCTGAGTACGGCAGAAGCGGCTGATCGGACTCTCGTCCTGATTATCTCTTCACGTCGCCGTATATCTCCAGGGAGATATTCAAGCAGTGATTCTGCTTGAGTTGTGAGCAGTGATGACCAATCGCTGACACTTGGGTCGTCCTTCTTCAACTCTACCACGTTGGTATTCAAAAGATTGGCCACGGCCTTCAAGTTTTTGAAGACCAGTAGGCTCAACTCTTTGACCGCTCGGTCGGTGTGGTTGATCGAGGACTCGAGAAGCGTCTTGTCCTGGCCGAGCTGTATAATGCGACCTGCTTGCGCTGTACAGAGAAAAGAGGTTATTAACAAGGCATGGCTTTAAGTCTTCTCAAGTTGAGAATCGACTTACCAGCATTCTCAGACTGAAGTTTATTGATTTCAGTCCGTAGTTTCTTGAACTCTGCAACTGAGTTCAGCCTCATCTTGGCTAACTCTTTCTTCAAGAATGTAACCTCTCTGCAGCAAAATCAAGTCAGTTACAGATAAAGCCTACTTATATTAACAGAAGAGTGACGATCCTTACTTGCGCAAGCCGTCACGATCTCTTTGAACAGCCGCCATGCTAGCCATTGCAGCATGCGACTGGCTCGTCACCCATGACAAGCCCTGTGATACAAAGCAAGAGAGTTAAATGTACTCTAAAGGCGGTTCAAGCGCCGAAACAGGGGTGATCATACCTTCATAAACTTGTTTAAAGCGGCATCATCCATGCTAGCAGGAATCCTTGCTAGCGCACCGGAAGTGCCTGCGACAGGGATAGTTGGGGGAAGTGCCGTCTGAACACCACCCCCAGAGGCCACTGGTTGTGACCCGGTCCCTGTACTTGTTTCTCCTCCCGCGGTCCGGACGACTTCCTGAACCACGGGAGCGGAGCGCTCTTCATTAGAGGCTCCCTCATCAGCCCTAATTTCAACCTCCCCAGTGGCGGTTGAAGGGTTAGGCGCTGTCTTCTTTTGCCTAACAAAAGAATGGGTCAGGCAGCTTTCATCTAAGATTACTGTCAAGTAAGAGTTCTTACCTTATTTGAAATCTCATTCGTTCCTGGGACTTCTGGGAAAATTACCCTTGCGAAGGAGAGCCGTCTCCGGTTCTTGCCTTCCTTATAGTAAACAAGGCAGCACCTCCCTGGAAATGTTCTGTTACGAGCACATTCCTAGGAAAAAAGATGAAAACACATAGAAAGGTTTTTACCTGAGCCACCGGGCTAACTGGTGGGGCTGCATCCGAAGGCCTTGGCGATTCCAGAGTTGCTAGAACCGTCACAGCCGGCCTTTGTTCATCTACCTCCTCCTCTGTCCGCGGAGGAGGAGGATTTTCCTCCCTGGAACCCCCAGTGGTCCCAGGGGGAAGCTCTCCTCCCTGTATGTACATTAACTTGTCAAATGTGCAGAAAGAGTCATAGAAGGAACGGTCGAAAAGATTCCTTACCTTGGTCGTCCCTTTGACCAGGGAAGCAGAGATAATTGACCCTGAAACCTCGGGGGCTTCAGGAATTGGAGGGTCACCTGCAGGGAACTCTTCGGTGGTTGCAGGGTCAGCCACGGCCACCTCTTCGGTAGCTGTGGTCCCTACGGGGCAGCTTGAGGCGTCACCAGCAGGGGACTCCCCGGTCCTCCTCCTCTTGATGACTAGAGGCACATCATCGTCCTGTTCCTCCTCGCTCCCCTCTCCCTGTACGACGAAGAAGTGATTCCATGTCGCGCCTGAAAAGGTAGAAGGAATGCGATATCTTACCGCAGTCTTTCTTGCGGGACGAGGAATGCTTCGTGAAGACCCCTCCCCAGGGTTCAGCTTGGTCTTCTTGGGGGCAGGACTCTTTGTCCTGGGTCTCTGAGAGACTTTCTTCACATTCTTCGCCGTCGGCTTCCCCAGAGAGTCGACATTTTCGCTTGGGAACGTCGCATCAGCAAACTTCCCTAGGAGCTGGTTCACAGTCCATTACAAAGGATTAGCGCTGGACACACACAAGACCTGCAGAACCGAAGCCGGACAAGGAAATTACCTTTCGGCGGTCCTGTCTGAGATCATCGCCGGCATGAATCAAACTCTGCGGGTGAGGTGATCCCTTAGGGCCCTCTACATCGGCATTGTAGGCCCTAAGGAGGGAATTAGTTCGCCTCTCAATTTCGGCTGAAGACAGAACTGTTCCCAAATTCAAGTCAGAAAACATAAATTTCAGAAATGACAAAGCACAGTGCTAAAGGGTTGAGTACCTTCATTGTAGTCCAGGGTTCCATCCGCCATGGACTTGATTTCCCAAGCAGGATGAGCCCTTTCGCGCAGGGGGCTCACTCGGTTCTTCACAAAGTCTCGGATGACATCCCTCGCTGTCAATCCTTGACCCACCAAGTGAAGAATCACCTCGGCGTGCTTCAGGTGCTCCACGCCCAGCGTCGGGGGAGCATCCAACTCGCTTGACTTCTCTGGTCGCGAGTTCTCAAACCATAAACTACTCTTGGACGGCGGAGAGCAGTAAAACCACCTCTGGTGCCACCCGTGCACCGAATCCCGCAGAGGTGGGGAGGGATATTCCTTCTTGTCCCTCAGCCGGAAGTAGATGCATCCGGCGGCATTGGTGCTCTTCGACCATGCCGAGAAGGAGAACCGTCGGAAGAGGTCCACGCTAGGATATACTCCGACGAAGGCCTCGCAAAGATGCTGAAACACTGCCAGGATCAGCATCGCATTTGGGTGGAGGTTGATCAGTTCCCACCCATAATGTTCGAGGATGTCCTTTAGGAACCGACTCTCAGGGAATCGGAACCCGCAGCGCAGATATTCCTCGAAGATTACCAACTCGCCCTCTCGGACGGTTGGAGTTTCTTGGTCCTTCTCCGCAGGCCGCCAATTGATTAGCAGCCGCGATGGAAGGATCTCCTCCTTCTCCAACGCCACCAGAGTCTCCTCAGAATGGTGGTTGGATCTACTCCAAGATGCCATTTTTTGAGGAAGATCGGTCAAAAAAGTCGATGATTTTGTGGAAGATGAAGGCAAGAAGATGAGGGTTTTGTGCGGCGGGAACTCTAAGGGTTTTTTACGGCTGAATAGCTTCCTCAAGAAGCTACCTACTGCTTTTATAGACTCGAGGAGTCACGCCTCTGTGAGTAACGTTCCACTCAAACGTCCTCTTAAATATTTTATTCATTTCCCCTAATGGATACTCTCTAATAAACCCTTTAAAGCGTTTCGGGTATCGGATCTGAAATAAAAAGACTTCTTTATTTCGGAAGCTGAAAGGGCTAAAACTCGAGAAGTCTGCTAAGGCTTTTTGAGGGGTATTTACCTTTCTTTTTACTTGAACATTTTTGTAAAAAATATCATGTAACTCAAATTTTGACGTACGGGTATATTCTAACTGGGTTATGGTTTGGTTAAAACCATGTTATTTAACTTCGTTTCTGATCGAAGTAATGGTCTAACCGAACGTTAGACTCTAGTCGCAATTCAGTTCTAACCGCGGCCTTAAGTCTGATCGCGGCATCAGGGCAGGTCACGGTGATCTTTTAAAGCGCGATTCTAATTGCTGAACTGAAATTTCCTGTGTATGAATGGTCGCGAACTAAGCTTTTGGCCATAATTTCACACAGAAGGTATGAAGAATGTTCATATGAATAAAAGAAACTTTATTTATTACATTCTTTACATACAAAAGGGATACGGTCGATAAAAGCATCGACCTGTTCCGAAAGAAGTTTACAAAGTTCCCCAAGGGACATGTTGTTGTCAGTAGAATTTACACTGGCAACTCCCAGGGAACTAGCAACTACCCTAAGTCTATCTATATCGTCCCTAACAACAGACGCACTATTGTCCCTAATCAAGTCAGAGAGTTCTCGCTGTTGCTGAGCGAAGTCCCTCTCTCGACGGAAATGGTGCGCCTCTTCTCGGGATCGATCAAGACATTCTGCTAAACGCAGAATCTTCGAGGCCATCTCCTCGGTCTTCTTCTCCAGGGCATTCTTCTCTTCCAGAAGAGTCTGTCCGGAAGGAAGAGATGGAGCAGCAGAAGGCTGATAGCTGGAGCCTCCTACCTCCTGCATTTTGCAAAAGTTAGTCATACTAACTAAAATTATCAGCAAAAAGGGAGAAGAATTGTTACCTGTCCCGGTGCATAACCCGTTAATACACCCATCTTGGGAGGAAGATCATCATATGGTGGAAGAGCAACCTTCCCATCAGAAGATTGCTTCGCCAACCCAATATGGAGATCATTTGATCGAGGGATAGTCACCGCTTGCCGACCAGGATGTTGATCACCCAAAAGAATGGGAGAATTGGATGTGATGGGATCTTTCTCTAAGGATAAAGGCCTAACTTGCCGAGAGGCATGAACGGGGAGGGTCAAAGGAACTGAAGGAAGAAAGAAACTGGCTACATTCTTCACCTTTGTTCCACTAGAAGATCCTTCGTCAACCTTGGGTTTCTTCCTTAAGGGGGACAAGACTTCAATCGTTTGAGGCCTTTGTTCGACAATTTCCCCTTCATCGCTCTCAATCTCGATGATTTCATGATCTGCCATTGGGAGGAGTATGTGAAAAGGAAGGAGGCAGGATAACAAGAAAAGGACTTTAGGCGTGGAGGGAAATTGTGAAGCTTTACAAATCCAAGAACCTGGTATTTATAGCCGCCTAGATGACGGTTTGCATTCCAGGCGCCTCGGGTTTCGTCAAAGCATTTACAATTTTACCTCGAGATAAAAACAATTCTACGGCGCTATCATTGCCCGTCACGTAATGTCAGAACCCGTCTTGGGAAACCAACCATTTTCACTTAGTGCGCCACTAAGTGGAAAAATTGAAGAGTCGGGTTAAAGATCCAATGCATGGTTTTAAAATTCGAAATAAACACGTCTCTTCGTTTTCTTTGAATTTGGGGGCTAGCTGACGAGGATTGACACCCGGGTCACTTGTAATAAACTTTTGGTTCAAGACAGGTTCGAACCAGACATGTATTTGGTTCAATGCGAACTCAAGCTATTTCTGAGGGGCATCACCATGAGGTCGCAAGCTTTATGCGATCTGGTCGCGGGTTTCGTGCGGTCAGAAGTTCGTATGCTATACGCGGACTGGACTGAGTATCTGGGATGTTGCGCGGTCAGCCCATATTCCGCGGTCAGAACATTCTCCACCAAGGTGCTTGGAGTTTGTTCGGTTATCTTCATACCAGGATATTCCAGGCATCCCGGAGATTCCTCCACGTTGAAGACCAACCGTCAGAGGTTATTATATGCGGTTATTCATGATTAACACGTGTTAATAACCTCCGTGGAAGTTAATAGCGGTTCTTCAACGACCGCATCCAACCGTTTGATGCAGTTTTCTTCATATGGCACCCTTTCGACCAATATAAAAAGGTGGCAAAGTATATCAAGGGGGGGGATCCAAGACATTTTTGGAAGAACCAGACTGAAATGATAATCAAGATACAAGATATCTCGATTACTCAAACAGCCAAGTCTCACTAGTACAGAAATGCAGTCTACTAACCCCTATCTTCTATCGGTTATTAGCGAAACAGCACAAAACCGATAGAAAATGTGCCTCGCGGTCATAAAATCCCGATGGATGTATTTTCCCTATCGGTTTCTAAGAAACTTACCGATAGAATAAATAGTATGATTTACTCTAGCGGTGATGAACATATTTTCCGTTAGAAGAGATGCATAAGTACTGACGGAAGAATGTTGTGCGCCGATAGGACTGGTCGACTTCAACAACTAGACTTATTCTATCGCTACTGTATGAATATACCGACAGAGTATATTAAAAATTCCTATCGGCAATATGTAGTTCGCCGATAGAATAGTTGACCTTCTACAAATATTTTTATTCTATCGGTAATGTATTCTTTTACCGTTAGAATATATAGAAAATTGCTTAGAACTGTTCGTCTTCTAATAGTTTTATTCTATCGGTAATGAATGTTTATACCGGTAGAATATTGCACAAAATATCTTAGAACTGTTGGCCTTCTACAACTAGTAATATTCTATCGGTAATGTACGTACACACCGATAGAGTATGTACAAAAATTCCTATCGGTAATATTTATTGTGCCGATAGAACCATTCGGCTTCTACAGATGTTTTTATTACTAACGGTATTCTGTTTTCTTACCGATAGAAAATATATAATTGTATAAATACACGGGTATGTCTCTTTCATTCTCACAGTTCATCTGGGGCCCGTAGTCCTAACCCGTAAGCTCCATGGACGGCCGGCGCACCTCTACAGGGGACCGCTGCACCTCCGCACCTCCATCGACGCCCTCTAGACGTCGGCATCCCAAGGAAGGTACATAAAATTTCTGCAATATTGTTAGATTATTCTAATCCGATTATGGCAATAATTCTGCTTTTTTTGTATCCTTCATTTTGATGTGTCTTCTTTTCAATATGATTATGATCTGTTCAGGTCCTTGGATGATGCTCGTGAGGGGCAACGTATTTCACGGTTCTTCATGGTAGTACACTGCCTACGTTGGCTTGTTGGCGAAAGAAATGGTGAAGATCACCGTCGAGAGCTGGAAGGACGTGAAGGGCGAGATCTTGGTTGGCTCGGTCGAGAAGATGCTTAAGCCCGGCGTGTTTCTCAAATCAGAACCTATAGAAAGCATCTTACATGTTTTTGCATGCACCAGCTTGTGGCCAGATGCTTACCTGCTTGGAGAAGAAGAATTGTTGTTATTTGCACAGCCATTCTACACCATCACTACACAGAACAACATCTTGGAAGGTAGGTTCTTTTTGTTAATGGAGTTGAGTTGAGTTGAGTTGAGTTGATCGAGTTTGAGTCCGAGGAAATCACCAATACGTACAAATGTATGTCGACGGCAGTTCCAGCTCCTCGGGCGTCTTCGAACTGAACTCCTATGGTTAAGTCCAATGTGGTTCAGACATTTGCTGTTTTGGATGAATGGATTTGTGATGTATCAGGTGTAACTTGTAGTCGGTAGTTGCATTGTGGCAACCTGCAAAGGTTCCCTTTTATGTAAAATGCATGTATGGGCCACTGGGTCCTCGTCGTTATCTGTTGTTAATTTCAGACGTGGCTTTTGTAATATACATCGAATGTGTGAATTGTTGTATTTGTATATTGTTGTATATTTGTGTATCATGTATTGCTAATTGGGACATGATCGAACTTGAATGTGCAGGGAGCATTTGTGTATTTAATTGTATTGGTAGGTAGGTGTGTATTTGTACTGCTGTTTCAGACATGCACTTCAATTTGTGAACTGGCATGTGTATGTTTGTACCTGAATTTGTATTGGTGAACTGGCATGTGTATGTTTGTACCTGAATTTGTGAACTGGCATCTGTAATTTCTTTGGCAAGATGAAGTCCCAACTACCTACGAAAAGTATTTTTGTGTCTCCTAGTTAATCCACAAATTAGCATTTCTTGAAATATATTGCTTTATCTTCTAGTTAAGATCCGTTTGATGTAAGATCTGTTTGATGTTACATTGATATGATTCCTTGAATGTGAGAAATGGCATGTGCATGTTTGTCCCAGTTTGGTAACAGTACCTCCTCTAACGGTAAGTACACATATTTACCGATAGGAAGCACATATATTTGTTCAGTCATGCATATTCTAACGGTAAATACACATATTTACCGATAGGAAGCACATATATTTGTTCAGTCATGCATATTCTAACGGTAAATGCACATATTGACCGATAGAAAAATACATATATTTGTTCAGTCATGCATATTCTAACGGTAAGTACACATATTTACCGATAGAAAAATACATATATTTGCTCAGTCATGCATAGTCTAACGGTAAATGCACATATTTACCGATACAAAAACTAATGCTCGAGTGTCATGCATCATCTAACGGTAAGTACACATATATACATATAGAAAAACTCATGTGCGTGCTGTGTCATGCATGATCTAACGTTAAGTACACATATTTACCGATAGAAAACACATATATTTGCTCAGTAATGTATATTCTCTAACGGTAGGTGTGTGTTTTTACCGATAGAATATGTGAGCGGCAAATTAACTAAGTTAGTCTGACGGTTATTTCATGTATTTACCGTTAGAAAAATGTCCATTATAAGGAAAACCCCACTCGACCATTGCTGAGCTGCTCTTTAATTTGTTCTGTTGCACTCTGTGTCCCTCTGTTTGTGACGAAAGTTCCAGCTACACTGCTAGGGTGATCAGCGCAGGCTGGAGGGAAGTTGATTGCGCCCCTCTCTTTAAGGTATGCTTAATCGTCGACACTTATCTCTCTCTCCCTCTAGATCTCCCTTCCTCTCTACTTGCAAGCTAGTTGTATTGTGTAGTTCCAAGTTTGTAGCTCTAAGCTTGGGAGCTTGGTAGCTGGAAATGCGTCATGTTTTAGGAGCTAACTAGCTTGTATTGTGTAGTTAGCTAGGTTAATTAGTGTTAATTTCGTCAGGCTAGGGTTCAACACATATATCTGTTGTAAGAGGCTGTACATGTACATATACATAACTTAATCGGGCAGGTTTCATGCATGGCTCACTCGTTAAATTTTGTTAATTGTAGATGGACAGGAAATATTGGATGTATGGAATAAAACGTACTACTCTTGAATATTTGGATGGTGTGAATGAGTTTATTAAATTTGCTGAGCAACAAAAGGAGAGGAAGGGAGAGAAAAATATGCTCTTTCCTTGTACAGATTGTATGAACTTGAAGAGGTTTAGCAACTCTGATCAAATTAAGAGTCATTTGATTCGTCGTGGTTTTAACGCGCGATACACCCGTTGGATATGGCATAGCGAAGATCTTGAGGAAACAAGCACCACTACTACCAATCAGCACGACTCGGATGTGGATTGCAATAATATCGATGATCATCCCAATTTTGGTAATGTTCATTCCGATGTGCACGTAGATGATGATGATGACAATCTAGATGAGATGTTACGTGATGTAGAGGAAGATTACAGCGAAAATGACTTCTGTGAATTTGAGAAACTGATTGCTGACTCTGAGAAGCCTCTGTTCCCTGGATGTGCAACATTTACAAAACTGTCTTCTGTGCTGAGATTATATAACTTGAAGGCAGGAAACGGTTGGAGTGATAAGAGTTTCACGGCACTATTAGATCTTCTAGCGGACATGCTTCCAGAGGGAAATGAGTTGCCAAGATCTACTTACCAAGCCAAAAAACTGTTGTGTCCGTTGGGAATGGAAATCGAAAGAATACACGCATGCCCAAATGATTGTGTGTTGTACCGTAACGAGTACTCCAGTTTGCATGTTTGTCCAAGATGCGGCGCATCGAGGTATACGCGTAGGGACCGGATTGACAGTGAACGTCACGAGGTAAGGAAAGGGCCCCCGGCAAAAACTGTGTGGTACTTGCCTGTGATACCTAGATTGAAGCGGCTGTTTGCAAATCCGAAAGTCGCGAAGCACTTGCGTTGGCATGCTGAAGCCCGGAAACAAGACGGAAAACTGAGACACCCAGCTGATCCTATTCAATGGAGAAACATCAACAGAACATTTGCTGAGTTCGGCGGCGAACTTAGAAATGTAAGGTTCGGGCTGAGTACAGATGGTATGAACCCACATGGTAACATGAGCAGCCGGCACAGCACTTGGCCGGTTCTTTTATGCATCTACAATCTTCCTCCTTGGTTATGCATGAAGCGCAAGTACATCATGATGGCGTTACTAATCTCAGGACCCAGACAACCCGGAAATGATATTGACGTGTTTCTAGCGCCTTTAATCGAGGACTTACAGAAATTGTGGAGCGAGGGTGTGCAGGTGTGGGATGCATACAAGAAAAAGAATTTCATCTTGCGGGCCCTGATATTTTGCACCATAAATGATTTTCCTGCCTACGGCAATTTGTCGGGGTATAGTACGAAAGGAGCCAAGGCTTGCCCTATTTGCCTAGATGAAACTGAGAGCATGTGGCTGCGAAACTGCCAGAAAACAGTGTACATGGGTCACCGCAGGTTTCTTCCGGTGCATCACACGTACCGTAAGAAGAGGAAATCATTTAACGGGAAGCCTGAGAAGGGATCAGCTCCAGTGTTTCTGACCGGTAAGGAGATTTACTCACGCGTGAACGACATCAAAGTTGAGTTCGGTAAGCATTCTAAACCTCGAGAAAAAAATGTTTGGAAGAAGAGATCGATTCTCTGGGATCTACCGTACTGGGAGCACTTACAAGTTCGACATTGCATTGACGTCATGCATGTAGAGAAAAATGTCTGTGACAGTTTGATTGGTTTGTTGTTGAACATTCCGGGAAAGACAAAGGATGGTGTGAAAGCTCGTCGTGACATGGTGGAAATGGGGATAAGGACTGAGCTTTCACCTTTAGAGAATGGAAAGCGTACATACCTCCCCCCGGCCTGCTACACGTTGTCGAAGAGCGAAAAAACAGAACTCTGTCGGTGCCTGCACGGTGTTAAAGTTCCATGTGGGTACTCCGCGAACTTGAAAAAACTTGTGTCTATGAAGGACCTAAGACTGGTTGGCATGAAGTCCCACGACTGTCATGTCTTGATGTCACAGATGCTTCCCATTGCTATCAGAGGCATTCTCCCAGTTAAAGTCAGAGAGACAATCACAAACCTATGTTATTTCTTCAACGCAATATCTTCCAAGGTAAGTACGTGCACTCGTACTATAAGTTCACTACCTCCATTTGTGGAGCTTAATTAGAAGATTTTTCTGATATGAATATTTGGCGCAACTGTGTCCTCGTAGGTAATTGATCCCGATGGACTGGACGCTTTGCAACGCGACGTGGTTGCAACGCTTTGTCAGCTCGAGATGTATTTCCCTCCATCCTTTTTTGATGTTATGGTCCATCTGATTGTTCACCTTATCAGAGAAATTAAGTTTTGTGGACCTGTGTGCCTGCGCTACATGTATCCATTTGAGAGATTTATGGGTGTATTGAAGGGATACATAAGGACTCGTCGTCGACCCGAGGGGAGTATCATGGAAGGTTATGCCGCCGAGGAGGTGATTGAATTTTGCACAGATTATATGGCCGGGGTTGACCCAATCGGTGTTCCTAGGTCCCGACACGAGGGTAGGCTTGAGGGAATTGGAACGATTGGATTCAAAGCTATCGTCCCCGCTCGTGATGTGTACGCAAAATCACATTTTTGGGTCTTACAACACATGACGGAGGTCGAGCCATACATACACGAGCACAAGGTAATGTTACGGTCACAGAATCCTTCGAAGTCAGACGTTTGGGTAAGCAGAGAACATAACAGGAAATTTGCTGAGTGGATCCAAGAAAGAGTCACGCGAGCTGCCGAGGGCTCCGTAAGTGAAACTGTGACATGGTTGGCTAGAGGCCCAAGATTCACTGTAGGGACTTGGCAGGGGTACGACATCAATGGGTATTCATTTTACACAAGAGCTCAAGACGCCAAGAGTAGCACGCAATGTAGCGGAGTGACACTGTTTGCTATTTCCGAGGATGCCAGGTCAGTAAGGGCGCTGAACTCATATTACGGTGTTATTGACGAAATATGGGAGCTCGATTACGGATTACTTAAGATTCCCCTGTTTCGATGCCAATGGGTCGAAATCCCTCGAGGTGTTCAAGTTGACAGTTACAGGTTTACTCTCGTCGATCTTGGTAGAGCCGGACACCAAGACGATCCATTCATACTTGCAAAGCAAGCCACACAGGTATTCTACATCGTTGACCCGGCCAATCCAAACTTGCATGTTGTCCTCCACAGCAAGAGACGTATTGTTGGGGTCGAAGATGTTGTCGACGAAGAGGAGTATAACCAATTCGATGAAATACCTCCATTTTTAGAGGACATTCAATCTATCCGTACTGAAGATATCGACGAAACAACGTATCTGCGAGATGACCACGAAGAAGGATTATGGGTTGAGAACCATTGATGATTAATTTCTATTTCAGGGATAAATGCCAAGCAAACAGCCCACAAGTTCTGCAGCAAGGTGAGGAACTTATCATTAATACATCAGGCAGTACATTTTTCTTTAGAATTTAATGATAAGCTAGTTCACAGCATTAATACATCTCAATTTTACTCCACAGCATGAGTTCTAACATGTACAGTACCTTTATCCTGTAAATATTTAATTCTTCCCTTCAAATAGCACTTGCAAAAATCTCATCGCAGCCTCTTCAAATTAAGTTCAGCAAAAATCACTTTTTTCTGACGGTATTTTGTTATTTATACCGATAGAGAAGGACATCTTCTCTCAGGCACTTCAAAACGTTTTCTATCGGTATTGTTCTATTTTACCGTTAGAATAAATTCGTTAGTATCACGGTATTTGTTGTCTGACGGTTTTTTCCTGTTTTTACCGATAGAAGAAGACTCTGCTGCTTTGAATTCTCAAACGTGTCGCCATGCGTCGCCTTGGAAACTCTATAAGTACCTCGCCATGCGTCGCGGTATTTTGTTGTTTTTCTAATTCTCGAACGGTTCGACTCCTCATCTTCTCTTTCACAATGGCAACCTCCATGGGATCGTCATCCACGGCCTCCCCGGTAAGAACTCTAAATCTCCTCGGTTTACCCCTGTATTGTTAATCCATGTTCAGTTCATTCTTGACCTGTTGATTTGCACAGGGAATGGTAGCCGTCGAAGACACTGCCAAAGTGAAGGCTGACCTGAGGGCCCTCCAGGAGGAGCACAAGCTCCTTACAGACAAGCACACTCAGCTACGGCTTGACCTTGACGATCTCTTCCAGCGCATTAAGCGCATGAAGACGGATGGTGACAATGCTAGGGCGAGGACGAGGCGTCTTCGCGAGGAGAAGAAATCCGCGGATATGACCATCGCTGGCTGCGGTTTGACTATGAAGGATACCATAGCGAAGCTGAGGGAGGTCGCAGGCCTACTTGACGCGGTAGTAGTTGATCCTAGGGACAACTTGTCGCTAGAGGAGTCCTGCGTCCTGGCTGCAAGTCTAACTGACTCTATTCTACATGCAGCCAGGGCTAAGACCACCCCTTGACCTAGCATTTTGGGTTTTATTTTTTTTTTGTAAGTGATAAAACAACAATGAATGAACAATTTCTTTTTATGTCAATTTTCCAATTTTCCGGCTATCTTCCCTCTTTCTTTAACATTCTGCAGCTTTCAACCACGGTCTGTTTGATGTTAAATTGTGTACCTTTTCATTACTCTGACGGTATTTTGTTGTTTTTACCGATAGAAAAAGGGCACACAAATCTCAAGCACTTAATCAAAAAAAATTTCTGGGGAAAATTGGGCTCACGGGATTTTTTTGTTTATACCGATAGAAAAGGGCGCCTTTTCATTACTCTCACAGTATTTTGTTGTTTTTACCGATAGAAAAATGGCACCCAATCTCAAGCACTTTAAAAAAATTTTCTGTGGAAAATTGGTCTCACGGGATTTTATTGCTTATACCGATAGAAAAATGCATCCACTAATTCGAATATTTTTCCGGGAAATTTACTTTTTCTATCGGTATTATTTTGTTGTTTCGATAGAAAATTACATAAGTCTATCGGTATCATTTTGTTATACCGATAGAAAAGTTCCTCCGCTACTTTATTACTCGTACACGGCCCTTTAGTTTCCCTCCACTCGAACAGTTCCACCTTAGAGCACTGTGTCTCTTCGAGAGCGAAGAAAACCCCAACCTCCGCCGTGAGCACTCACTTCCTCTCTCCCACACGACGATCGCCGGCTGGACACTGGTTCGTCACTGCCACCGGTTCTTATTTTCGTCCTTCGCCCGCCGCTGTTGCGTTCTACACCGCCTCTCCATCACCAGAACTGATCGCCGCCGTAAATACCCTAATTCGTCGTTCTATTTCCAGCATCTTCTTTATTTGATCCTAGTGTTTTGCACGTACTAATTCTTCGAGTTTTGCAATTACACTAGGGTTCCCTATTGTGTTGGCTTATGTACATTCCGCAGGCAATGTTGATTTTAATTAGGGTTTACATAATATGTTCCAGTGCTGTAATGAACCTGTTTTGAGATTTTAACTTCTCTATACTGCTGTATGTGTGATCAATTGTATCCAACTGCCATGTAATGCAGATTATATGTTGGAGGTGTTCTTACACATATTCTATCGGCAGCTCATGTGTTTACCGATAGAAAATTTTTCTGCACAAGTAGTAAAACTTAATTTGGATCTGGAAGGACATGAGCCATGCAATGTACTAGTTTGGTTGGGAATTTGTACTCACTTCGTATGAATATATGGCAATGTGGATGGGTCTTCGATGTATATGTTTCAAATGCCTATATACATGACTTTTCCCAACCTAATAGCTGTGAAGTCCTGATGACTCACATACAGGCTAGGCTAAAGATTATGCACAGTGGCACTTAGATGCTTGTGTGCATATTTACGTGTGAAATAATAATGCTGGCCCATGAATATTAGTGTAGCAAATCATCGAGAATGTTATGTGATGACAGTGAATGGTGGCTTGTCAACAAAATTCCATATGTAGAGAACATTGTTATGTTCTATCGGTATCTCACGTGTTTGCCGATAGAAAAATTGTCTTGTGTGGATGTAATTGTTATGGTCTATCGGCAGCTCATGTGTTTACCGATAGAAAATATTTCTGAAGAGTTCAGTAAGTAATTTATGCATGTCTTTCTTTTTGTATTATTTTCCCTTTTGCCGCCCTAGTTAGTCTCCAGTCCGGGGCTGAGTTATGGAACTCCAAGGCGAATTAATTGCCATATATATGGTTTGTTGAAGGTTTTGTAGGGGAAGACATGTCGTCGTCTTCATCGGATGGTACTAGTGGTTCGACTAGGGCCAACCCCACCGTAACTACTGAAGATGGGGCTGTTACATCCCAGCGCAAGAGGGTGGGGCGAGGCGCGACGACGTTGGGGCGTTTGGCCAAACGCACTGATCTTTCTTGTGAGTTCAACCAATTTGGGAGGCCGATTGGAAAGAATGCTGGGAGGTACGCGGCCTACGTTGGGCTGTTGGCGAAAGAAAGGGTGAAGATCACCGTCCAGAGCTGGAAGGACGTGACGGCGGATGAGAGGGATAGGTTGTGGGCGGAAGTGAAGGTTAAATGAACTGAAATCGCTGAACTCTTTCGTAATCACGTTCTCTTGGCTTATACTAAAGTTTAACTAACTCGTGATTAATTGTATGCATTTTTCGGAAACAGGCTAAGTGGAACATCCCCGACGATACACCTAGGACTGCCTGCTTGAAGGACATGAACGGAACATGGAAAACCTTTAAGAGCTGGCTCGTCAGTAACTTCCTAGCTGCGGGGAAATCTCCTTGCGAGAAGTACCCCTTCATATCGGAGGAGGTATGGGAGGAATTCACCAAGCAGAAGGGTACTGAGGAGTTCAAGGCCCTTAGCAAGAAGAATAGGGCGATCCAGAAGAGGAACGACCACCCGCATCAGCTCGGATCCCAGGGCTATGCGGGGAAGGAGGAATAGTGGAAGAAGGAAGACGAACAAAATCCTGTGATCGACACCCCTGAGTTGCCGCTCTCCGAGATCCGGGATGAGAGGTGCAAGCGATGGTGGAGGGGGAGGGGGTCCGTGTCGTCCACGGGGTCTGTGCAGTTCGCAACCCCTGGGGACGCCGACGTTGTGAGGCGAATGGTAAGTTGGCTAACCTCGTAAACTGTGTGCGCACAAGTGTATATAAGGCAATTTGTCTCACAAGGTACCTTCAAATGTAACAGATCTCTTTTGAGAAGGAGGCAGCGGAGGGATTGTTTACCCCGCAGAGGGAGAACGACATCCTCACCCGGGCTCTAGGAAATAAGGAGCATCCCGGGCGGACACGGGCCGTGGGAGCCATTGTGTCGTGGAAGGCCGGTTTCGTAGATTCGGCTCCACCGAGGAAGAAGGCCCGCACCTGGAAGGAAAAGGAAGCTGACCTCTCCGATAAGATACGGGCTGAGGTATGGGAGGAGATACGGGCGGAGATGCGGGCTGAGATACGGGCTGAGGTACAGTCTGAGGTGCAGACCGAGGTCGCACAAATGAGGGAAGAGTTTGCACGGTTGAGAGAAACATTGCTGGCCAAGAGTGCAGATGCGGATCCCCAGGACGACGATACCCCGCGGGGTCGGATAAGCAGTTGCGCTTCGAAGGTACTCGCGGATCCAGTGGATCTACTTGTGGTACTGCAAGCCTTCATCTGTGCACTTAAGTTGATGCCACTCCCATTCTGTTAGAGTTGTTTCGCTAACCTATTTTAATTGTTACAAATTTGCAGGGGCCGGAGGGCTGCATCCTACAGAATCACGTAGGCGCCGGGCAGGAAGTGGTTGGACACGGCTTCGTATATCCGTCTGGGCCGGATGTCCGGGTCCACTGTGTACCTCTGCGGTTGGGTTTCGCAAAGGTACAGGTGGACATGGCCATGCCGGCCTACAACGATTCTCCGTTGCCAGTCCCAACAGAGGAACTGCTGACACTTGCTGAGGCAGTGGGCTCCTACGTACAGTGGCCCAAGAAGTGTCTTGTAATACAACCGGTAAATCCTACACATTTTAGATTACATCCTACTCAGTACACTCAACTTGCATAATCTAACATACGTGCTCATTAATTGAAGTGGCCTGCCGCGGGGCTACCAGGGGACTGCGCCCCCAGCTCGGGGCATGAGGGCCGATCTCGTGCGAACCTGGACACATCAAAGACGGCCTCGACCCCACCCAGCGCATCCACGCCTCCACCTCGGAAGAAAGCCGCCATCACCTCGCCCTTGCCTTCGAAGGTACGCGCTCAGTCCCCGGCAAAAGGCAAGGGCGGCAAAGGCAAGGGCAAAGGGCGACAGGGACTGCCGCGGACGTTCACGAACGCACTCCCACTCCTGTCGGAGGCATCTTTGCGGAAATTGGATCGATCAACCAGAGACCTCCACGACTGGTACCAACATCGAGCTCGGCGCAGCCTGAACTTCTTAGTTCCCTACAGGCCTGGGCAGTTCCACCGTGAGCCCGGGACTATATCCGTGGCACACGAGGATCTGTTCGACCTCTACAACTGGCGGGAGCTCGATATGTCCATCATACGGACTGGAGTCCTGTGAGTTTGCTGATGCTATGTATTGCTGTTTTCTAACTCTGTTTGCTAACTCTGCATTAATGTTGCAGTTCATTTGAATACTGAGTAACTTTCTGTGAAATTAATATTAATCTCGTCCTTCGCATGCAGGTGCATGTACAGGCTAGCATCGGAGGCTGCGTGTGACAAGGTGGGTTTCCTCGACCCAGAGAAAATAAGCCTCACGATGCTAGAGCAGGACGCCGCGCACGCTGAGCAGTATATATCCAGCGCGCTGATGGCGCAGCAGGACAGGGACTTCATTCTGGTGCCGTACCACCAAAGGTTAGTGTATTTCGTACTAATTTAACTCAATCTTGTATGTTACACCTGAGATGTACTTTGAGCTAGCGGATTTCGGTTTTACGTACAATGCAGGGGCCACTGGATCCTCATCGTGATCTGTCCGCCGAGGAACGAGGTGTACTACCTCGATTCGATGCGTGACAGATTATCGATGGAATATGTGCTCAAGGGGAATATGGAGGCGTAAGTAACTTATATGCTAATGATAATACATTAACTGGCAATACTAACTGAAATGCAGGGCTTTTGATAAATATGTGTCCGCTGGAGGGAGGCATGCCGCACCGCAGGGCTCCGTACTAGCTTGGAAAGAATATGAGGTACTCACGAGACTTTTTGTTTATGCTTAATTAGTTTATGGAAACAATATATAGCTAACATGTCTTCGCATATGCAATTATCTCAGTGCCATCAGCAGCCGCAATCGTGGGAATGCGGGTTTTATGTGCTGCGCTACATGTACGACCTAGTGCGGACAAACTTTTCCCGATTCCCCCAGGTAAGCATCGATAGCTAACTCAAATTTCAAAAATGGGTGTCACGTTCTAAATTAGGATCGAAGTTAGTTAATCAGTATGCACACATGCTTGCAGATCGCCATGTCGAAAGACCAATATGAAAATGCAAAGATTATATATCTTCGACAAATCTGGGCACAATATGTCATGGAGGAAGTAGCGCCCAACCATTCAGCATGACAATTTTCTCCTTTTGGTGTACTCTGCATAGACTGTTCATATACATGTGAATAAATATATATATGTGAATAAATGTCCACATTGGATTGCAATCTGTATTTGTCCATACATATGTGAATAAATGTGAATAACTGCCTAATGTGTCAATTTGTTCTGTGAATTTACCTTGCATCTGTACTGTATTGTGTATCCAATCTATACTGTATTGCATCTGTACTGTATATGTGAATGTATTGTATTGTGAATGCAAATAAAGTACTGTATATGTGAATGCTCTATCGGTAAATTCATCAACAACCGAGAGACTACTGTACTTTTTTCTATCGGTACAATCAAAATTAACCGTTAGAAGAGTGTGACCTTTCCTGCCGGTGAACTCATACATATCCGATAGAGTACTAAGCTTTTTTCTGTCGGTAATCTTGTAGTTAACCGTTAGAATAGTGGTACTTTCCAACCGCTGACGACCAGTTTTCTATCGGTAAACTTTTAAGATGCCGATAGAATAGTATGCCTTTTCCTATCGGTAATATTGTAGTTAACCGTTAGAATAGTGGTTCTTTTCAATCCGCTATTGATGAGTTTTCTATCGGTCAACTTTTAAGATGCCGATAGAATATTATGATTTTTCCTATCGGTAAACTTATAATTAGCCGTTAGAATAGTGGTACTTTTCCAACCGCTGACGACACATTTTCTATCGGTACACTCCTAATATGCCGATAGAATAGTATGATTTTTTCTGTCGGTAATCTTGTAATTAACCGTTAGAATAATGGTACTTTCCCTGCCGCTGGACGTAAGACTACGACTGGTTTTCTATCGGTAGATTCATAATATGCCGATAGAATAGTGAACTTGTTCTGTCGGTTATTTACCGATAGAAAATGTCCAGTCTTGTTCTATCGTGTCTATCTCTATCGGTACAAAAACCGATAGTAGAAGGGTGTTTTTTACCGATAGAAGACTGCATTTCTGTACTAGTGTCTACGGCTTAGATTAGACAACACTTACAAGTCTCATATAGTTTCTTTTTGTACACTTTTATAGGGGAAACTTTCACCTGTGAGGTTTTCTCCCGGCTAGTTTGTAAAGCTTTATCTCATATACTGAAATCCCAACAGGACGTAGGGCTTTTACTCCCACCATCGAGGGCTCGAACCTGTATAAATTTCTCTGTGCTCTTGTTCACCATTGTTCGGCATACCTTCCCGGAGGGTCATCTTGAAAGGTCTCACAATTACAAATTCTGCATAAGTTCGGCTGAGGACCCTGAGTCCGAATCGTCGACAAAAGGCGGCGCCCGGGACATGCCCCGGAGGCAATGTCCCCGGGCAAATGGCGGTGCCCGGGATATGCCCCGGAGGCAATGTCCCGGGCGAAAGGCGGCGCCCGGGACATGCACCCGAGGCAATGTCCCCGGGCAAAAGTGACGCAACTTACCTGGACTTGGTCTCGTGGAGATTTCCCCCAACAGCAGCCCCCCATGTCCTCCGGGGATGATGCCCGAGTCCCCGGCGGGTATGGTACATGTCACCGGGAAAATCTCCAGGCCAAGCAACCAGAGCCGTGACGCTTCGATTCCTGTGCCGCGCGCTTATGACCGCGCCGTTTGGCCATAAATGCGCTCGCAGTTCGAACCAGCGCCTCGATTTGCGCGCCTGTCCCTTCGTTTCCCACGCACGGTTTGAATTCCAACGGCCCAGATGTACCGTGAAGTGCCACGTGGCGCCCATCTAGGCCACGCTTCACCCTTATAAATAGGGCCTTGGGGGGCCCGGGAAGCTCATTCCAAACTTTTCAAAGTCCAGCGCCCTAAGCTCTCCTGGTAGGCCCCTCCCGGTAGCTAGCTCCCAGAAGCTTTAGGTCCCTCCCGCTCCCGAAGCCTTAGCCACCGGAAAACACTTGATGGCGCTTAAGGGTCGTGCGAAGACCATGGAAGTGCCTCCGGAGGATGTGGCTCCGGACTTCCTCTGGGCCTCCGAGTTCAGGGTCGGGGACTTAGAGTCCCTGGTCGAACAGGGAGTCGTCGAGGATGAGGACGTCCGGGCACCATGAAGAAGGATGGAGCTCCCCGCCCCAGGCCCAGAGAGATTGTGGCCTTCGAGGCCTTCCTCGAGGTGGGGCTCCGGCTCCCGGTGCATCCATTGCTCCGGGAGTTTTTGAAGGAATATGTGGTGGCTCTGGACCACCTCACGCCGAACGCCATCATCCGGATGGGCCTATTCATATGGCTCTTCGAGACGGTGACCGGACGAGAGCCCACCCTGCGAGCCTGCTGGTACTTCTACGAGCAGGCAGCGAAGAGCTCCCACCTGGTGAAGGGGGTACCCAAGTCCCCCTTTGGCTCGGCGATGGTGCAGATGCTACCGTCCTGGGTAGCCGATTACCCGGTGGCGGCCTCCCGGGACCACTGGGGAGATTGGATCCGGCGGTGGTTCTACCTCCGGGTCCGGGACGACGGGGTGGTGTACTACCCGGAGGCCCCCACCTACAGCCGGTATTCCACGCCGAAGCCCTCGGTGTGGACGGACGAGGAGCTGGAGCTCCTCGGGAAGGTCATCATCTCCTGGCGCACCCGCTCCATGCGGGACGCCGCCGAGGAGATGATGCTTTTGAGGATCTCCCCCTTCTCGCGCGGGAGAAGGGGGATTGGGATGTGCCCAGAGCAACGGCCCCCGGTGAAACCGGTGACCCGACGTAAGTCTTCGTTACCTGGTTCATTGCATTTAAAAATTTTTCAAAATTTTACTAACTCTTACCTTTCGCAGTCCGGCCGTACCCGGCGGCACGGGAGAAGGCGGAGAACCTCCTGTGGAGGTACTTCACCGATGAGCACGAGCGCATCGTGCATGTCATGGGGGAGGGCCCTCCCCGGAACCTGGTAGCCGAGGCCTTCGGGCTAAAGCTACCAGAGAGGAAGCCTCTCCCCACCCCCGGATCGCACAAGCGGGGGAAGGAAGCTGCCGGGGGTTCTGAGCCTAAGAAGGCCAGGGTTCAAAACGCCCCCGGTCCATCGACGACGCTGGCCTCGTCGCCGGCGAAGGCCCGGGACGAGACCCCTGGGGCCAGGCGCGCCCGGGCGCCGGCCCGGAAAGAAGCAACACCCCCTCCCCCGGAGAGCCCCGTTGAGGCTCGGGGGAAGGGATCGGCCGCGGGTGGGGCGGCGTCCGATTTGGGCGGACTACGCCCCCTCGCCGCCTTCGGTGGCGGCCCTCCCGGCGCCCCCGGCGCCTTTGGAGTTGGAGAAGCCGGAGGTGAGGTTCGCGGAGGCCTCGCCTCCGCGGGTGGAGTGGTTGGTATATGAGGGGGGGAGCCCCTCGGTCTATTAGGTCCCTCCGAAAGTGGAGGTCCCGGGGCCCTCCCGCCCGGGAAGGGAAAAGGGCTGATGGTTCCTCCCCGGGGAGGGACCCCTTCCGAGAGCTCCTCGGCCACTTCCTCGGAGGCCACCTCCTCGGCGACGAAGACGCCGACCACCGCCACCCCGGCCGAGATTACGGCGGGAGCTCAGGTCCGGGGGCCCCTCATCGGCCCGATGGGACCGGCGTCAGGCGGGAGACCCCCCTGCTTTCCGCGGGAGAGGTCGCCCACTACGCGGAAAGCCTGCAGACCCGGAAGGGCCAGGCCTACATCACGGAGGGGATGCTCCATGAGCATTTTGGGGAGCTTCAGTCTCTCCAGATCTAGGTATTTACCCGAGTCGATGACGCTTTCTTTCGGCCCCCTACACCTGAATTTTTCCTAACACTGGAGTTTGTAGGGGGCGGCCATTACCTGGGGCCTTGAGCAGCGCATCGGCCGGCTGCTGAAGGACCCGGAGGAGAGGGCCGCCACCTACTTGGGGCAGCGGGACGAAGCCCTCCAGGAGCTGGCCCGGGTCCGAGCCCAAGTCCACGTCTCCGAGGCCGTCAACGGCCGCCTCCGGCAGGAGGCCAAGCGAAGGAGGAGGCCTTCCAGGAGCTCGAGGGCTCAAGCGTCCAGGCTGTGATGGACGCGGGCCGCTCCGTCCGCTCGGCCCTCGAGAGCCTTGGCGTGAGCCTAGGCTCTGGGAGCAGCTCGGAGGTGCCCCCGGGCACACTCACGGAGGCTGTGTGTTTTCTTAACGCACAGGTCTCCATGATCCCGGAGGCTGCAGATGCCCGGGCACGAGGCCGGTAATCCCCGTGGTTGCAGCCGCGGCCGGGCTCGTGGAGCACTGGGGGGTGGGCGCCCGGGCGATCGGGGGCTGTATCCCCCGGAGCTTCCCCGAGTTCTTCGAGCCCTCGCGCCGGGAGGTGCAGCAACTCGCCGGGGGCTTCTACAACCGGATCGTCCGGGTGATGTTCCCGGCACTGGCGCCTCCGACAACTGATGCCCCGGCCCCGGCCGCGGCAGAAGCCCCCTGGGGGGAGGACGCCAATGACCAAGTATGAGCCTTCCCCCGGGTCTTAGATAGGACCCTTTTTGCTTTCTCAGGATTTTGTTCCTGGTAGCTTCTTAGAAGAAGCCCTAGACACTTGTAAAAAGACATTTTGAAATGCAATGGAATTGAAAATTTTTCTAAGTCTTTAATGAATACATTGTTACCAGGATTCCCGGGAGGTTACTCCCGGGCGGAGGTCCGGAAGAAGTTCCCCGGGTAGTTGTCCCCCGGGGGACGCCCAAGCCACTTTGATCTTGCTAAGTCTCATCTCCGGGGAGCACAGCAGGGGCGCCATCCGGGAGCCGATCCGATTGAGATGGCACCCGGAGTGGCACTTGGATAATTTCGACAATCATCGCGCCGAATTACCCCCTCCGCGTCCGGGGTCCCGGATGATCCCCCCTCTTCGGATACTTCCACCGGCGGGCTACGAGTATTGGGCCGAGGACGTGCTCCAGGAAGCTCAGCACCACGTACGCGCATTGTACCGGGACCTGGCCCGGGAGCTAGCAGAGGGCCTCCGGGACTATTAGGCGTAGGAGCCTTAGGATGTAGAGAATTTTCAGGTTATGACCCGGGTTGTACCGTTTCCGATGCCCACCAGAGGGGGAAGATATCCTCCGGTTGAATGATCAATAAAGCTGTGTTTGCTTGTTGCTGCTTTGAGAGTCTTCTTTTGATATTTTTCTTGGATGTTTTTCTTGGATGGTCTGGACGACTTCTTTTGATAAGAATGAGCTAAGTTTGCTCATGGATGGTCCGGAAGACACCCGGGGGTTCCTTATGCCTCCCCCCTCCCACAGCGGGCCGGAGGGTAGCTCCGCGCGCTATGGGGGTGACAAAGCCCCCGGGGTGAAGATGAAGACCTGTAGCATAAGAATTTTTCCAAGTTAAAAAATTTGAAAACGAGGTTTCCGGGGAAAAACCTTCCGGGAGACAATCGTCCGGTCGCCGTGAGAACGGGGAGCCGGGAATAAGGTCTCGGGGGAAGAAACATCCGAGAAAACCCGACGAAATTTCCGGAGGTGAGCTTTCCGGGAGACAATCGTCCAGTTGCCGTGAGAACGGGGAGCCGGGAATAAGGTCTCCGGAGAAGAATATCCAAGAAATCCATCCCGCTGGGGAGACTATCCACTCCCAGAGGAGGATGTGCCCGATGACGGGTCTAAGTATTTGGGTAGGGACTAGTCTCCCAAAGTGACTCGTTACCGCGGTCCCTGAGGACCGGGTTGCCGCTTACACCCTCAGTCCACGAGGGCTGATCGTAAGCCGCCCTTCAAGAGGGACTTGATGGGTCTGAGCCCACTTCCTCATGGGGAGGGCATCCTCGCGGGGAGGGCGTCCTCGCGGGGAGGGCGTCCTCGCGGGGAGGGCATCCTCACGGGGAGGGCGTCCTCGCGGGGACGGCGTCCTCGCAGGGAGGGCATCGCCGCTAGGGGCGGTAATGTGAAGAACCTGCAATGAGATGGTTGCAGAGAAAAATCCAGTTGTATTGATAATGAAATGAGATACAACGCCTGTAACGCCCTGAGTTAGGGGTGAAAATTTCCTTTTTCATAAATAGCATGCATGCATGTATCTGTAGTAATAGCCAGATCAGTTTCTATCTCAAGCCCTGAAATCTCCAAAATCTATCCTGTGACCTCAAATGAAGATCAGATTGTTCAGATATGATCTATCAGTTACTTTGAACTTAAAAGCCTTCAGAACCTAGATCCAATTCTATCCCTAACTCTCAGATTTATCAACCCCTTCTGTTTTCGAAAACAGAAATACCTTCTATTACTTAAATACCCTAAGTTTCAGAAATACAGATTTAATCCGAATCTTGACCAAGTTCAGACCAGATTATTCCTGGAATATGATCATGGGTATGTCAATACCTTAATATAAAAAGTTGACAGCCAGATTCTGCTATCTAGACTCTTTTCACAAATTAGTCCAAGAGTTATCGCAAATTAGTCCTTATCTGATATCTGAAAATCCAAAAAGGCTAAAATCTCCAGATTAACTCCAAATTCAGAATTTCTTCAGCAAATCTTCTCAAAATGCTATTTGCCACAAGTTTCTCTTCTGTGCAGATATCAAAATCGAACCCTAAATGCCAGAATTCGAAATCGACAAAACTTAAATCTTATTTTACCCTAAAATTACCCTATTTTCAGTTTGTATCAAAAGCTATCCAAATGTGCCAAGTTTTATTTTCAATCCCTGCCAAATCATCTGTGGAATAAAGATTACCAAAATAGCAGAATCAAATTCAGAACAAACCTTCCAGAATTCCAGATTTGCAATTCAGTCCAAAATTCAAGATTTGAAACTGCAGTTCAGTCCAAATTCGACCAGAGGACTTAGCTGTTTTCGACCAGGTCAACTGCTGTACACGACCAGGGCTCGCCGTGTTTCTTTGCGCCGTGGTTGCTCGCCGCCGGCCAAGCTTCGCCGCACTCGTGACCGTGCATGCCAGTACGCACGTGTCCTTGCCTCAGCCGTCACCGTGGCCGCGTCGTTGCTACGTCGACGACCAGCGCTGCTCCCGCGCGCGATTAGCAGCAACTTTGTCAGCAATCCATCTCCACGTAGCCTCGCCGCGCCAGTACTTGTCGCCACCGCTTGCTACAAGCTTCGCCAGGTCCCGATGAAGCGACATTGTGATCAGCTGAAGGCTTGTCGCCGTCGCATCACCGTTCTTCGCTGTGTCTTCGCCGCTGTTGCTCCAGCACGCAACCAGTCAAGTCACCAGCAGCCAATCTCTTCATTGTTTTCTCTTCGCATGCTTCGCCTGCCTATTTAAGCATCCCTGTGCTCAGCAGCTCCCTCAAACCTCACTGGATATCAGCTAAGTTTAGAAATTCTCCTGTCTTGGTCTTCTTCTCCGGCGAGCCGTCGAGGAGCCTCACGGTGCCAGCACAATCCGCAACATCTCCTGTCAAATTAATTGCATCAGTAAGTTCCCTTCATCTCCCTCATCGTGCTGTACCATTTAATTGGTTTACATTGCATCTAGTCGCCGGCGATCACCGGAAATGACTGAAAATTGAAGATTGCCCTGTTCCGGCAATGCAGGCCGAATCAATTCGAATTAGCCCTCGATCCTGTAAACAAAATTGATCAGTGAGATAAATCAAGCAAGCCTGTGAAGTTGGATTTCGAATTTAAACAAGAATCGAAGCTTTTCCCTAAACCGAGCTTCACCAGAAAACCGGCGATCGTCGCCAGGCTTCTCCAGTGATCCTCCGACCAATACAATTGTACCAGAAGCTTCCCTATACCTCCTAGATGCTCTCCAAGCAAAGAATTAAGTTCTCTCGGCCTGTAGCAAAAACCCCCAAATAGCAGTGTTCTTCTCCGGCACAGTTCACCGGAAAAGTGTTCTCGGCCAATTCAGCCCTCGAAACTTTGTCATTTAGATGTGCCTTAGCCTCCTGAGTATTTTTGTCTTCTAGCATGACACCTAGATCGGCCTAGATTGGCAGTTACAGCCATGCCAAGTTTGTGTCCAGAACTGCTCCAGTGCAACCAGTTCATCTCTGTTCATCATCAAATTTCTTGCTTTCCAGCCATTTTCAGCCCTAGATCCTATTGAATGATTTATTCCTGTTATCAATGCCTACCTCCCAGACAAAGTGGTGCATCATTTGGGGCCCTAGATCAAAAGTTATGCTAAGCCCTAGTTTCTGGCCATGTCAAGATTAATGCCAGGCTATGTCAGTCAGTGGCATTAGCCCTTTTCACTGTCTTCCAGATGTGCATCTTGAGCATAACTTTGTCCCTTAGATTCCTGAAGTTGTGATCCACAATTTCTTCTTCTACCACAACTTGAGTTAAGCACTCTAGCTTTTCTTAAAGCTATGTCGATGCTTTGAACCGAATGTCGACCTAAAGACGTTCGCTATTTTTTGAGCGAACCAGTCGCAATCTTGATATCATTCTGATATTTTGAGACATTTGGAACCTTGTAAACCTTTGACAGCTAATCTTAATATTGGTTTCCTTAACTTAACCCTAATCAGCCTCTAAACCAAATCATTTCAGAATCATCAAGACTTCATATTGCATTATTGCATATAGTATAATAATGTATGGAAAAGATTATGATTATTGGTTGTTTGTTTGATTGGAGAGCAGATCAAGAGCCCGAGTTCGAGGACTTCATTGCGGATCCGACGTCAACTGCTGTATCTTATGACGCGGAAGGCAAGTCACATCCTTGGTCATCTTGAACCTATATTTTAAATGTTGCTATAATATAACCTTGAATATAGGCAATATTGCATGTGAAAGATTGAGAATGGTTGATTTATGAATTGGCAGTACTAGACTGGTTATCGGTGAAATGTGAAATAAACAAGTTTTGAGCCATGAACTATTATATGTATTTATATACTTATATTCATGAAATAAAACCCCTAGCCGTGACCAGAAAAATGGTATGGATGGCTGTAGCACTGGAGGTGCTAGACTGCAAAGGAATGCAGGCACTGAAGGTGCAAGGTTGTGGATGGTCTGGTCACTGGCATATAAGGACTAGAACCTTGTGTTGTGCGTCTAGTGGCATGAACAACGTGCTAACCGCAAGCCTGGTATGGGACAGGCCTGAACAAGTAATTATGTGGATCGCACATGAAACCCCTGCATGAGATGTGTAGTGATGCACGATAAACACGGAGCGCGGCTCCCACACATATCACTGAAGGTGATCAAGCACGCTGACCCAGTAATGGGAATAAGCAATGGGGTGGAGGTTTGGATACAACCTGCCACAACTGTGCCTCGCTGAGAGCCACAGGGTCGGGGGTGAATTGTAAGTGATACATAACAAAAGTTCTTGTTATTTCCACCTTGCCGCTCACAGTATGAAGTGAGTCAGGGGTCCAATCATTTTGTTATGATAGGAAAGGTTTGAAAGTGGAATATCTTGCGGGTAAATTGGTACCTCTCTGCAGAGTTAAAAATGTATTCGAATACTCCGAGCTCCCGGGTTTTATAGGAGTCTGCTGCGGTGGATTAAATCCACGGGGTGTGACACAAGTATTATTTTCTAAATAAAATATGTTTAAATCAAGATTACCCAAATGACATGTGTTGTCATGATAAGGAGTGCTGCCGTGGGCTGTCGTGTGTCGACGTGTCGCGGTAGTGCTATAATCTAGTGAACATGAATGATGATGTTACTTTATGAAAAGTGCTGCCATAAGATGAGATGAGAAAGGAAAAGACTATTTTACAAATATCCATAATTCTTGACTAGTCTAGGTTCATATCATCACTACTATATGTATCTACTCTTACCTATGACTTGCTGAGTACGTAAGTGCTCACCCTTGCAACATTCAACTCAATAGATGGAGCCTACCTTGATCAAGATGATGGCACGGAGTATTACGTGGATCCAGAAGGAGGAGAATCAGTTCCGCCAGAGCCCTGAAGTGTGTTGTTCTGCCGTCAACTTCTTTTGTGGGAGGGTCACCTATCTTCTGCTGTGTAGTTAAATATTTTATTAAACCCTGAATGCCTTGCAGGCATTGTAATCCTTTTTATGTAATATTAAGGCCAGCAGGCCACACTGCTTAATATTTTGTAAGTACTCTGTTGCAATGTAATATACTCCTGTGTTTGACTCATCCTGGGAAGTCAAAGGTTTGTGAGAATGAGACTAGCTGCAGCGAGCTAGGTCTCTACAGGAGTAGTCGTTGTCCCAGTCTCGGGGCGCGACAACGCCTCCCCCCGCGAAGTCACAAGAGGGGAGGGAAAGGTGATTACAGTGTCCCCCCTCCCCCTCCGGCGTGATCGCTTCGGGGGAGGGGATAGTAAGTACGAGGTCCCCCTTCCCCCTCCGGCGTAATCACTCCGGGGGAGGGGACGGGCCTATGTAGCCTAGACATAAAACTTGCGAAGTAAATGCAAGTTCCACGAGTGCTTCAGCTCCTGCTCTTGGAGGTTGGAGAGCTTGTAAGCCCCCGAGCCCAGGACCGCGGAGATCCTGTAGGGGCCCTCCCATTTGGGGGAGAGCTTTGTCGACGATTCGGACTCAGAGTCCTCAGCCGAACTTATGCAAAATTTGTAATAGCGAGACCTTTCAAGATGACCCTCCGGGAAGGTATGTAGAACAATGGTGAACAAGAGCACAGAGAGATTTATACAGGTTCGGGCCCTCGATGGTGGGAGTAATAGCCCTACGTCCTGTTAGGATTTCACTATAGGTGATAAAAGGTTACAAAATGGTAGAAAAAACTCCTTCACAGGCGAAGGGTTTTTCCTATGTAAATGTACAGAATAAAGCCAGGAAGGCTTGTAAGAAGTATCTAATTTAGGCCGTAGACTTGGCTATTTGAGTGGTTGAGATGTGTTGTATCTCGTCCATTGTACTTCGCCACCCTTTTATACTGGTCGAAAGGGTGCCATGTCGCAACTGCATCAAACAGTTGTTTGGATGGTTGGATGCGGTTTATTGAACCGCTCTTAACTTCCAGGTAGGTTAAGCACGTGTTATTCGTGAATAACTGCATGTATTAACCTCCTGGCGGTTAGTCTCCTACGTGGAGGAATCTTCGGGATACTTGGAATATTCCCACTATAGGGATAACCGGACAGATAAATTCCAAGTATCTTGCTCGAGAATGTTCTGACCGCGGGATGTTGGCTGACCGCGCAACATCTCCAATATTCTGTTCGTGTATAGCATACAAACTTCTGACCGCGCAAAGCCTGCGGTCTGATCGCACGAGGCTTGCGACCTGATCGCGCAAAGCCTGCGACCTGATCGCGCAAAGCCTGCGACTTTAGGCTGATGCTTCTTAGAATGACTTGAGTTCACACCGCCGGGCACGTGTCTGATTCGAATCTGTCTTGAACCAATAGTGCATTTATTTGAACTGACCCGGGTGTCAATCCTCATCAGCGAGCCCCCAAATTTAAAGAAAACGAAGGGACGTGTTCACTTTAAATTTAAAGAAATGCATCGGATTATTAACCCGACTCTTCAAATCTCCCACTTAGTGGCGCACTAAATAGGTCGGTTGGTTCCCCGAGACAGGCTCTGGGTATTATGTGGCAGGCAATGATGGCGCTGTTGAAATGTTTTTTAACCCGAGGTAAAATTGTAAATGCTTTTAAAAACCCGAGGCATTTAGAACGTGAACCGTCATCCTGATGGCTATAAATACCGGGTCTTTGAATTTGTAAAGCTTCACAATATCTTCTCACGGCTAAGTTCTTTCTAAAAGACACCTTCATTCTTCTCTTCATACATTTCCTGATGGCGGATCACAACATCATCGAGATTGAAAGTGATGAAGAGGAAATTCTCAAACAGGAGCCTGAAATGCTTGAAGATCCATCTCCTTCAAAGAAGAAGTCCAAGGTTGACGAAGGATCCTCCAGCAGAGTGATAACTCCTAGAACGGAACCTCGCAAGCGGACGAGGTCGCAGTAGTAGGCGAGTATGTCATTCTCTCCCAAGGGACTAGATGAGAGAAAAATATGCCTAACTAAATTTAAATCCGAAATGCAGAGGGAAGAAAATAGTCCAGCTCAATTTTCCTAATGCCGGATTCATACTTAAAGAACTTCATTGCTTCAGAATACACAGATAAAGAGTAATTCAGACTCAGTTTTCATTCATCTATGCAATCACAATAGTTACTAAAATGCAACACAAGCAGTTCATGAGAAGCAGCAAAGTAGACAGCAAGTCAAAATCAAGCTCAAGCTGTGACTCAAATGCATTCAGCTCTTATTCCTATCAAGGGTCACAGTTCAACATCAGTAGAGACAGAAACAAAGTTCTAAATTGAGGACGAACAAGCATAAACAGAGACAGCAACAAGAACTATGACACAAGAGATTAGAACACACAACTAAAATGGATTTTTCTCAAGCATTAATTGATCATCCGCAGTCGAATTCTGTTTATATACCTGCATCATAGGAAACAGATCAGAGGGGGAAGGATAATGAGATCAAGAGAGGGGAAATATGTCACTGAATAGTTGCTGGAGTCGATGAAGCCGTGGTCGTCATCGAAGCTGCAGCAGCTCAGGATGAAGAAGAGGACGCAGGCTCCAACGGCGTCTGGGGCAGCTAGCGCCGATATGAATGGAGGAGGGCGTAGCCGTAGGAGATCGGCGCATGGAGGTGAGGGCGCACCTGAAGGCGGCGCACGTACGGCTGCAGGGGCTCGACGTCGCAGGATGGCGCAGCTCACACGGGCGCTGCACGGCGGTGGAGGAGTCCGGTGGCAAGGGATCTCGCGGCGGGACTCACGTGGAGCGGCGGCCTGGCGGTGGCGCTGAAGGCCGGCGCAGATCCGTGGCGCTGGAGGCTCGGCGCGGAGGGAGGTGGTTCCGGCGGCGAGGCGGCGCGGGAGGCACGGCTCGGGACCGGAGGGTGGCGTGGCGCGTGGATCCGGTGGCGGCGGCGCGAAGAAGAGGCGCGGGATCGGCCAGATCCAGCCGGATCTGGCGCGGAGGGAGGCCAGGGCGCGCGGGAACGGCCGGATCCGGCCTGCGGCGGCGCTGCGGCTCGAGGGAGATGATGGTGTGGCGGCCCGGTGTAGAGGAGATGCCGCCGGCTGGAGTGATGGGAGTGCAGTAGAGGTGGATGTGGATTTGGAGGTTTTTGGAGTGGCTTTATGGTGGTGAAATGGGGAAGATGAAGACAAAAAAAGGAAGAAGAAGGGGAAGAAGGGGAATGGAGCACCGCCGGCGTATGGCCCGGCCGCCGGCGGCGAGGTGGAGGGAGGTGTGGAAGAGTGATTTGGGGAAGAAGAAGAAAGGAGTAAAAAAAAATAAATGCCGGGCTCAAGTTTCCTCTGATGGCCGGCGGCAAGGAAAAGAAATGGCAATTTGGCACTTTTGCGGAAAAGTCCTCGAGGTTTTGGAGAATTAGAAATGTGGCCTTGTGGCTAGGGTTTGGGATTCCGGGCCTCCGGAGACTCCGATTTCGGTGCGATCAGTTCCTACGCGACCGCGGGAACGCGCACTTCCATCCAGAATCGACCGAAGGTCAGAATAAGTCGATGAGGCGCGACCGCTAGCCAGAAATCCATCCAATCGTCGCCGACCTGCGATAAAAATTGCAAAACGAGTAATCCGCTCGATTTGGCGACAAATCTGGAATAATCTAGACATATGCCGAGGTTAATGA